>CM068297.1:70961608-71159004 GCA_034768395.1 Linum lewisii | reverse complement strand
CGTCATCTTAGAGTGCATGAGGTGAACTATCCGACCCACGACTTGGAGTTAGCTGCAGTGGTATTCGCTTGAAGTTGTGGAGGCATTATCTGTATGGAGAGACGTTTAAGATCATGACCGACCATAAAAGCCTTAAGACCTTATGGATCAGAAAGAGCTGAATGGTAGGCAACGGCGTTGGATGGAGCTCTTGAAGGACTATGACTGCACCATTGACTACCATCCCGGTAAGGCTAATGTGGTTGCAGATGCATTAAGTCGGAAAGAGTTAGTTGATCTTAGGGCGTTGAGAGTGGAAATGCAGATGGTTGATGTGGGAAGTTTGCTTGCTAAGCTTAGTATCCGACCCATGCTGGATGATAGGATTGGTGAGGAGCAACTCAAGGATGCTACTTTAGTGGCTATTCGAGGGAAAGTTGAAAAGGGCTGGGATAATGGGTTTGAGGTAGTTGGCGGGTTGCTGAGGTGCAGGGGTCGAGTGTGTGTGCCGGAGTTGGAGGAGTTGAGGAGGGGGATATTAGAGGAGGCTCACTCTTCGATGTATGTTATGCACCCCAGAATGACTAAGATGTACAATGACCTGAAGTTGAGTTTTTGGTGGCCGGGAATGAAGAAGGACGTGGCACGTTTTGTGGCAACTTGTCCGGTTTGTCAGAAGGCAAAGGCGGAGCATAGAGTTCCGGGAGGGTTACTCCAATCTCTACCAATTCCGGAGTGGAAGTTCGTGGACATCACCATGGACTTCGTGTCGGATTTTCCGCCAACTAGAGAGGGTAAAGATGCCGTGTGGGTAATAGTCGATCGTTTGACAAAGGTTGCTCATTTCATACCCATTCGGTTTAAGCCAAATGTGGAGGAGTTGGCCAAGTTGTATATAGAGGAAATAGTAAGGTTGCATGGGGTTCCTCAGTCCATCGTCTCTGATCGTGATCCGAGTTTCACATCTCACTTTTGGGAGGGCTGCATACGGCGTTGGGAACTAAGCTGAAATTCTCAACGGCGTATCACCCCCAGACTGATGGGCAATCGGAGAGGACGATTCTAACTTTGGAGGAGTTATTGAGGAGTTGTGCGATGGAATTCCAAACTCCATGGACTGAATTGCTACCTTTGGTTGAGTTCGCCTACAATAACTCATATCATAGTAGTTTGAAGTCTGCTCCTTTTGAGGCTTTGTATGGGAGGAAGTGTAGGACACCATTGTGTTGGGATGAAGAAGGTGCGAGAGTGTTGTCGGGTCCTCAAGTTGTGCAAGAGACGGCTGATCGTATTAAGGTAATCAAGGATAGGTTGAGAGCGGCTCAGGATAGGCAAAAGGCGTATGCAGATGGTCGAACAAGAGAGCTGAGTTTTAATGTTGGGGAGAAGGTATTTTTGAAGGTGTCGCCATGGAAGGGGCTGATGCGTTTTGGTAGGAAAGGAAAGTTGGCACCTCGATACATCGGTCCTTACGAGATTCTAGCTAAGTCGGGTCCGGTGGCGTATGTGCTGGCACTTCCGAAGGAGTTGGAAAGGATGCACAACGTGTTTCATGTGAGTATGCTTAAGCAGTATCATGGAGACCCTGCACATGTGATTCAGCCGGAGGAAGTGGAGATCGAGCAAGATTTGACTTATGAGGAGAAGTCGGTTGCTATAGTGGATAGGCAAGTTCGGGTTTTGAGGAATAAGCAGATTCCGCAGCTCAAGGTGGTATGGAGGAACCACGAGAGTGAGTCGGCTACTTGGGAGACCGAGGAGGGTATGAGGCGGCGGTACCCGAAATTAGTGGAAGCTTATGCTTCAGGTATTTGCGTTCCTTGATGTGTGTTCTGGTGGTTGCTTGTTGTGGTGAGGGTCTCGAGGGGGTCTAGGGAGTGTTTGGTGATGGCCTAGTGTGGGAGTTGGTGTAGGAATGTTGGGTGGTTTGAAGGAGGGCTGTTAGATCGTCGTTAGGGATTTTGGGGGTTAATAGGATGCTTGGATTGCTGTAATTTTGATGTACTTTCTGAATCATGTTGCTAGGATGAGCTGGGGATGATTTCGGGGACGAAATCCTTGAAGTTGTGGAGACTTGTAACATCCCCGCCCAACCAAACGGTTTGGAACTCGAGTTCGGGTGATTGAGGCATTGAAAACAGAGTTCTTGAGGTCCCATCGAAGTTCGGGATGTTCGAATTTGAGTTGGGTCGAGTTTAAAACACTTTGGGGGTGCAGTTGATGATACATGGGCCGTGTTTCAAGCATTGGTTGATTGAAATTCGGATTTTAGGAGTTTCTTCAATTTTATTTTCATTTCTCCATTTCCTCTCCCCAAACCCGTGTTTGAAGAAACCAAAAACCCATTTGGGTCAATCCTTGATTCCGGGAGTTGTAGAGCTCCGATTGACGATCCGTTTCTTGCTACACGTTCGTGGCGGCGAGAGGAAGAGATCGCTAGTCGTGATTCTGGCTGGGTCGGAGCAGGAAGCTGTCCGTGGAAGAAGGAAGAGCTACGTTTTTGTGTCTAAGCCGGAAATCTCCAAAACTTCAAACCTCGATTCTGAGAGTTGTAGAGATCCGATTGGTGATCCGTTTCTTGATATGAGTTAGTTGTGAAGAGAGGAAGAGATCGCACCCTGAGGTTCTGGATATTTCGGAGTATTTCTACTGTCAGTGAAAAGGAGGATAGCTACGTTTCTGGGTGTCTGAGAGCTTGGTCGATCGGGTTTCGGGAGTCGTTTTAGAGTCTCGTCTTCTCTTCCATGTGAAAGCTTAGCGTTGTGTAGATAGTTTGGATGATGTGAGGAGTTCCAATTTTGACTTAGATGAACCCTAGGTGATGCATGAAAATGATGAGTGTAAAAGGGGTAAATTGTGTTGTGAATGTGCTTGGTTGTTTATGATTGCCGTGGTGGATTGTCGTTGTTGATTGCCGTGGTGTGGGTTTGGGTAGGGACTGAAATGAATTCATTAATGAATTGATGTAGAAATGAGGGATAGGGTGATGGGGAAATGTGTGCAAGTGCCTTGATGTTATAAATTGCCAGTTGTGGTTGCAGGAGAGTAGCCCTGCCAATGTGGGGTTGCTCTGAGTACGAGGAACAGGTGGGTGACCCCTAGACTCATGACATGGCTTCCCCTGTACTTGCAGGTGGGGGTGGCCGGTGAGCTAGCCGGTTACCTTGATTAAGTGTTGTGTTGAATGTGTTGATTGTGGATTTGAATGTGAGGTGTTGGAAAGTGATGTGGAAATTGTAGAAGTGATGGGATGTGATTTGTGGGAATTGTGAACTGAGGTGAAATTGTTGAATGTGAATGATAGAAACTGAAGGAGTCTGCACTGCCCCTAACACTGCAATATGGGTGCTAAGTGCCTCTTCGAGGGAAAGAGGTGCGATCACGTCTTCAAGGGAAAGGCATGATTTGTTTGGTTGAGTCAAGTTTACGATTCCTTCAAGGGAAAGGTTTCGTGGTATCCTTCAAGGGAGAGGATGCGTTTTGGACCTTTCCAGGGGAGAGAGGTGCGTCGGGCCGGCAGGGGTGGTGCGGGGTAAACTCCTTATTGGCGCCTAATAACTCACCTAGACAAGTTGAATGTGATTGTGGTGTGTTTGTGATTTGGGTGATTGGAGTGTGGTGATTATGTTGCTTGTGAAGTGAATTGATGCTTGTCCTATTTTATTCTACTGTACGAATTGTGCTTGAGAACAAGAACTGACCAACGTGATCACCTAGACTGTTTTTAGGGAATTAAAACACGGAAATGGGTTAGGTTGGTTCCATTGTTGGATGTCTTGTGCGGAGTTGGAACCGCTCCATGGAATAGGCCAACGTGTAGGTAGGCCCGGTGGGTTCACTCAATTTCAATAGGAAATTGATCCCTTTCTCCCTTTCAGGATCCCGTGGCTAGTGAGAGTGGTGTGGGTGATCAGTGTTGAGGGCGGATTTCGAGAAGTTCTGGACTGAAGCTATGAGGTGAAGACTGGAGCCTTCTTGGAGTTGACCTGTTTCATATTTCAGTTGACTTTGAATATTTTGGGAGTTTTCTATGGATTTATGTAACTTCTGAGTGTGTCTTGGATTTTATGGTTTATGTTGAGATGGGTTGTACACTGTTCCATTGTGGTTTTCACGGATTACTGGAGGCCTCTTTGTTGATTTGAATAAAGGTTTGGTTTTATTTACGTTTTAAATTGTTTTGTTTATTGGTAATACTCAAGAACGGTTCAACCATGGGTTTCACCGGGTTGATTCGGGAAGGGTGTTACAAGTGGTATCAGAGCCCGGTTAGTTGCTGCTGTGTGGGTGAATTGTCTCTTCTTCTAGAGGAGTAATTAACCTCATAGGGAGAAGGGATGAAGCATCGGCACGGGACCAATTTTCTAGGGATTTTTGCAATTGTTTTAATCGGGTTGGGGAAGGGTTTTAAAAGAAAACTGTTTGAAAAGATTTGATTTATGAGCGGTCAACTGAAATGTTTAATGTCCCTCTGTAGTGAGAACCAGTCGATAGGAAGTCCTTCCATTGGTCACTCCGGACATGGAGTAATGGGGCGTCTAACCGGGCAGATGGAAGGACTTCCTATCGACTGGTTCTCACTATAGGAGGACATTAAACATTTCAGTTGACCGCTCATAAATCAAATCTTTTCAAACAGTTTTCTTTTAAAACCCTTCCCCAACCCGATTAAAACAATTGCAAAAATCCCTAGAAAATTGGTCCCGTGCCGATGCTTCATCTCTTCTCCCTATGAGGTTAATTACTCCTCTAGAAGAAGAGACAATTCACCCACACAGCAGCAACTAACCGGGCTCTGATACCACTTGAAACACCCTTCCCGAATCAACCCGGTGAAACCCATGGTTGAACCGTTCTTGAGTATTACCAATAAACAAAACAATTTAAAACGTAAATAAAACCAAACCTTTGTTCAAATCAACAAAGAGGCCTCCAGTAATCCGTGAAAACCACAATGGAACAGTGTACAACCCATCTCAACATAAACCATAAAATCCAACACACACTCAGAAGTTACATAAATCCATAGAAAACTCCCAAATATTCAAAGTCAACTGAAATATGAAACAGGTCAACTCCAAGAAGGCTCCAGTCTTCACCTCATAGCTTCAGTCCAGAACTTCTCGAAATCCGCCCTCAACACTGATCACCCACACCACTCTCACTAGCCACGGGATCCTGAAAGGGAGAAAGGGATCAATTTCCTATTGAAATTGAGTGAACCCACCGGGCCTACCTACACGTTGGCCTATTCCATGGAGTGGTTCCAACTCCGCACAAGACATCCAACAATGGAACCAACCTAACCCCTTTCCGTGTTTTAATTCCCTAAAAACAGTCTAGGTGATCACATTGGTTAGTTCTTGTTCTCAAGCACAATTCGTACAGTAGAATAAAATAGGACAAGCATCAATTCACTTCACAAGCAACATAATCACCACACTCCAATCACCCAAATCACAAACACACCACAATCACATTCAACTTGTCTAGGTGAGTTATTAGGCGCCAATAAGGAGTTTACCCGCACCACCCCTGCCGGCCCGACGCACCTCTCTCCCCTGGAGAGGTCCAAAACGCATCCTCTCCCTTGAAGGATACCACGAAACTTTTCCCTTGAAGGAATCGTAAACTTGACTCAACCAAACAAATCACGCCTTTCCCTTGAAGACGTGACCGCACCTCTTTCCCTCGAAGAGGCACTTAGCACCCATAGTGCAGTGTTAGGGGGCAGTACAGGCTCCTTCAGTTTCTATCATTCACATTCAACAATTTCACCTCAGTTCACAATTCCCACAAATCACATCCCATCACTTCTACAATTTCCACATCATTTTCCAACACCTCACATTCAAATCCACAATCAACACATTCAACACAACACTTAATCAAGGTAACCGGCTAACTCACCGGCCACCCCCACCTGCAAGTACAGGGAAGCCATGTCATGAGTCTAGGGGTCACCCACCTGTTCCTCGTACTCAGAGCAACCCCACATTGGCAGGGCTACTCTCCTGCAACCACAACTGGCAATTTATAACATCAAGGCACTTGCACACATTTCCCCATCACCCTATCCCTCATTTCTACGTCAATTCATGAATCAATTCATTTCAGTCCCTACCCAAACCCACACCACGGCAATCAACAATGACAATCCACCACGGCAATCATAAACAACCAAGCACATTCACAACACAATTTACCCCTTTTACACTCATCATTTTCATGCATCACCTAGGGTTCATCTAAGTCAAAATTGGAACTCCTCACATCATCCAAACTATCTACACAACATTAAGCCCTCACCTGGAAGAGAAGACGAGACTCTAAAGCGACTCCCGAAACCCGATCAACCAAGCTCTCAGACACCCAGAAACGTAGCTATCCTCCTTTTCACCGACAGTAGAAATACTCCGAAATATCCAGAACCTCAGGGTGCAATCTCTTCCTCTCTTCACAAAGAACTCATAGCAAGAAACGGATCACCAATCGGATCTCTACAACTCTCAGAATCGAGGTTTGCAGTTTTGGAGATTTTCGGCTTAGACACAAAAACGTAGCTCTTCCTTCTTCCACGGACAGCTGCCTGCTCCGACCCAGCCAGAATCACGACTAGAGATCTCTTCCTCTCGCCGCCACGAACGTGTAGCAAGAAACGGATCGTCAATCGGAGCTCTACAACTCCCGGAATCAAGGATTGACCCAAATGGGTTTTTGGTTTCTTCAAACACGGGTTTGGGGGAGAGGAAATGGAGAAATGAAAATAAAATTGAAGAAACTCCTAAAATCCGAATTTCAATCACCCAATGCTTGAAACACGGCCCACGTATCATAACTGCACCCCCAAAGTGTTTTAAACTCGACCCAACTCAAATTCGAACATCCCGAACTTCGATGGGACCTCAAGAACTCCGTTTCCAATGCCTCAATCACCCGAACTCGAGTTCCAAACCGTTTGGTTGGACGGGGATGTTACAACCAATAAACAAAACAATTTAAAACGTAAATAAAACCAACCCTTTATTCAAATCAACAAAGAGGCCTCCAGTAATCCGTGAAAACCACAATGGAACAGTGTACAACCCATCTCAACATAAACCATAAAATCCAACACACACTCAGAAGTTACATAAATCCATAGAAAACTCCCAAAATATTCAAAGTCAACTGAAATATGAAACAGGTCAACTCCAAGAAGGTTCCATTCTTCACCTCATAGCTTCAGTCCAGAACTTCTCGAAATCCGCCCTCAACACTGATCACCCACACCACTCTCACTAGCCACGGGATCCTGAAAGGGAGAAAGGGATCAATTTCCTATTGAAATTGAGTGAACCCACCGGGCCTACCTACACGTTGGCCTATTCCATGGAGCGGTTCCAACTCCGCACAAGACATCCAACAATGGAACCAACCTAACCCCTTTCCGTGTTTTAATTCCCTAAAAACAGTCTAGGTGATCACGTTGGTCAGTTCTTGTTCTCAAGCACAATTCGTACAGTAGAATAAAATAGGACAAGCATCAATTCACTTCACAAGCAACATAATCACCACACTCCAATCACCCAAATCACAAACACACCACAATCACATTCAACTTGTCTAGGTGAGTTATTAGGCGCCAATAAGGAGTTTACCCCGCACCACCCCTGCCGGCCCGACGCACCTCTCTCCCCTGGAGAGGTCCAATACGCATCATCTCCCTTGAAGGATACCACGAAACCTTTCCCTTGAAGGAATCGTAAACTTGACTCAACCAAACAAATCACGTCTTTCCCTTGAAGACGTGACCGCACCTCTTTCCCTCGAAGAGGCACTTAGCAGCCATAGTGCAGTGTTAGGGGGCATTGCAGGCTCCTTCAGTTTCTATCATTCACATTCAACAATTTCACCTCAGTTCACAATTCCCACAAATCACATCCCATCACTTCTACAATTTCCACATCACTTTCCAACACCTCACATTCAAATCCAAAATCAACACATTCAACACAACACTTAATCAAGGTAACCGGCTAGCTCACCGGCCACCCCCACCTGCAAGTACAGGGGAAGCCATGTCATGAGTCTAGGGGTCACCCACCTGTTCCTCGTACTCAGAGCAACCCCACATTGGCAGGGCTACTCTCCTGCAACCACAACTGGCAATTTATAACATCAAGGCACTTGCACACATTTCCCCATCACCCTATCCCTCATTTCTACGTCAATTCATTAATCAATTCATTTCAGTCCCTACCCAAACCCACGCCACGGCAATCAACAACGACAATCCACCACGGCAATCATAAACAACCAAGCACATTCACAACACAATTTACCCCTTTTACACTCATCATTTTCATGCATCACCTAGGGTTCATCTAAGTCAAAATTGGAACTCCTCACATCATCCAAACTATCTACACAACGCTAAGCCCTCACCTGGAAGAGAAGATGACACTCTAAAATGACTCCCGAAACCCGATCGACCAAGCTCTCAGACACCCAGAAACGTAGCTATCCTCCTTTTCACCGACAGTAGAAATACTCCGAAATATCCAGAACCTCAGGGTGCGATCTCTTCCTCTCTTCACAACGAAGTCGTAGCAAGAAACGGATCACCAATCGGATCTCTACAACTCTCAGAATCGAGGTTTGAAGTTTTGGAGATTTCCGGCTTAGACACAAAAACGTAGCTCTTCCTTCTTCCACGGACAGCTGCCTGCTCCGACCCAGCCAGAATCATGACTAGCGATCACTTCCTCTCGCCGCCACGAACGTGTAGCAAGAAACGGATCGTCAATCGGAGCTCTACAACTCCCGGAATCAAGGATTGACCCAAATGGGTTTTTGGTTTCTTCAAACACGGGTTTGGGGAGAGGAGAGGGAGAAATGAAAAATGAAATTGAAGAAACTCCTAAAATCCGAATTTCAATCACTCAATGCTTGAAACACGGCCCACGTATCATCAACTACACCCCCAAAGTATTTTAAACTCGACCCAACTCAAATTCGAACATCCCGAACTTCGATGGGACCTCAAGAACTCTGTTTCCAATGCCTCAATCACCCGAACTCGAGTTCCAAACCGTTTGGTTGGCTGGTTCCTGGAACTGCTCCTATCTCCATCCCACCCTATCGTATGGCACCAGCTGAATTGAAGGAGTTGAAGGAGCAATTGCAGGAGCTCTTGGATAAGGGGTTCATCCGCCCTAGTGTATCCCCGTGGGGAGCACCAGTGTTGTTTGTGAAGAAGAAGGACGGGTCGATGAGGATGTGCATCGACTATAGGCAGTTGAACAAGGCAACGATCAAGAATCGTTATCCACTTCCAAGGATAGATGATCTCTTTGATCAATTGCAAGGGGCTGAAGTGTTCTCGAAGATAGATTTGAGATCGGGTTATCACCAGTTGAAGGTGGAGGACGGGTCGGTGCCAATGACAGCCTTTAGGACGCGGTATGGGCACTACGAGTTCCTTGTGATGCCCTTCGGTCTCACTAATGCTCCGGCCGCGTTCATGGCTCTCATGAACAAGGTTTTTCATGAATACTTGGACAAATTCGTGATAGTGTTCATCGATGATATTCTCATCTATTCCAAGAATGAGAAGGAGCATGAGGAGCATCTGAGGATTGTTTTCCATAAGTTGAGGGAGAAGCAACTTTTTGCCAAGTTCTCGAAGTGTGCCTTTTGGTTGGAAGAGGTGTTGTTTCTTGGACATGTGGTCTCTAAGAGAGGTGTGGAGGTTGACCCGAAGAAAATTGAAGCGGTGGTTAACTGGTCCCCACCTAGGGACGTGTCGCAACTAAGGAGCTTCTTGGGTTTGGCTGGTTATTATCGAAGGTTTGTCGAGGGATTCTCCACTATAGCCTCCCCTCTACATAAATTGTTGAGGAAAGAGTCAAAGTATGAGTGGAGTGAGGCGTGCCAGAAAAGCTTCGAGGAGTTGAAAAAGCGGTTGACTTCGGCTTCGGTGTTGACCTTGCCGGTGGAAGGTGGCGAGTATGTGGTATTTAGTGATGCTTCACTGCAAGGGTTGGGGTGTGTACTGATGCAGAATGGGAAGGTTGTTGCTTATGCCTCACGTCAGCTTAGAGTGCATGAGGTGAACTATCCGACCCACGACTTGGAGTTAGCTGCAGTGGTATTCGCCTTGAAGTTGTGGAGGCATTATCTGTATGGAGAGACGTTTAAGATCATGACCGACCATAAAAGCCTTAAGCACCTTATGGATCAGAAAGAGCTGAATGGTAGGCAACGGCGTTGGATGGAGCTCTTGAAGGACTATGACTGCACCATTGACTACCATCCGGTAAGGCTGATGTGGTTGCAGATGCATTAAGTCGGAAAGAGTTAGTTGATCTTAGGGCGTTGAGAGTGGAAATGCAGATGGATGATGTGGGAAGTTTGCTTGCTAAGCTTAGTATCCGTCCCATGCTGGATGATAGGATTGGTGAGGAGCAACTCAAGGATGCTACTTTAGTGGCTATTCGAGGGGAAGTTGAAAAGGGCTGGGATAATGGGTTTGAGGTAGTTGGAGGGTTGCTGAGGTGCAGGGGTCGAGTGTGTGTGCCGGAGATGGAGGAGTTGAGGAGGGGGATATTAGAGGAGGCTCACTCTTCGATGTATGCTATGCACCCCGGAATGACTAAGATGTACAATGACCTGAAGTTGAGTTTTTGGTGGCCGGGAATGAAGAAGGACGTGGCACGTTTTGTGGCAACTTGTCTGGTTTGTCAGAAGGCAAAGGCGGAGCATAGAGTTCCGGGAGGGTTACTCCAATCTCTACCAATTCCGGAGTGGAAGTTCGTGGACATCACCATGGACTTCGTGTCGGGTTTTCCGCCAACTAGAGAGGGTAAAGATGCCGTGTGGGTAATAGTCGATCGTTTGACAAAGGTTGCTCATTTCATACCCATTCGGTTTAAGCCAAATGTGGAGGAGTTGGTCAAGTTGTATATAGAGGAAATAGTAAGGTTGCATGGGGTTCCTCAGTCCATCGTCTCTGATCGTGATCCGAGTTTCACATCTCACTTTTGGGAGGGGCTGCATACGGCGTTGGGAACTAAGCTGAAATTCTCAACGGCGTATCACCCCCAGACTGATGGGCAATCGGAGAGGACGATTCTAACTTTGGAGGAGTTATTGAGGAGTTGTGCGATGGAATTCCAAACTCCATGGACTGAATTGCTACCTTTGGTTGAGTTCGCCTACAATAACTCATATCATAGTAGTTTGAAGTCTGCTCCTTTTGAGGCTTTGTATGGGAGGAAGTGTAGGACACCATTGTGTTGGGATGAAGAAGGTGCGAGAGTGTTGTCGGGTCCTCAAGTTGTGCAAGAGACGGCTGATCGTATTAAGGTAATCAAGGATAGGTTGAGAGCGGCTCAGGATAGGCAAAAGGCGTATGCAGATGGTCGAACAAGAGAGCTGAGTTTTGATGTTGGGGAGAAGGTATTTTTGAAGGTGTCGCCATGGAAGGGGCTGATGCGTTTTGGTAGGAAAGGAAAGTTGGCACCTCGATACATCGGTCCTTACGAGATTCTAGCTAAGTCGGGTCCGGTGGCGTATGTGCTGGCACTGCCGAAGGAGTTGGAAAGGATGCACAACGTGTTTCATGTGAGTATGCTTAAGTAGTATCATGGAGACCCTGCACATGTGATTCAGCCGGAGGAAGTGGAGATCGAGCAAGATTTGACTTATGAGGAGAAGCCGGTTGCTATAGTGGATAGGCAAGTTCGGGTTTTGAGAAATAAGCAGATTCCGCAGCTCAAGGTGGTATGGAGGAACCACGAGAGTGAGTCGGCTACTTGGGAGACCGAGGAGGGTATGAGGCGGCGGTACCCGGAATTAGTGGAAGCTTATGCTTCAGGTATTTGCGTTCCTTGATGTGTGTTCTGGTGGTTACTTGTTGTGGTGAGGGTCTCGAGGGGGTCTAGGGAGTGTTTGGTGATGGCCTAGTGTGGGGAGTTGGTGTAGGAATGGTGGGTGGTTTGAAGGAGGGCTGTTAGATCGTCGTTAGGGATTTTGGGGGTTAATAGGATGCTTGGATTGCTGTAATTTTGATGTACTTTCCGAATCATGTTGCTAGGATGAGCTGGGGATGATTTCGGGGACGAAATCCTTGAAGTTGTGGAGACTTGTAACATCCCCGCCCAACCAAACGGTTTGGAACTCGAGTTCGGGTGATTGAGGCATTGGAAACAGAGTTCTTGAGGTCCCATCGAAGTTCGGGATGTTCGAATTTGAGTTGGGTCGAGTTTAAAACACTTTGGGGGTGTAGTTGATGATACTGGCCGTGTTTCAAGCATTGGTGATTGAAATTCGGATTTTAGGAGTTTCTTCAATTTCATTTTTCATTTCTCCTTCCTCTCCCCCAAACCCGTGTTTGAAGAAACCAAAAACCCATTTGGGTCAATCCTTGATTCCGGGAGTTGTAGAGCTCCGATTGACGATCCGTTTCTTGCTACACGTTCGTGGCGGCGAGAGGAAGAGATCGCTAGTCTGATTCTGGCTGGGTCGGAGCAGGCAGCTGTCCGTGGAAGAAGGAAGAGCTACGTTTTTGTGTCTAAGCCGGAAATCTCCAAAACTTCAAACCTCGATTCTGAGAGTTGTAGAGATCCGATTGGTGATCCGTTTCTTGCTATGAGTTCGTTGTGAAGAGAGGAAGAGATCCACCCTGAGGTTCTGGATATTTCGGAGTATTTCTACTGTCGGTGAAAAGGAGGATAGCTACGTTTCTGGGTGTCTGAGAGCTTGGTCGATCGGGTTTCGAGAGTCGTTTTAGAGTCTCGTCTTCTCTTCCAGGTGAGGGCTTAGCGTTGTGTAGATAGTTTGGATGATGTGAGGAGTTCCAATTTTGACTTAGATGAACCCTAGGTGATGCATGAAAATGATGAGTGTA
Source organism: Linum lewisii (assembly GCA_034768395.1). Taxonomy (NCBI): domain Eukaryota; kingdom Viridiplantae; phylum Streptophyta; class Magnoliopsida; order Malpighiales; family Linaceae; genus Linum; species Linum lewisii. The sequence goes on along the minus strand of CM068297.1, from coordinate 71,146,133 downwards.
AAAGGGGTAAATTGTGTTGTGAATGTGCTTGGTTGTTTATGATTGCGTGGTGGATTGTCGTTGTTGATTGCGTGGGTGGGTTTGGGTAGGGATGAAATGAATATTAATGAATTGACGTAGAAATGAGGGATAGGGTGATGGGGAAATGTGTGCAAGTGCCTTGATGTTATAAATTGCCAGTTGTGGTTGCAGGAGAGTAGCCCTGCCAATGTGGGGTTGCTCTGAGTACGAGGAACAGGTGGGTGACCCTAGACTCATGACATGGCTTCCCCTGTACTTGCAGGTGGGGGTGGCCGGTGAGCTAGCCGGTTACCTTGATTAAGTGTTGTGTTGAATGTGTTGATTGTAGATTTGAATGTGAGGTGTTGGAAAGTGATGTGGAAATTGTAGAAGTGATGGATGTGATTTGTGGGAATTGTGAACTGAGGTGAAATTGTTGAATGTGAATGATAGAAACTGAAGGAGCCTGCACTGCCCCCTAACACTGCACTATGGGTGCTAAGTGCCTCTTCGAGGGAAAGAGGTGCGGTCACGTCTTCAAGGGAAAGCGTGATTTGTTTGGTTGAGTCAAGTTTACGATTCCTTCAAGGGAAAGGTTTCGTGGTACCCTTCAAGGGAGAGGATGCGTTTTGGACCTCTCCAGGGGAGAGAGGTGCGTCGGGCCGGCAGGGGTGGTGCGGGGTAAACTCCTTATTGGCGCCTAATAACTCACCTAGACAAGTTGAATGTGATTGTGGTGTGTTTGTGATTTGGGTGATTGGAGTGTGGTGATTATGTTGCTTGTGAAGTGAATTGATGTTGTCCTATTTTATTCTACTGTACGAATTGTGCTTGAGAACAAGAACTGACCAACGTGATCACCTAGACTGTTTTTAGGGAATTAAAACACGGAAAGGGGTTAGGTTGGTTCCATTGTTGGATGTCTTGTGCGAGTTGGAACCGCTCCATGGAATAGGCCAACGTGTAGGTAGGCCCGGTGGTTCACTCAATTTCAATAGGAAATGATCCCTTTCTCCCTTTCAGGATCCCGTGGCTAGTGAAGTCGTGTGGGTGTCAGTGTTAGGCGGATTTTCGAGAAGTTCTGGACTGAAGCTATGAGGTGAAGACTGGAGCCTTCTGGATTTTCCTGTTTTCATATTTCAGTTGACTTTGAATATTTGGGAGTTTTCTATGATTTATGTAACTTCTGAGTGGTGTGTGGATTTTATGGTTTATGTTGAATGGGTTGTACACTGTTCCATTGTGGTTTTCAAACGGATTACTGGAGGCCTCTATGTTATTTGAAAAGTTTTGGTTTTATTTACTTAAATTGTTTTATTTATTTGGTAATACTCATAGAACGGTGAAACACCCATGTGATTCGAAAGGGTGTTTAACACCCTTCCCGAATCAACCCGGTGAAACCCATGGTTGAACCGTTCTTGAGTATTACCAATAAACAAAACAATTTAAAACGTAAATAAAACCAAACCTTTATTCAAATCAACAAAGAGGCCTCCAGTAATCCGTGAAAACCACAATGGAACAGTGTACAACCCATCTCAACATAAACCATAAAATCCAACACACACTCAGAAGTTACATAAATCCATAGAAAACTCCCAAAATATTCAAAGTCAACTGAAATATGAAACAGGTCAACTCCAAGAAGGCTCCAGTCTTCACCTCATAGCTTCAGTCCAGAACTTCTCGAAATCCGCCCTCAACACTGATCACCCACACCACTCTCACTAGCCATGGGATCCTGAAAGGGAGAAAGGGATCAATTTCCTATTGAAATTGAGTGAACCCACTGGGCCTACCTACAGTTGGCCTATTCCATGGAGCGGTTCCAACTCCGCACAAGACATCCAACAATGGAACCAACCTAACCCCTTTCCGTCTTTTAATTCCCTAAAAACAGTCTAGGTGATCACGTTGGTCAGTTCTTGTTCTCAAGCACAATTCGTACAGTAGAATAAAATAGAACAAGCATCAATTCACTTCACAAGCAACATAATCACCACATCCAATCACCCAAATCACAAACACACCACAATCACATTCAACTTGTCTAGGTGAGTTATTAGGCGCCAATAAGGAGTTTACCCCGCACCACCCCTGCCGGCCCGACGCACCTCTCTCCCCTGGAGAGGTCCAAAACGCATCCTCTCCCTTGAAGGATACCACGAAACCTTTCCCTTGAAGGAATCGTAAACTTGACTCAACCAAACAAATCACGCCTTTCCCTTGAAGACGTGACCGCACCTCTTTCCCTCGAAGAGGCACTTAGCACCCATAGTGCAGTGTTAGGGGGCAGTGCAGGCTCCTTCAGTTTCTATCATTCACATTCAACAATTTCACCTCAGTTCACAATTCCCACAAATCACATCCCATCACTTCTACAATTTCCACATCCTTTCCAACACCTCACATTCAAATCCACAATCAACACATTCAACACAACACTTAATCAAGGTAACCGGCTAGCTCACCGACCACCCCCACCTGCAAGTACAGGGAAAGCCATGTCATGAGTCTAGGGGTCACCCACCTGTTCCTCGTACTCAGAGCAACCCCACATTGGCAGGGCTACTCTCCTGCAACCACAACTGGCAATTTATAACATCAAGGCACTTGCACACATTTCCCCATCACCCTATCCCTCATTTCTACGTCAATTCATTAATCAATTCATTTCAGTCCCTACCCAAACCCACACCACGGCAATCAACAACGACAATCCACCACGGCAATCATAAACAACCAAGCACATTCACAACACAATTTACCCCTTTTACACTCATCATTTTCATGCATCACCTAGGGTTCATCTAAGTCAAAATTGGAACTCCTCACATCATCCAAACTATCTACACAACGCTAAGCCCTCACCTGGAAGAGAAGACGAGACTCTAAAACGACTCCCGAAACCCGATCGACCAAGCTCTCAGACACCCAGAAACGTAGCTATCCTCCTTTTCACCGACAGTAGAAATACTCCGAAATATCCAGAACCTCAGGGTGCGATCTCTTCCTCTCTTCACAACGAACTCATAGCAAGAAACGGATCACCAATCGGATCTCTACAACTCTAAGAATCGAGGTTTGAAGTTTTGGAGATTTCCGGCTTAGACACAAAAACGTAGCTCTTCCTTCTTCCACGGACAGCTGCCTGCTCCGACCCAGCCAGAATCACGACTAGCGATCTCTTCCTCTCGCTGCCACGAACGTGTAGCAAGAAACAGATCGTCAATCGGAGCTCTACAACTCCCGGAATCAAGGATTGACCCAAATGGGTTTTTGGTTTCTTCAAACACGGGTTTGGGGGAGAGGAAATGGAGAAATGAAAATAAAATTGAAGAAACTCCTAAAATCCGAATTTCAATCACCCAATGCTTGAAACACGGCCCACGTATCATCAACTGCACCCCCAAAGTGTTTTAAACTCGACCCAACTCAAATTCGAACATCCCGAACTTCGATGGGACCTCAAGAACTCTGTTTCCAATGCCTCAATCACCCGAACTCGAGTTCCAAACCGTTTGGTTGGGCGGGGATGTTACAAGTTGTTTGACATTGATCGCGGTTAACATAGTTGATCTCCACCACCTTGCCATTAAACTCAACATACTTGAGAAGGTCAAATCGTGCAACACATAACATCTCAAGTATACTTCAATATCTCGAGATAAGAGGGTGGGGTAGGGTCATTCTAGTTTATCAGTGCTGAAACCAATAACTCAAATATACCTGGTTTGATTAAAACTTGTAAGTAATACATAATTCTTGGGATAATAACATGACCCTTATTAATATAATATTAATAGAATTAAGAGTTCGTTACCGGTACAAACGTATTATTTATTAATCCAAATGGTTCAATTTATCAGTAAAACCAATTGTGCTGGTACATTGAAGTAGTCGGTCAAAGGCATTGATGAATCATGTCTCTTATGCGGAACAAGGAATTTAAAGACCAAATCTCAGTCACATATCATAAATTCCTCCTTATTAGCCACAATTTAAGTCGATGCATTTAATAATTCATTTTGGGTTGCTACTTAATCCGTTAGATCATTCCGTCATAACTTTCGTTATTTTCGTCTATTACTTAGCTAATACGGAAATAAATTGGATGATTAAATAAAATAATTGAAATAATAATGATAAATTAAATAAGTATAAAGTTCATATTTTACCCATTAAACCAACTCACCCAAAACTCGAGCCAGTTGAATTGAAAATCGGTTCCGTAGCTTGAATCGGATCGAAATAAAGACTTAACATCCGTAACTTTTGGGCCATTCTGTAATAACTGAGAAAGTTAGATGGGACTAAAATGTAACGATTAAATAGTTACTGACCAAACTATCAGTAACCGAACGTTAAGATACCATTCCATGGCCTTGAGAAACATTTGGTGACCAAAATGCATGTTTACCTTTTTCTTCCCCCAAATTGCAGGAAACGCTCAGCCACCGTAGCCGATGCCGACAACGACCGAAACCCTCCGACACTTGCTCGAAACCGTAATTAAATAGAGGATAAAGCTTCAGGGGATCAATACGAGAGGTAATTGGGTTTTATCTTGGTCCGACGATTTCTGGAACACCCTGACGAAGGGATCGCCGGAGTTAAAGTCGGTGTAACGAGAATAGGTATCTTGGGGAGATGCAAGCTTCGAATCGAGACTTAGGACTGTTTATATAGGCTCATAAAGGTCCTTTTTCTCGATTAATTTATATAATACGTATCTAATCGTACTGAGGGGCCACCGGTGTTTTAGCTTAGGTTGCCGAAGGTTAGGTCGATTTGCTGTAAAGGCTCGATATTTGATGGAATCCATCTCAAAAGCTTGATTTCACAATTATTTCCATGTTCCGGTGGGCTCCAGTGTTCTGTACAGGTGAAATGAACATATTTGAGCCTTATCCAATTGGTTCTTTTCACTTGTACATGGGCATGAGCCTTATCCAATTAGTTCTTTTCACTTGTACATATGCATAGACCACTAAGGATAACTCTAACCGAGAGGTTAAATGTTAAGGTTTTATTTCGAAATATAGCCTCCTAATCTTCTCGAAAACTGTAATTACTCCAACCACGACAAAGTTAAAATAAATCAGACTTATAATTTTTTGTTGTCATGCCAAAAACAAATTTGTAGCCAAACCTTTACCGAGAATGTCAAACATAGCCAAAACTATTCGTAATCCCAAAAATAGCAATGTTTTGTTTTCCGTTAACTTTTCCGTCCAAGTTAACGGAAATTTAACCCCAAAATGATGTGTCTGCTGATGTGTCCAACATTTTCCACATAATTATTTTTAATTACTAAAAAACAATAAAATAAAAAACTAATGAAAAGAAATTGAAATATGCAACTCCATCCCTAATCTTGTCCGCCGTACCACTCTCACCGACCCCGGCCGCCGTAACTCCCATTTCCTCGTAGCTTCTCTCCCACAAATCAACGTCATTTTTATTCATCAATCTCGTTCATAATCTTAGAATTACATATCAATCCTCTTATATATTTTGATTTTTTATTCATCAGTCACCACCGACCTCTTCCGTCCACGTCCCGACCTCCGATATGCCTGTTCTCACCAGGAATCACAACGCTCCCGCCTCCCAGGTCGTCGTTGATGATGACTCGAAGGACCGAGTTTCGTTTCACCACCGTGTCGAACTTCGACTCGGCTGGAGCTCAGCCACAGATGTGGAGGCGGGGCTCGACGAGGTACAAATCCTCTGCTGCCGATCGAGCTCTCTGCCGTCTCTCCTGCAGGGGATTAGTTTGATGGTTGTCCTTTTATGGATCGAAATTTGGAGATGGAGGCACCCTCGATGACGCCGAGGTAGATTTCTAGGTTAACTTTGAGTTTTCTGTTTGCAGGTAACAAAGTGTTGAATCCGAAGAGGTCGTCGATTCAATCTGAAGGAAGAGGGCGCGAGTGTGGAGATGGATGGCGGTGTAGTTGATTTGTGGTGGCGGCAGTAGGCGGCAGCGTTTGATAGGCTGTGGTGGTGGTCGGTGCAGCAATGGCGGCGGTAGACGAAGAGATGGTGGTGGAAGAGCAACGACGGTGGTTTATTTTTGTTTTTCTTTTTTTCCTTTTCTTTTTCTAGATTAATTCATTATTATTTTAATTAAATAATGATATGGCATCTGACGTGGCATCTAGTTGACAGGTCAAATGGATGCCAAATCAGCTCCGTTTGTATAGTCACTAACGGTGTTAAATTTTTAATGCATGTCGGCTAAATTTGTCTTAAAAATTAAAATTATGGTCTAAAAAGTGTGACGCAAATAATTTTGGCTATGTTTGACAATTCCCGAAAAGGTTTGGCTATAAATTTGTTTTGGCCTTTTAATAAATCTAACTTTTGAAGATTCAAATTAAAGTTTTTTACTTTAATTTTTTTATAGTTGTTTATGATAATTGAAGATAAACATTTTGATAAAATTTGAGTAATTTTTTAGATACTTTTTTTTTCACTTTGTAAAATAATTTTGTAATGTCAGCAATGGTTAAGTGATGATTAACATCACATTTGGATTATGTGCCCATTTGTGTTTGCCAACTTGCTCAAGTAGTGTTTAGTGATGGTTCACATCACATTTGGTCGGCAAAGTGTTTGGTCTTCCTCTATGGACCAATTGGGATCTCGCTTGCTCATGGTTAAGTGGGAGAAGTAGAGAAGAAAATAAAGTTTGGTCTAGAATAATTTTTAATGATGAAAGATGAGAAGTGGTGTGTGAAATGTGAGGTGAAGTGAAAGTATTTATAGAAATTTTTATAGTCGTTCATAGCCTTATTTCGATATTCGTGTTTATAGTCGTTATTTTGATATTCGTGTTTATAGCCGTTATTTCGATATTCGTGTTTATAGCCATTATTTCGATATTGTGTTTGTAGTTATTGCACATATTTAAATACGATTGTTTGAATCTCATCGAAATAGGAGCAAACGAAAAAAATACGTCAGAAAGGGGCTGCCCCCACCCCTGTGTGTGCTACACGCGGCAGCCTATTGGGTGCTTTGCTTGTAACGTAATGTATATGTATATTAAAGTAATCATCAGTTACATATTCATTATTAATTGAAATTTATTTTCAAGATCTTAACTTGAAATGTGTCTTAGTTTGTCCAGAGGCTTAACTGACAACTTTGGTGAATAAGATACCCCTAACGTACATGCACATTGGCGGAGCCACCTTATGCCAAGGGGCTGCCCTTGGCTGTTTAAAAAATAATTACCAGATTACTCCTTTGCTGAGATATAAACATTGGACCTCCATGTTAAAGGTCGGGTTCCCATACCATTTAGCTGCTATAATTTATTGGTTATTATATACATTCGTTTTAATTTAAACAGATTCTATAACCCTAAATCTACATCCCAACAACAAGTGGAGATAGATCATTTTCATCTATGAAATATTTAAGAACGAGCTTCGAAATGTGAAAGATGAGTGGTTGCACAACGTAATGGTGACATATATTGAACAAGATTTATGTACTACTTTGGAAAAGCAATATTTTCTACAATGATTTGAAAAATATGAAATCTCGTTGTGGTTCGTTGTAACTTGTGACTATTATTGGGTTTATTGTACGTATCTTAAATGTTATTTTGTTGGATATTTGTTTCATTAGTGTTATCTTTTCTATTATGTGCATGAGAGAAATGAGGGGGAAGTCGGACCGAACCCCGACTCACCCCACTTTCGGTCCCAAGCATTGAATACCATTGAAAATTTATGATTTTTTCTTGATCCGACTCAGTGTAAACCCAATATTTATTCGACCTATGAATGAGTAAGAATACAATATTTGATGATAAATCATTCAAATTAATAAAAAATCGTCGGTGGCACATTCCAATTTTCATTTGGTCAAGAGTAATACTAATAATCGTAAGAACAAATATATCAGGCACAATGATCTAATGGTGAATAGCATTACATTCTGAAAGTAAATAATATATGTACCGTATTATATATTTTAGTAATAATTATATTATACTATTATTAAAATCTATGAAAAAATTGTTTCAATTTCGGCTCATGGCATATTCTAGTCCTGGTTCTGCCCCTGGGTGTATCCTTGAAGTGAGAAGGAAACCTCCTTAATAGTCCATGGAACTATGAAAGGGTGTGAGAGTGAAGAATTGTGTTTATCTAACCATAGATAAACACAACCCTTCATCTAAATCATATTCAAAAAACAAATCCATGCTATTAACTTGAATTTTCCCCATTTTATTGGATCCAATGCACTTCTCTTACCCTTCACATGCTAACGATCTCTCGTTCGTTAAACATAATTGTCCATTATATAGTAAGACAAGTTCTTCAATATGTGCAAGTCAACTACTAATTATCTTCCAGTAAAAATTATCTTGTGGAAAAAAAAGAAGTTCGAGTTACAAGTTTTTACCGTGTTGGTTATTTAACAAATCATTTCATACACGATAAAGATAAGGTTTGTCTCTGGCGCCATTCCCTTCTTACTTCTGGTCCGCGCCTTCCACAATTCCATTCCTTTCCAAACTCATCTTCTCAACAAAATTCAGAACCAGCCCTTCTGTCAAGCTACCATCTCTCCACTGTATCCTAAAATGTCGACTTACTCCAAGTCCCATATCTGCCAATGCCTAACCCGCATTTCAACTGTTCGACGAAATTCCGCAGTCATGATTTCGGGCAGCCGGCGGAAGACCGGCGAGCAGTTCTCCCAAGGTGTGTTGAGCCTTGCGCGCGGACTAACGGAACTGGGCATCAGAAGCGGCCACGTCGTCGCGATTTCCGCCTTCAATAGGTTCTTATCTTAAATACGTAAGCGTCTGCTTCCTTAGCAAATGAAATCCGGTGTTTATACTCTAAAAATTCGTGTGGTTTGATTGAACAGTGACTTGTATTTGGAGTGGTTGCTTGCTGTCACTTTTGTGGGAGGGATAGTTGCTCCGTTGAATTACCGATGGGTGAGTTTGACTTCTTTCAACGTCTTGTTTCGTGCTTGGCTGCTGCATTAGTAACCAATCCCACGGAGTCATTATCCGCAGAGCTTTCAAGAGGTTAAATCGGCAATGCTGGCTGTCAGGCCCGTAATGTTGGTGAGCGACGCAAGCTGTAGCCACTGGTATTCCGAGCTCCATGATGAAGCCTTTCCTTTTTTGATGTGGAAAGTTTTCATCGATTCCACTTTTCCTCGTTCTATCAAATTGTCAAACGGTATTGCTAATTTTTTCGTCATCCAAAATAATAGGAATCAAATTCTTCTGTCATTCACTTCTTTACGTCATAATTTTGTTTCAGCATTGACCACTGAATCACTTAGGAAGCATAGTGTGAGAGATTTGGAGTTGAGCTATACGTGGGCACCAGATGGCGCCGCGATAGTATGTTTCACTTCAGGTAGAAGATCGAATGTTTATCTTTGGTGCATCTTGGTCATTGGTCATCATTACAACTATAATACTCTTTGAACAATATGTCTGTCAACTGCAAATTGGGTTTCTATGATGTTTTCTTGGCAATTAATGGCTTTAGGAACCACCGGAAGGCCGAAGGGTGTTGTCGTAAGCCATTCTGCACTGACTGTACAGTCCTTGGCCAAAGTTGCTATTGTTGGTTACTGTGATGATGATGTAAGCCACTCCCCAGCTCAATAGTTAGATGTGCCGTTATTTGATATGGGAATCCAAAATTTCATGTGAATTGCTCAAATGGTATGGATGGTGTTACGGGGCACTTGGCTAAGGAACTGGAGCCAAGAATTATGTTGATGGATGTGCTTAAGCAATGGAGTTTGCAGGTTTACTTGCACCTTGCGCCACTTTGCCACATTGGTGGATTATCCTCAGCTTTGGCTATGTTGATGGTTGGAGCTTGCCATATCCTGATACCCAAATTTGAAGTTGCTATGGCCGTTGATATTATGGAGAAGCACAACGTGACTTCTTTTATCGCTGTCCCCACGATATTGGTTGATTTGATTTCCTTCATAAAGTAAGACATATAGTCTCTTTCTTATAAGTTCTTATAAGCATTCCAAGTTAGATTATCAAGCTGTGATCACCTTGTCTTGTATAACATCGTGTGATTTTACTGTTCTTTGCTCTGCATCTATTATTTTCAGTTTCCAAACATTAAGTTGAAGCTGCTTTTCGGGATGAAGGAAAATTGGAAGGAGAAGCACTCAGTTAATAAGATTTTGAACGGAGGTGGGAGTCTTACAGCTGAGATGATTGAACAAGTGGCCACATATTTCCCGCAAACAAAGCTATTTTCAGCATATGGTAGGTATTGATAGCTCACTATGAGTAACATCAATGTCCTCCAAAATGATAACTTTTTTTCTAGGAAACCGTAGTCAATTGTGCAATATATTGTCCAGTCTGCTGTTGGGTACCAATGGTACTAACTTCGACATGAAGTTTATTCAGCCTTGCATGTCCTTCGTCACTCAACCACGCTTTCGAAAGTGGAACTTATATCTTGGATAGCCTGAATGATCTTTGAGAACTCATTATATTCATTCCTGTGTTTTTGTGTGCAGGAATGACAGAGACCTCTTCTTCATTAACATTCATGACCCTGTACAATCCATCGTTTGAAACGTCTCACCAGGTTATGCAGATATCTGGGGGTACAGAACCCAATTCGACTCAGGTACTACAAGGGATCTGCGTTGGCAAGCCCGCTCCACATGTCGAGTTAAGTGTACGTATGCACGGCTCCTCTACGAGTGGAATAATCTTGACCAGAGGCCCCCACGTAATGGTAGGATACTGGGATCAATACACTGCCAAGGAATTGCAATCTACCAACGATATTTGGCTCGACACAGGTGACGTTGGTTCTCTTGATCAAAGTGGCAATCTGTGGCTCCTTGGACGTATGAATGACAGAATAAAGAGTGGGGGTGAAAATGTTTACCCTACCGAGGTAAAACACCGTCCATAGATGTGTAATTGACTCTCTTCCAAATGAACAAGAATTATCTGTCATATTCTCCGGAATTGATTGCCTATTTTATTACCCCTTTACATCTATTTAACTGAGAAAGTGAAGCAAACTTTGTAATGATACAGATAGAGGCCGTCCTCTTACAGCATCCAGGAGTCATTCGTGCTGTGGTTGTGGGAATCCCAGATGTTCGGTTGGGAGAGCAGGTTGTTGGTTGTATTCAATTACGGGAAAGCTGGCAATGGTCTGATCACTGTCATGGGAGACAGGATGAAAGTAAGGAAGAGTTATGCAGCGAGACTTTGAAGAAGCATTGCAGAGGAAAGAATTTAACTGGGTAACTCTCTGACTGCAAAGTGATTGATAGTTCTTTGATTTTCAAACCTTTCTAATTTCCTAAATCAGCTAAATAGAGATATGCATTCATTTTTGTGATGAAGGTTTAAAGTACCAAGAAAATTCATCTGGTGGAAGGATCATTTTCCGTGTACATCCACGGGAAAGATAATAAGAGATCAAGTTAGATCAGAAGTCAAGTTTCATCGGTTTCAATCTATCTCCAGCAATCTTTGAGACAAGTTCAGCTGCATCATGCTGCTAACTTGATAAACCACCAATTGGGATAGGGACATGGAAATCAAGGCCCGAAACTCAGGAGCAGTCTAGGATGTGAATGAAGATCAATCGGTTTGTAATGCAGCAATAACAGAAAGCAGAGTCTTGTACAACATAATTTATACCTATTATGGAATCACATCATTTAATCTTATTGTACCCTTTGAATACAAATACAGTGATCACCATTACCTTCTAGTACACAACTCTTTCTATAAAAAAATATACTTTCTTCAATTTTGAGTTAACCAGATGTGCAGGTAGCTACCTATCTACCTACCGGAGACTCTAGAGATGGAGGAGGCAGGGGTGTCCGGAAGAGATTTTGGATCAGAATCAAGAAATGCAGGCTTTGCTAGCGGCTGATTGAGCTGTATTGATCCCTGGTTTTTCAGCAACGCAACTACCTCTGACATTGTTGGCCTCATCGCTGGTGAGGGTTGAATGCACATCAGGGCTATTTCAACCACTTTCTTTGCTCTTCTTCTGTGTACTCATCTATTGATGTTATCCACCAGTTCTTGTATTCGCTTTCATATAGTTCCAACTTCAGGTACATGACATGAGATCCACAGTAATCAGACAGACAGAGTTACCGACTCACTTACCCTCTTCAGAAGACACTCGTCCACTTGGTCTTCCCTTAATTCACCACTCTTTTGGCCACTGATTATTTCCAGAACTACAACTCCATAGCTGTAAGTGTCAGCTTTTTCTGATAACTGACCATATAATGCATATTCAGGTGACGTGCCCCTGTAAAATAGATCAAAATTGTTATGCATTTACTTCATAGCCATGTAATTTAGAAGATCAGCTAGTTTAACGTACAATGTGCCTGCAAATCTCGTGTTGAGATGAGGCTGACTCTCAGGCAGAAGCCTTGCCAACCCGAAATCTGCTATCTTGGGCTGGAAATCGTCGTCAAGAAGAATGTTGCTGGTTTTGATGTCCCTGTGTATAATGCATAGATGGAAATCTTCATGCAGATAGGCCAGACCCCTTGCTGTCCCCAGGATTATATCAACCCTTTGTTTCCAGCTGAGAGAGCCTCGTTTCTTCCTGCATTCCACAGTTGAAATCAAAGCCATTACAGTTGCTACTCAAGAGAGATATAATCTTACGACAGTGACGGTATTAATAAGTTGTACATAGACAATACCAAATAAGAACTTGTCGAGGCTACTGTTGGCATGTATTCATATACAAGGAGAGGCTCTGGTCCATTGTTGCAGCAACCGAGAAGGCGGACTAGGTTCCGGTGGTGAACGTTGCTTATGATCTTTAATTCACTTTGAAAATCCGTCTTTGCTCTATGATTTTGCCCTATAACAAGCGTCTTCACTGCCACAGTTTTACCATTCTTCAATACCCCTGAGTTTTCGACATTCAACAATGATAAAAACACAAATTATCAACTTTCTCCTTATGACAACAGCAAGGGGAATGAATTCTTTTTGGTTCAGTGTAGCTACTACAATCATACAAAACCATACTTGACCTTGAAAACTTTGCCGAATCCACCTTTTCCGAGCTTACGCTCCTCGCTAAAGTTCTTGGTCGCTGATTTCAGGCCCTTGTAACTGTAGCTTACTGGACCTTGCAACTCGGTTGCTCCCAATATATCACCACCTGTTCCTGAAACGTGACAAAATTCACCAACACTTGAAACTAAGAAGCATCAGTTCTGTCAGCAAGCTCTAAATTTGAGAACTTACCTTTCGAAGAAGACTTGCATCTTTCGAGCAGCTTATAGCAGACAACTATAGCAGCAGAAAGAAATAGGGTACCACCTATTCCTCCGACCACTCCGGCGATTATTTTCTTCTTGTTAGAAGAGCTTCCTGGAACATTTCACTCATCACAATAAGCCCAAAATTCCCAACTAAGAAGCAAAAATCAGTAGATTGAGTGAAAAAAGTGAACCAACCATTACTTCCTAAGAAGGGTAAAATATCAGTTGTTTGATTATCTCCAATGAAAGGTGTGTTGGAGAACCTCAGGAAACAACCCACATTGATTGACCTACCACCGCCAGTGTTAGAGAAGCAATTCTGCAAATCAGCATATGCAAGTTTCAAGCAATCCTGGCAACCAATCTCGCTGACGGTTTCGATACACTGTGCACAGCATAAACTGTGACATTATTACCACCACCAGCAGTAGCTACCACTACCCTTTTGCTTGCTGTATAGAAGCCATTCATCTTCGGTGTCGCAGTTACGAGCTTCGACAGAAGATCTTCCAGAGCTTTGCCATAATTGTTGTCCTTTATGGTTGTGTTCTGGTCGCAAACCCCACTGTGGCCTTCCTGAGTGCTCTGGTCATAGAAACTGTTGCTCTCATACCTTAATTACAAAACAGAAACAAAATGAAAGTCTATCGTTGAGGAATTTTCTCAGTCAACTGATGGGCATGAAACAAATTCTATTATCAATTACCTGAGGAAGCAACCATCCAAGATGACGCGGGCGCCATTGGCAGAAGAGCAATTGAGGATTCTAACAACAGCGTGGTTGAAGCAGGCTAGGCAATCGGGTTTGGAGAAGTAATTCCTGCACTGAAACATGGTGTAAACAGGGTCATGGCCAGAAGGGTGTTGTGCTGTAGCGAAATACTTGCTGCCGCCATCCAAGAGAGCTCTGAGCTGAGAGAAGGTTGAGTTGAGGTTGATTCTGAACAGACGGAAGTTGTCAACTTTATACTGGCTACATCCGACACTCAGGAGATTGATTCCTGGGTTAGAATCAGAAGCTGCTGTCTTGATCAGTAATCCAGAATTGATGAATAGTAATATGTAGAAAAACAGGATGCTTCTGATTGTGGTGTTGGGCCACATTGTTGTTCCGTCAGTCATGATCATACATTCATATTCATATTACTGGAAGTGTTTCAACTTATTATTCTCTGCAACTGCAATTATATCTGTTTTTCTGGATTCAGTGATGCAAGTGCATGTTTGGGTTAAGGAATTGGGAGGGGGGAGTAGACGACAACAGTCAATTAATTCAAAGAAATAAATTCCCAACAGTATTTTAGCGTTACACTGTTCATTATGCAACCGTAATTACACTCTTCATTAATGGGGATTCCATAAGCTCCAACTGCACTGTTCATTAAGAAAAAATAAGGAAAGGTGTCATTTTTTTCGGCTTAAATTATGAGTCTGTAAAGGAAATATATTCTTCATTCATCTCAACCATCTTATCTTATCGTAAGGGGCGGAATTAGCAATCGATCATGCATTGAGCCGAATTTGAAACAAAAATTATATGAAACTAAATATTTGACTTAATTTTAATTAGAGTTTAATATTGTTACTATATTATTAGTAATACTCTTGACTAAATGAAAATTGAAAATGTGACACCGCTGATTTTTATTGATTTGAATGATTTATCATCAAATATTGTATTCTTACTTATTCACAAATTCACAAGTCAATATCAAATAATATTGGGTTTAATCAACCATCTACATATGTTAATAGGATATTAACGGTAGAAAGGATATGGTTAATATGATTAAGTCTATTAACTATATTAAGTTTCTCTAAAAAGCAAGGATTTTAAAGTCGTATATGGTTTTCAAATTTGAAATTATAACAATGACTGAGGCGGATTAATATAACACTGAGCCGAAATTATAATCTGCACCGGACGAATTCCAAACAATAATAAATTTGTACTTGATTTTAACGTTCGGGACCGAAAGTGGGTGAGCCGAGACTCCCTCCTGTCTCTGCCTCTGCTTATCGCTTCCCGCCTTGGTCGGTTATTTTTCTCATTAATATACCCGCATTCGCTTGCTGTTAGACGCCTTTGATGGTGCTGAGGAGGTCTTTTGAAGCAGAATACAGCAGTCACTTGGGAGTTGGAGGTAGGGAGGGTGGCCAGCATTTTAAACGTAACACCCCGATTACACGCATTGGGAAGCTCCTCTAGTGCTTTGTTGTTAGCGATATTTAGAGGAAAATGTGTAGGAGAGTGTATATGAAGAGTAATATCACTTGGGAGAGTTTAAGTGACAAAATATAGGGATGATTTCACGTGTATAAGGGGATGATTTTTGCATAGTGGTACATAAGTTTGTTTGTTTAGGCAGAGCATGTTGCCCATTTTCACCAATTTTTGATATGGGTCTAAGAGACAATTTTCTCAGATCCAACTGAGAGTTATTCAGTCAATGGTGGAGTGTCATATGGCAATCACTCCATCAAACAAAAAAAAAAAAAATGAGCTAGAAATGGTAAAATGGCTGCCCACGCGTTTGGGCAACTGCCCCGAAATCCCTTTCCCAAAAAAAATTCTAATATACACTCTCTCTCTCTTAAACTTTCCCTTAATTTTAGTTTTATTAGTATAACTCTTAATATAATGCTTAAATCACATTTTAACATTCACAAATGTTGTTTATTATAATTTTTCGAGTCCAATGATATCAATCTTGATATAGTTTATTGAAGATTTAGTGAAATATTTTGAACTCGTAAGTAATTGTTATATCTGTGTTATGACATGTCAAAATATCATAACGTTAAAAGAACACTCATATAACGATGATATAACAATGTGTTATGACATATCGATGTCATAACAACGTCATAACATCGATGTATAGATGATATAACACCTAACAATCTCTCTCCTACCCGCCAATCTCTCAAATGGATCTGAGAGATATGGCTCTCAGACCCATAGGCGGACGGTATTTTCTAAGGATTACAGCTTGTAACTCCTCTGGTGTCTCCTTTCCCTTGGTTTAAGAATTAGTTTCTCTTTCGAATGAAATTGCTAATTCATCAGAAAGAAAAAAAAAACTATTACGATAATAACCCTTTAGATTTATCTACACATATTTCCACACTAAAGTAAAAGAAGTCGGGAAATGCATTTACTTCTTTTTATGAATTTACAAGGTAGCTCTCTTGTATTCATTCCTCGTTAAACAGGAGCCATCAATCTACTAAGGATTTACATTACACCCTTCAACCCACACCAATAAGCCGAAAAAATGAGTAATTAGACAGTTACACAACGGCAACAAAACCAATAGAAAACAAAAATTCACAATATAAGCACTCTTTTTTCGTCCGATCACCTTCGACAACGACGAAGATGAGTTGACTCCAAGATCATCTCGGTGTTACATGGAAATGCTAGCCTCCGTCGTTAAAAGGTATGGAGCTAAAATCCAGGAGGCCATAGAAGAAAGAAGAGCCGCTGATCGATGACACAAAAACTACTCCTCGCCACCAACACTAACACTCGACTTGTCAACCATTTTCACATTGTACTGTTCATACACTCTTGCCCTGTTCTCAGCCCACCACTGCTCTGCCTGCTTTTCTGTGAATCTTTTCCGACTGCAAATATGGGAAATGAAAGACACTAGTTCAATGTTCTATCCCTATAATAATATAGCTAATGGGTTCGTTCGTTTTTATCTTTCTTTACGACGTAAAGAACGCACCTGAAGCGCACACGCTTGAGATCCTTGCCGCCGCCTGGCAAAGAGGTTAGTGTAATATACACACCAGCCTCGTCTTGTTCAACCCATTCACCTCCATTATGCAATTCGACATCTTTTGTTCTTGCACCGTTTCTCAATGTTGGGTCTAGATGAGCTTGTTTGTTGGCGGCGTAACCAGAACTATGGCTACTCGTTGTGCTGCCACCATTGGGGATTATCTGGTTATTTAACCCATTTGGGGGGTCTGGTTCTTGACCGTTTGAGCGGTCCATGGAAGCAAGGGTGGTTGGTGTGTCATTTGGTGGACTGTATCCAAAAGCAGTAAATGAAGTTGACTTCAAATTCCTTGATGCTCCCACGGGTAGTCTTTCCGCCATGTCTTTCAGCTATTAAGCAAATATCACGTCAGACCAAAATAGAATGAGAGACCGCAAGTAACCAGTAGTACACTGACGATTTGGTTTTCTCAATGAGCAAACTTGACTTACTTGAGCAGTAAGTGACTTGATTACTTCCTTTGCTGCTTTGCATTTTGCAGTTTCCTCTCCTGCAATTGCTATTGCTTCCTTCAATTGTTTTGTTGTTCGTTCTAGCTCTGTTTCTTGAAGCTGAGCTTTGCGAGCCAAATTTTCTACCTGAGTGACAACACCAAACGGTAAGCTTCTGTGTACCTCAAACAAAAAAATAAAGTAATCATCGTGATTAGATACGTTTTTATATACATTTCCTTCAAACAGATTAAGATGAACCAGAAAAAGGAAAATTGCACTCTTCATGAAGGTTTCCAGCGAATATTATCAGCAGCATTGCTCCTACATGCGACAATCCCAGCTAGCTAAGGGATCTGTTGATCCCCAAATATAAGCGACATGAATACAACACTGAATTTACAAACATCATCAAGACTAATACCTGTATCAACCACTATATTATGCATCATTAATTTCGCAGAACAACTATAAGAACAACATAAATGCAAATCAGCCAAGTATTTTTTTTTTTAGGGTATGAAGTCATAAATCAAGAAGAAAAAAATATTACAACATATTGTTGAAATGATTAAGTCTGTGGTTTTGTCAGCCTATACCATTGTCAAGATTGACAGACGCAAACTATGACATTATCAAGAAACTAACAGCATGTACGGTTTGAGCATCAGCGTCAGGAATGAAAATGAAAGAAAATAAATCTAGATTTCAATGGCAAGGTTACAAAGGGAGGATCACTACCTGTGCTCTTAATTTAATAACCTCTTGGCTGAGACTCTCATTTGCTTTTTTAACATCATCAACGACTATTTTGGGTGATGTAAGACCACCCAAGGTCGGTGTTGGTGTAGTTGAGCGAGGAGGACTAGGTCGTCTGGAGATGGGTGAGGTTGCTCGAGAAACAATTCTTGATCCAGGAACTGAAGCAGAGAAGAATTTCTTGGATGAACCGAACATTGGATTAAAAGATTTAGAAATATTAAGTCCTCCCCTTTGAGAGCCTCCATTTTGTATCGGCGATACACGGCTGCTGTTGAATTCCAGTTTCTTGTTTCTCTTGGTTTGACTGTCTGCTTGCTTCAGAGACTCCATTGACGAAAACCTACCAAGCTGCGCACGAGACCTTGAATCCAACTTCTCATCTTTATCAGTAAACTCATTAGTCCCGTGATTTATACTACCTCTTCTACTTATTGAGGAATGAGATGATGCCTCGGTATCCATGGCTTTCCTAAGTTTATGAAAGCAATTATCACATACACGATAAGGTTTGTGTGGATTTGGTGCCATAGAAGCTTTAAAAGACTTCTTGCTGCTGCATGAATGACAGAAGACTAGTCCACAATTATAACAGTTGTGCCGTTTTCTCTTGAAGTTAAATGGCAGCCGACAACCAGAACACATAGACTGGTCAACACCTGACACCCATTTATGAAGGCAAATAGCTGCAGTAAAATTAGCACCGCAGGCAATGCTTTTGACTTGCTTGTCTCTTAAGGCTTCCACCAATGTTGGAGAATTTCTGTCATCCATATCCCCATGACCCAATCTACCGCCGGCTCCCTTGCCCCAAGTATAAACTTCAGTTTTGGAAGTTAAAACTGCAATATGATAAGCACCACAAGCAATCTCCTCAACAAAAATCTTTGAGAGCTTCCCTTCCACTCGGGTGGGGAGCTTCCCATCAGCTTTCGGGTTCCCCAGTTGACCGTAAACAGGACTACCCATAGTGTAGACATGACCTGCGGTTGTAAGGGCAACTGTCAGACTATGCCCACATGCAACTTGACAAAAATTGGGGTCAACCAGAGCAGCAACACAAGTAGGAACAAGTTTGGCGTCTTTGTCACCGTGCCCAAGTCTTCCCTTATCTCCGTCTCCCCAAGTAAACAACTTACCTGAAGAACAATTACTAGAACTCGAATTACCGACCATAACTTCTACAACTGCAGCCGTATGCCAAACACCGCATGCTGCTCGTACTGTTCTTAGCCCCTTGAGGGATTCTATTTCCCTTGGCAATGAGACACTTTTCCGGTCCCCATGACCTAGAACACCAAATGTTCCATCACCAAATGTAAATAATTGCCCAGACGAAGTTACGATTGCTGTATGCCATGGTCCACAAGATATAGACGATACATGTATGCCTTCTAAGGGTCCATTTACTCTCTTGGGAACCCAGTGACTAACGTCATTTCCATGTCCAAGAAGGCCAAAATTGTAAGTTCCATCACCCCATGTGTACAGATCACCAGAAAGTGTTACGGCACAAGTATGATATTCACCACAAGCTACTAGTTCAATGTTTGTATTGCTAAGAGCATCTAAGAGTTTTGGATGCGTAACATCGGAATCAACACCATGCCCAAGTCTGCCTCCTGATTCCTCCCCCAGGAGAAAATCTCACCTTGCTTGGTCACTAATGCTGCATGATGGCTACCACAAGCAATGTTCTGTACATCAAGTACAACTGTAGATTCTAAAGGTTTAGGCAACAATGAATCCATCTTTACACCAACACAGTTCTCAACTTTATGACCTCCTCCACCTAGGACACCTTCTCCTGTTCCTTCACCCCAAATGAAAACATCCCCTAGGGCATCACCATCATCATGGCCAGAACCTTGGCTTGATGAGCTGACAGCACTAGATAGGCTAACTCTAAAAGCATCTACTCCCATTCCCTTTGTATGACCATGCATACTATCTGAGCCTCCGGATGACAAAGAATGAACAGAACCACTAGCAGAATCTGATGGAAACACCCCTTTTGGCTGAACAGCATAAAATATCACATCGGAAAAAGACTTATCTAGTCCATTCTTTGGCGGACTTCCATATGGACTGTGAAGACGAAGGTTATCTCCATCCTGAATGAGGACACAGGAATCCTCTAATGAAAGTCATACATAAAAATAAGGTAGGGAGGAGGATGCAGCAGTGATGAATTTGAGGAAGAAGAAATCTGTACAATTAAAGCCCGTACCTTTTGGAAACTCTCATTACTTCCGAATGGAGAATTCAAGGGAGAACCTCTACGAGTATATGTCCTAGGACTGTTTAGTTCAGATGGAATTCCATCACTTCTTGATTCTGCTCTACCTTTCCGGTTATGGCTGCGTGAGATTAATGCTTTTAAACCACTAAACCACACCTCGGCCTCATCTTTATCTTTGCAAATCTAAAATGACATCACCATACATTTCATAAGTTTTTTCTGGAAATAATGTGCATGTAATCAAGTGGAAGATGTAAACATTATTCTCAACAATCAATTCATAAAGATGGCACACATAAGTGGAATTACTCCTCTTACAAGCTAAGAAAACACTGCAGCAAAGAACCTTACCAAATCCAGCGACCTGTCATTATATATAAGAGAAAATGATTGGTATTCCTTCTCAGGACGTGGATGCCTCTGAAAGATTGGCTGCAAAAGTTACCCTAGTCAGTGGGCACTAAAAAGATAACATTCAACATACCCAGTCATTTTTATAACACGTCACAGACAAGCAACAAAACAAATAATGTCAAGGATGACTACACTAAACAAAGCAGTAGAAATAATTTGACTTGGATCACTTGCAAGAGAAGTTTCTTTGAGGCTAACATACTAGGTAAATAGATAGAGACTTCAGGAGGATACACGCGGACAGAGAAACGACTTTATAAACAAGAACTAAATTGTATACTACGTCAGGAAAAGAAATCAAGGCAACATTTTTGGCCTGCCACAAATAGGTGAAATTGTAGGAAGTCCTGAAACTACCAGTTCACAGAAAAGTATTTAAAACACATTGTAAGTACCCAACAAAATCAAGACACTCACAGTGCGTTGTCCAGAGATAATTCTAGATATGTGGCTTAATCTGAGATGCTTTTCCTCTTTCCCTGAGAACCAAATCAAAACAGACTCATCCTGAAACAAATTAAAATATCAGTCTGTTTAGCTGCTATTTATACGTTACGTCAACAACTGTATCACCACAGTTCACTCTCATAATTGCATACAGCACAGATCGCCAGTCAGAATGAACAGACAGAAAAATTACATTTTAGCATGAAAAGCTGCTGTTCCACTCCCTCCAAATATCAAGAAACCACTAAAATGTAGAACAAAACTTTGATAGTTACTATAATCTTACTGACGGTGGAAAAATTTATTTCTGTTGTTGTAGCTGTAGGTTGAAATGATTGATGACAATAGTGTAGGGTTCAGTAAATTAGGACAACGGCACAGATGGCATTTAGCTGGAATATAAAATAACAACTCAGAAAGCATAAATATATATAATAACTTGGGTAGTTTACATTGGAAAGACGAAAGGGACAAAATTTTGGTTTTCCCCTTCTTCCATATTTCAGCAAATAAGCGCCTTTCTTCAGAGCAATGATGGCCTGTTATAAAATCAAACGATAGATCAACTTTAGTACGTCAACTTCATAGGTAAAATAAGAGCAAATAAGAACACTTATAAGCAACAAATTACTTTGACTTCTCATGAAGATATGATCATCTAATTTCAATGGATTCTCTTACTAGAGCATTAGATCTAAACATTGCCTGAAGACAAGTACAATAGTTACTAAGAGTGAATGGTGAAGCTTTCTTTAAATCTACTATTCTATTGTATGTTGATTGGTAACCTACATTGAACTGACTGCACAGACACCACATAATATTGTTAGGAGTGTGTATGCTCCGGTTGAAAAAATTCAGACTTCCTATTTCCAGCATCCGAGAGGTTAGAAAGTACAGCATGGTAAACCAACCATGAACCATAATGAATATGTTAACAGGTGGCTAACGAGCATAAAATTGTTACGTACAAATAACAAGCATCCTTATGCAGATCCCGACCCTTTATCTTACACAATTTTGGGTTTTTTCACTGAATGATATCAATCAAATAGGAAAATACAGCAAAGGGACTTTTTTCACTAGCTAACATAAGTATCTCAAATTTGTAGATGACATACACTATTTGTCCAAAGAGACAGATCTAAAATGAGCAGATGTGTAAGATAAATCTTCAATTCTGAGAAAGCCAACAGACAGTTTCAACATTTTCAGGAAGAAAAGAGTGAAAGGTTAGTACATCAAAGATCAGTCATACACTAGGAAACTTTCTTTCTGCTCAAATTTGATTTGAAGCTGGATGGCCTACCATTGGAATTGAGACCATGGTGAAATCATTAACCAAACAGAGTCGAGAAGATCCAGAGTCCAATTTCCGGCCAATTCATCGATACATGAACAAATTACAGAATGCTAAAAGAAAAAACAACCTTACCTGTAACCCTTTACAGTTGTCAACAACAACAAAATGACATTTGCCAAAATCTCATATCCACCATGACAATTGCAAATACTTGACCGTCAGTCCAGGACATTGTGTAAACAAATTATTATATTTAACATCATTTCCAACTAATCATAATTCAGTAACTGAAAACAATCTGAGGCAAAAGCAATAGTGTAATTGACAATTCATAATAGATCAGTCCTCTCCATCGTTTACAAAAGTTCCACCCCCTGAACAGCCTTCCAAGCTTGACCATATCCCTCCAACTTGAGGAGCACTCTCAAATAATGCAGAGTCTAAGGCAATAATGGGCCAGATATGTACTCAAACTCAAATCATCGAAATAAGAAATAGTTACAGGACATACGATTCCTCCTGAGAGTCTAATCTAGCTCGGTAATTAAATGAGCTGAATATAGCAACATAAGAAACAAAGGACATCGCCGAAGAGAGCATCAAATCAAAGCAGGCCAGAGATTTGAGGAAAACAATACCTGCTCAATGTCCCTGTCTGCAGGACCAGGTCTACTGAGATCCGCAGCCATTCTATCAGTACGCGACATTCCGACGACTTCCGAGAAAGCTATACAGTAGCAAGATCACTGTACATGCCACATTCATTCTCCACGAAGCCGGGAAATTCTTCCATTCACCAGACCGATAAACTGGCGAATCCGGAAAACTAGGGACTAAAAAAGTAGCTCGGAATTGAAGTCCGCCGCCGGAATCAAAAGATCACTACTAACTCCACTCTACGAAATCCGAATCCAGCTCCCACCGAACTTCAATTATGAAGTCGGAGCAAAGAACAGAAGCAAAACTGAGGTGAATACTCAGAGCAGGTGAGGAATCAGGGAGAAGGAAGCAGAGAAGCAAGGAATCGATTCCGGTGGTTAGTTAGTTGGCGACAGTAGAAATCCGGGGAGTGCGGGAGGTGAAGAAGAAAAGGTCCAAGCGGCAGCTGTTGGTTTGCTGTGAGGAGGACGCAGAATCCAGGAAGCTAAACGACGGAAACTGATCCGAGTAGCAGCAGCAAGTAAACAAAATGATATTTTAGTTTATGTGCAGAAGAGAAGAAGAGAGAGAGAGAGAGAGGAGGAGAGAGATACCATTACCATAAAGTCCTGGGGAGAGAAAGTAGAGACTACGCTAATTTTTCTTTTTTTTCTTCTGTATTTTGTTTCCTCTTTCCGTCAACAAGGGGGCGAAAGCGTCCGGATAGCGTTTTGTTGGGCACTTTATTAGTTTTATTTTTAGCACTTTAGAATCCAGATTATTAGGAACAAAATTAATCGACTGAGTCTCTCGCAATTAGCTCATTAAAATCTTGTTCAAGACGTGGAGATTGAACGAGTACATTTGACTTAACAAGCTAGCGAGCCGATTTGATTAACAATATGTGGTTTATGAGTTGATTCGAGTTGATTCGAGTACCAACTCAAATGCTAACTCGATTATATCATTCATTAATATGCTTCGTGGTTGTTGGTGATTGGTTGATGATATATGTCGACTTAATTAAAAATCACTAACATAAATTTTGACACATAACATAAATTAGCTTTAATATATAATATGTTACTTGCAAGTAGCATATATTATATATTAAGTCAATATTTTGTTGAAATATATGATTTATGTTTAATTATTTAGAAAATACCTAATACACGAATGTGAACAAACATTTCAGAGTTGTGCTCGTTTTAGCCAAACCTAAAATAATACCAAAACTAGCCAAATCACCGTCATGTTGACCACGTTGACCGATATGGGTGAATGAATGTTTTTATTTTGTTCTAAAAATGCACAAAAATATTGTTATCAAGCCAAGCTTGTTAAGGTTGTCGAACCGAGATTTTTAAGGTTATCAATTAAGATGAGGCCATTAAGGCTCGCGAGCCAATGTCGTTATCGGTGTAAACAAGTCAAGCTCGAACGTCAACTTTTTTTGTTGAGTCGAGCTCGAGCCATAATCCTTATCGAACCGAGCCCGAGTTTAAAAAAAGTTTGGCTCAACTTGGCTCATGAACAACTCTAGATCTAACTACTCTTTTAATATGCACTCTTAAAATATTCAAATGGGTCAAACCTAGATGTAATCATCTAAATTTTCTTTCCCTTTTTTTAGAACTAAAACACTTTGCCCCTCCTCTACTTTGCCAACTTAAAATGCATGGCTAAATGCACATCAATTAACGTCATGAAGATAAAAATTGAAACAGAAGGACCAAAACGGAAAAGTAGTAGAAGTAGGAGGTGTAAAAAGAGCAACTTATAGTGTGGGACCTATTTGTTAAGTTTGCAAAGTAGAGTGCCCAAAGTGCTATAAAAAGGTTATACTTGTAACGATCCCCACTTCTCATCTCATATCTCCCCTCCCTTCCCTATAAATCTATCATTTTGCTTACCTCCAACTATTCTTTTTCAGTTTTTCCTTTATTTGGTTAGTTTGGTGTGATGTAAATCTTATACAACTTAACAGAGACCTAAGAAACAAAATAACACTTAATGGGAGGACCCAAAATGTAAAATGGTCAAAGTAGAAAGGATAAAAAGAACGATTTATATTATAGGGGGTTGTTTGTTAAGTTGGCATCTCCCAAAATGTAAAATAGTCAAAATAGAAGGAAATAAAAAGAACGATCTATAATATAGGGGCTGTTTATTAAGTTGGTAAAGTAGAGGAGGCCAAAGTAGTATTTTTCCTAAATAAAATAACAACAATATGCAATTTCTCCCCCAAAGAAAAAAGAGAGAGCAGAGCATGTGCAGATGTGGTAAAGTGGGGGGAATTGGAGTTGCAAAAGAAACAAGTGTTAGATGTTATCACGTTTGTAGATAATTTGATAGAGACCAACACCCACCATAATCACCACCAATTCCTTATTCCTTCCTACTCTCTTTTTTTCTTTTCCACAGCCCATTCCCCACTACACCAATTACTTACACAATAATAATACTACTGCAACGTTGAAAATAGCACTGAATATATATAACCGAGGTTCGATCGGTTAGGACTTCCTGGTGTTCGTTCAATAAAGTGACTCTCTCGAGCTTGTCTCGAGAGTTGATGTAAACCTAGCACACATATAATGTTGAACCACGTGAAAATTAATGCATTCTCTCTTTTATTCATTTGCTTAACTCCGCCGGTTAGTAATCATCTACTGCAGAAATAGCTGAATTCAAGTTAATACGGACTAAGTCAGAGCTTGAGAAAAGATACCGGGCCTTAGTCTCACTATCACTGGGCTTTCTTTATTAAAGCCCAATTTCTTTATTAAAGTCCAACTTAACAAAACAAATAAGAAACATTTCAGTTCGGCTTCCTACCTTTGGGCTTTGGCCCTTCTACCACGAATTTCATTCAAACAGTTTGATTAAAAAAAAGGTTTAATTAGTTTTTTTTTTTTTACAAGAACTAGTTTTTTTGGGGAAAAAAAATAGTTACAATTTTATAATTAATTCCTTAACCTTGTAACTAGTATTTTTTTTTCAAAAACTAGTTCTTGTAACTAGTTATAAAATTGTTTGAATAGAGAAATGTGTGAACGTGATGAGCGGCCAGTCCTTTCATTGCAAAATGGGATCTATTTCACAATAGCAGAAGGAAACTAGATTGGATGGTCCTTAGTCTAAGGAAGGAATTGTTGGGGTAACATCCAAAGTACCACGCCGACAAATTAGAGTAGTTTTTGCCTAAAATAAAAGAATCCACCAACTACACTAGTACTTGATTTGTTAATTGTAGGTAACAAATTCTTATAGTAGGTACCTGATTTGAATTTACAAATACTTGATTTGTTAATGTAAGTGTTTGAGTTTTCAATCCACATATATATGATTGTAAAATAGAAGATAGTTGAGAAAACCGAGTCATGAATAAACTTATTAATTGTTGATCATTTGTTTCGTTGTATTATTCTCCCTATCGGGCTATATGTAATGACCATTGTCAACTACAGCGTATGTATGTATTAGGTTCAATTAATCACGAGATACTCGTGCCGCGTTTGACTTTATTAGTTTATTACTGACATGGTCTTAAATAGTTAAATTCATCAATTTCATACTAATTAAGCAATTACGATAATTACGATTTGGATCGTTTGTCAACAGGTCAACTGCTTCGCTATCAATTTGCTATATGAAAGGGCTTAATAACCTAGAAAAGTTTTCCACATTTGGATTAATTACCAATGTTTATACGATATATTTGCATTATTTTCTATGTTTCTTTCAATATTTCCCAAATTATAAACATGTTGTTAGTATTCATTATCTGAGTTGGCGAACTCATCGACATGACATATGACCATATTTGAGCCACATTAATATTTCGTAAAAAGTTACAATATTAGAAAATTAATTCTCCATCTATCATAATTCATAAACTCAAGTTGATTTCACCAAAAATAAAAAATAAACTCAGGTTGATTGCACCTAGGGCTGTTGACGAATCAAGCCGCTCGATCGGCTCGGCGTTCGGCTCAAGAAAAGCTCGCTTGTGACTCGGCTCGATTTTAAACGAGCCAAGTTTGAGCCAGGTTGACTCGATAAGCTCGCCAGCTAGCTCGAGCTCGAGCTTGAGAGCCAACTCGAATACTGGCTTCACTATATGACTTATATAAACTCAATAATGAAACATGTGGTTTGTATATACAATAAAAAAAACTTGTAAATTTTAGGATAACTTATTTTTTAGCTTGACTCGTTAATTTTTTTTTTGTCTCACAAACTTCAAATTTGGCTAAAATTGGACGCATCAAGTGGTTTTAATGACCTGAGTTGGACTTGAACTCGAGTTTGGTTCGTCAAGTGTAGTTAACGAGCCAGGCTCGAGTTCGTCACAAGCTTAAAAATTCTAGCTCGAGTTCGAGCTCGAGCTCGTCTAAAAAGCAACGAGCCAATCTTGAGCACGGTAAAATTCGGCTCGACTCAGTTCTTGAATACCCCTAATTGCACCGTCATCAGCATCAGCCTTCTATCCCCCTTAACGTCCCTCACTTTTATGGAGGCTCGAATTTATTACATAGCTTTGTTCAGAATCTGAATTTCTCTATACACATTCTAATCTTGTTAACATTTCATTTCAAATCAGATGTGGCAGTGAATTGCCGATAGTATATCGGACGAACTACTTTTGCAAATCATATAAGCAACAACCATTCTTGATGGGGGCGACGATAATTTTTTTGAAGTGACCAACATACGTTAGCTTCTCTTACAATTTCTCGTTATACTAGCTGTATTGTTATGTTTAATATAATTATATTGTTATATTAAACATAACGTGATAAAATTTCGGATTCAGGTGTATTAGGGAGGTGGTATTCTGGGATTCAGACTCAAATTCGAGAGTACAAAGTAGCATTTATTTTCGTCCCCAACCATCATGGATCACTTGTAATGAACAAAAAACGTACAAAACATGAAACTGCCCCAGGGACTAGGGGTACGAAAGTCACGCAAAAAAACTCAAATGAGTTAAGAAAAGCACGAAAAATGTCATCTAATGAGAAGCTGATACACCAATAGCCACTACAAAAAAAGAGCGTTTTGGCGGTCGGTTGAAACGAAAGTGTTTCGCGTCGGTCGACCGATGCGAAATAGAATCTCGCGTTTTAGCGTCGGTCGACCGCGTTTTAGCGTCGGTCGACTGGTCGACCGACGCTAAAACGCGAACCCTAATACGCTGAAAGCCGCCGCCTCTCTTCTTCTTTCTTCCCCATCTTCTTCTTCTTCCTCTCTTCTTCTTTCTTCCCCATCTTCTTACTAACCCTAATGCAGCCGCCGCCTCTCTTCTTCTTTCTTCCCCATCTTCTTCTTCTTCTTCCTGTAGATTTGGGACAACAACCTCTTCCCTTCTGCATCTCCTTTACTCTTCGCCGCAAAGCAGCTCCTGGGGACATAAACAACCAGCTCACAGCCGCAAAGCAGCTCCTTCGCTCTCTTCTCCCAGTCTCCAGCCAAGGTAATCATCTTCACCTCCATCTCCATTTCTCATCGAATTAGGGTTTAACGTTTGAATCGATTTGGATGGATCTATTGAACTTTTGGATCTCCCAAATCTACAGGTGATTAGGGTGATGCAAAGCTTCAAATCGAAGGAGTACATCCGTGAGACTTTCGTCAAGCAGTACGTCCGTCGCCGCCTCCTCTTCCTCGTCAAGCATCCGCCGTGACATCGCGTCCTAACGTCGAAGGGAGGCTGCGGCGAAGCTGCAGCTGCTTTTTTTTTGGGATTTTCAATGAATTTAGCGTCGGTTGGTTGTGCCTTAGCGTCGGTCGGCCAAAAACCGACGCTAAAATATAACGTCACCGTTTCTAACGTCGGCTATGCCGACCGACGCTATTTTTTATGGCGTCGGTCAGTTGCCGACGCTAAAACGCGCGGACGACCGACGCTAAATAGGTTTTTTTTTGTAGTGAGCTAGGTGCATCAGAAAGCGAAAGGTTTTTCCTAGGAAAGAGAAAGAAGTCGAGGCTCCAGAGAAGGGGTTTGGACAAAAAAATAAACTTGAATGGTAGTCTTAACATGATCAACTAGTAAATCATGAGAATTTTGAATAAGCCGCCGAAAAGTTGTGCCTGTGTGTCAAGTATGTCGATGAGATCATTTTATGAAAAGACTCTGAAGACTACAACAATGGCAAAAGAAATGATCAAGATGGGTTACGTCGATTGAAAGTATATCACTCCAGAAGCTACTAGAGCTGATAAACTTGGGGGAAATTTATGGGCCCCAATAGTAGCTCCAGGCTTCGGTCAGGTGGAATGCTGGGCCAAATAAAAGTCTATCGAGATTCCTCAAATGATCATATGAATGGGAAAGCATGGATAAGAAGTGTAACATTCCAACCTTTTCTAACAAGATATTGTCCGTTTTGGGCCAAAGTCTTCACAGATTTGCTTTTTTGGGTGTTGGTGGGATTCGAACACATGACCTCCTCCTCTCAAGATCAAACTCCCACCATTACACACCAAAACACGTCATGTCAGTTAAGGTTGAACTATTTCACATAGCTCATGGATCTCTCCTGTACTTTGTCGATGTGGAATTTTCCTAGGATGTCACATACACCCCCCTCAGGGACTCAATGTCCTCGTTGAGGTTTGTCCCACCATCGTTCAAGAGGGATACAAAGAGACTCTAATACCACTTATAACATTTCAACCTTTTTTGACAATATATTGTCTGCTTTGGGCCAAAGCCCTCGCAGATTTATTTATTTTGGATGTTGATGGGATCCATACCCATGGCCTTTGCCTAGGATGTCACAAGAAATCTGCTAATTCTACGAGAAAGTTAATAAGGTTGGGAGAAATTGTTGGGTCCGCTAGGGTGATGGTAATGGATTCGGGTCTGGCAAATTGCCTACCACAATAGATGACCCTTAGGTCGCTCCGGAATTTTGAGCAGCTATCATGAACTTGACCCTAGTCTCTTATTTAGGCTAGTGAGGCCCACACGAAATCCTAAGAGGCTAGGTTACGGCCGCTTAAGCTCCATATCACACGTGGCAAGATTTAGATGACACACCTCAGATCAACAGTGCTAGTTGCCTAGTACACTCAACTAATTGGAGACGACCACCAACTTCAATACTCAGACTATAAATATAACTCTAGTCCCATCACAAAGGACAAACTGATATTGTGACAACGAATTATATTTATCAATACGTAATAAAGACAAACTGATATTCTGGCAACGAATTATATTGAATTGTATGAAATCACTAATGACTATGGTTAATCTCTCATTCCACTAGCATATATCACGCATCAAAATTAACCCAATTTTGAACGGCATGGACCACGAATTGACTTTGTCCGGATTAACGCACAACAAACAAGTATGAAAAGCGTAATCTGCAGCTACCAATATACCACGTCAGCTACGCTAATTAGACACTGAGAGAAGGAAGATTTTATCATTAATTGACAGAGTATTTTCCTCATAAATCAAGCAGCCAAAGCTGACCACCGACTGGGCCCCACCCACCCCCACATTAAACTCACGAGACGACATCTACTTGAAAACAAAATCATTCAAGTATGGGTAAAAAATAACACTTTGGCCCCTCTACTTTGTCAACTTTACAGATAACCCCCCTATACTATAAATTGCTCTTTTTACATCCTCCTACTTCGACTAGTTTGCAGTTATTAGGTCATTCCGTTCCAACTTTCATCTTCGTAATATCAAATCTGGACACATCTGCACACCAACAGACAATGACGGTACCAGGGGGAGCCACGACGGGTCCTCCCCGGTATCGAGTATAAAATTACATGTAGTTTTTGGTAATTTTGGAATTTGGCGCTGGGGTATTTGAAGTTCGGCTCCCCCACTATGTTGTTTAGGTGAAATGTTGTCTTAAATTTTACGTAATAGTTACTCATAATCCACTTATAGTATGTAATAATTAAAATATTTGATCATAAATTAACCAAATTTGAACAAAAAATTGATGATGGCACATATAATTATTTTTTTACTAATTAAGCATCCTATAATCAAAACATTTATTGTGTATTTTTACTTAGTATTAGATGAATATAAATTTTCTACTATTATCCAAATTTGAAGGAAATTATTTTCCGGTGACACCAATTTTCGATTTACAATTCGGCTCCCCCCATATACCAATCCCAATGTTCAAGTAGGCGCTAGGCGCTAAGCGAGCGGTGAGCCTCCGACTAGAGCTTTTTAAGATTAAGCGGTGATTAGGCGAGATTTAGCGTTAATACAAAAATTGTAAGAAACAGTTTACAATAGCGTACGTAATACTTAATAACAAGCATATATGAAATGTACCTCCTAACATTCCAGACCCAACCATCATTTCTTTCTTGTTCTGAGTTTACCAGGAGCCATTAAGGCCATGCCCATACCTCCTAACATTCCAGATTTTCAACCATCATTTTTTACTCATTATCAAAACATTAAGTTTTGTCTTTTTAGAAAATGGGCACCGCTTAAGCGCCGTTTTTTCACCGCTTAATCTCGCTTTTTGCCTATTTTTTCCGTTTAAATAATTTCCAGCGCTTAAGAGCTAAGCGAGGCGTTGAGCCACTGCTCAGCGCTTAATCGCGCCTAAGCGAGCACTTTATTGCGTTTTTTGGAACACTGACCAATCCTGGTTACGCCATTGCCAACAAAGAGAGATATCAGAGGTAGGAGACGAAGAGTTGGTCAGAGAGGTATCACGAAGAGTGGATAAAATGCGGCTCATGCCCTCATAGTATTACCAAAATGCACGATATGCTATCATAGTTAAGATTCTGCATCGCGTGCCATTATAGTAACTTTTAGGTGCATCGCGTGCCATTATAGTAACTTTTTTGTGCATTTACCGAATTTTGCAGGTTTTTCAAATTCTAGCAGGTTAGAAGTTGATGACGTGGCTGTAAAAAAATGTAATAATGATATTTATTGTAACATTTTAATTTTCCAGGAGATAATTATTATTGTAAAATACTTTAATATGTTAAATAAGAATTTGAATGTAATAATATTATTTATTTTAACATTTATTTTTTTCACGTGACAATTACTTTTGTAAAATACTTAATATGTTAAATTTCCCACAAAATCTTCCTGTGACGATCAAGACACTTAGTTGAATCCCGTGAAACCATTTGATAGAAGTTCCTTGATATATGCTTTTTCATCACATAGAAAGACATCACGATTTCTAGAGGTATCGGTTCTTTCTCCTTTTCTTAAATCGACCGAAATGGGATGATAAATCGTGTTCGACCTGTTCTAAATATCGGTGTTTTTTATGGATTGCGATTTCTTATTTTGAAGTGTTTCAGTTGTTGATTGAATTTAAATAGGTTGGGATTAACATTTAACATCTCATATGCGAGATCTGAACGATTTTTCACAAATATAAGAATACGGTTGTTCTCGTAACTCCACTCTCAACTTGAATTTTATCCAAAAAGTATAATTTAACATATTAAAATATTTTACAAAAATAATTATCACCTGGAAAAAATAAAATATTAAATTAAATAATATTATTTACATTCAAATTCTTATTTAACATATTAAAGTATTTTACAATAATAATTATAACCTGAAAAAATTAAAATATTACAATAAATATCCTTATTACATTTTCTTATAGCCACGTCATCAACTTATTACCTGCTAGAATTTGAAAAACCTGCAAAATTTGGTAAATGCACATAAAAGTTACTATAATGGCACGCGATGCACCTAAAAGTTACTATAATGGCACGCGATGCAGAATCTTAACTATGATGGCATATCGTGCATTTTGGTAACACTATGAGGGCATGAGGCGCATTTTATCCCACGAAGAGTATGGTGAAATACAAAAGAATTTAATACCACACCTTCTATTCATCTATTTCATCCTACCTAATTATATATATCTATATTCCCAGTCAAAAAACGCTTAATAAACTAATACATAGCCATTGAAGCTAACTTTCTGTAATGAATGTGCATCAATTAACGTCACGAACACAAAAGTTTGAATGAAAGGACCCAAACAACAAAGTAACCGAAGTAGAAGAAGTTAAAAAGAACAATTCATAATATAGTGACTTATCTATTAAGTCGACAAAATAGAGGGAGCCAAAGTACATGGTATTTTATTTTATTTTATTTTTTTAGAATAAATGAGAAGAAATCCAAAACCAAACATCCAACTCCCAAAACAAGACTCTTACTTTAAAGGCGTAGACTTTCTCACTTCTCCACCTTTATATAACGAACGAAAAAGGTCGTCTCTCTCTAATCTCCAGCACCTCACAAATCAAATCAAAATCTGTCTTTCTCTCTTCAAAAATCACATATAATCATGGGAAACTCAATCTCCCCATATCACTGCTTCAAACCATGCTCACCTAAACACGTCTCACTCATCTTCTGGAACGGAACAACCACCACCGCCGCCGGTGGCCGGAAGCTGATTGCCGGTGAGATAATGGTGGAGAACCCAGACAAGCTTGTCTGCCACGCCGACTCCTTCTACATCGGCCACCCAATCCCGGCCTTATCGATCCACGACGAGCTCGTCCCCGGTCAAACCTACTTCGTCCTCCCCGTTGACCGGTTCGCTTGTAAAGTGTTGACTGCTTCCTTCATCGCCTCTTTACCTGCGATCAGATGTAGTGCTACTAATGCGAAGCCGTTGATAAACTTCGGGGGATGTCAGCCGTTCGAGTATCTTAAGGGATCCAACGGTAGGGTTTTGATAAAGGTGGCGCCGGAGTTTATGATTAGGCTTGTGAAGAGTGGGAGATCGGGAGGTGAAGAAAACGGCAATGGTGGTGACGGGTTTCTTTGTAGTACTCCGGAGTTGAAGAAGCATTATGAGCAGCTTGTTGGGTGTAGAGAGCAGAGTTGGTCGCCGAAGCTTGAGACGATTTCGGAGTGTAGAGTTCGCTACTCTCCTTGCCGGTTTATTGGGTTGGAGTGGAAACAGAAGGAGGAACATTGATAACGAATTTTGAAGATTATTTTATGTTATTTAATTATATTGTGGATGAAATGTATAGATTAGAAACTTCACGTATAATGCTAATTAACTAATTAATTAGCTAGGGTTGGTTGTAGTTTGAAATAGTGGTTGAATAACAGATATATATATAATTAATTGGACGCGTAGCATTTATTTGTGGAAATACTAATTAATCAAATTTCTTTTGATATCAGAAGAGTCGTTGGTTGTTACGATCTAACGTAGAGGTTGCAGAGTCTCGATCTGAGTTCGAAGTCGCGAAATGCAGCAAAAATCTTTGTACTCACAACAGTCATGTTTCAATCACAAAGAAATAATGAGGAAGGGAATTAGGGTTCTTAACCCATGAGCTGAGGATGCCAAAAACTTTACGAAGGTGGCAATGAATTCTAATTAAAGGGTGCTAACGAGGAAAATTGTATTCTATGAGGTCTCTTGAAGGGCTAGTACTCACTCGTTCGTAAGCGGTCTAATCTTTTGAAAAATGAATGATTCAAATAACTAACTACTAGGTAAAGAAGTAGACAAGGCAATGCAAAAGTAAACTAGAAGATAAGATAAACATTTAAGAAGGAAGGATGTGTTACTTGGTAAAGGATTTAAGCCGAGCTCAAGCAACTCAATGATGGGGATGACCAATTTGTCTCAGATTGGATATGTAGTCCATGTGATTTACAAAAGAAGATTAGTTGTAGCACTCTTGGAACCACTTCTCCCTATTCCTAGACACTCAACCTAGGCTCTCGCACTAAAATCAAGTAAATCAGTGCAACCTGGTTGCACTATTACAAATCAAATTATAATTTTCTTCTAACAAGCTAACCAAGGATTGAATTCATATATTGTAGCTCCAAAGGAAAACAAAAATAACTAATCATTTGTGCACACAACATATTCGATGAAATACCCAAGTAAATGACACACCTATAAGACTCAATCAACACAAAGAAAAGCTCACCCTACTCTCATATATAGCCAACCAAACACCAAACCATCATCCAATTGTTCAAACGAAGTGAAAAGTCTAATGCCAACCTAGTGTTAGTAAAAGTCCTCAACGCAAAATCACCAATGGTGCGAAAGTGCATTGAAGTTTGAATACCTCTGAATCTAGACTATGGTCTTGCATGGAGAGAACACCATCGTCCACAATTCATCAACAAAACATCAAAGAAAGAGCATATTTCAATACAAAACCCCCAAATGTACATAGTTTAGAAAGCACACCACACCCCATCCTTGTCAATCATTACATCACAAGTAATCTATCGTAGCTCAATCATCCATTCAAACCAAGTATACACCCTAGAATCTAGTCAAACATTGCCAAGGGGGTAATAAATGGAAAATAAGAGAAGTCACCAAGAACACTACGGTGTTGAGTCTTGAAGATATCCTCTTAATCTAAACTTTGATATTTTGCACCCACCTTGATTTAGCTCAAATTAGCTCTACGTAGCTCCAATTTAGTATTTTTTTTTTATGAATGAAATACTATATATAACAGAGTCACGATCGAAAAATGATTACAATCAACCACCTTGTGGGTATAAAAAAACCCCAAGAGGTTCCCCGACCTCGGCCTTTGGCCCCCAACAAAAATCACCTACCTACTCATCCCAATTTAGTATTTTTTTAAAGGTAAACCGTCAACTTTTATTAATGTTCCACATTCGGACAAACGTCCTCCAACAACATCACACACCAGTCTGCAGAGGCCTCACCCAGAGTAGGGTCGGTCAAGTAAATAGATCGCTTAGCGACAGCATTTGCAACCATATTACATTCTCTCCTAACAAAGGTAACCTTACAAAGTGGTTGATGGCTTAAAAGCCTATTGCATTCTCGGATGGTCCTTCCAAACTCTGTATCATCACGACTACTTCTCTCCAGTTAGCTCTAAGTAGCTTCAATTTAGTATTCTAGTGTTCCAAGGTACATCACTTATGATTTGGGGAAGAACAAGTCACCAAAACCACAAATTTATCCCATTATATAGTGGATTTTTGTAGTTTTGGCAGGCAAGATTACATAACAATATACTGTCTGTGGCACATTTTCACTTATGTCAGAATTTAGTCAATGGCGCACACGAACGGCGCGGCGCCACCCCGGCTGGCGTCACGCTGGCCATGCGTCCACATTGTGGATTACCTTAACGGATTTTGGGAAGATGTGACCATCGCGCAGCACCACACCACCCAGCTAGCGTGGCGCTGTCCGGTGATCACATCATCATAGAAACTCTTTCCTAGGATCACAGAAGCTGAGATACACGTGCATGTAATAATGGAGAGCATTTTGCTAGCTGCCACTAGTCAAAAGCTGCATAAAGTCGTGTGCATCCAATAATGGAGAGTATCTTGCTAGCTGCATGCCACCTTTCCTTATATTGATGACCAGAATTAGTGACCAAAATTGTTACAAGTTTCTTCCTTCTTCCTCCTCCTTGTTTCCTTTTGTCTAAAATCCATTCACCAAACCCATTTTCTTCGTACATGGACAAGATGAATTTTTTCATTATGCTTCGATGGGGTTATATAGTTCATCAACTGGGTGTATTATAGCGGAGGAAAGTTGCTACACTTGAGCATGAAAAAGAACAACCTCCTCACTGGCAAGCATATCCAGTTTTCCTTCACAAGATACGCATCAGAGAAGGGGCTTTGTTGAAAAACATCACCTAAGTGTTTTCCAACAGGAAAATCGTGGGTTATTATCCACTCCCTTTGATGGACCGCATGCAGTGGGTTTAACATCGTCTACGACATGATGAACGCCAATCCGGACTATCGAACCCCCCAAGTTATTCCTCGAGTTTGAAAAAGATGACATGCCACAACAAGGCGATGATGCCTTCCAAGGCGGCAAGGCAAGCCTATTGTGCGGCCACTCACGCTAGAGTGATCATACTAGCCACTCACGTTAGTAGTCGTCCACGTAACCATGAGGTCGAAAAACCTCAGTTGCTCACCTTGATGATATCGATGATGGGGGGGGGGGGCTCATCAGAGAGTAACGTCAAATAACATGTTAGAGAGATGGCTCATGACGGAAAAGATTCTGAAGATGATGTTGTGCCTCAAGGTGTTGAAGCTCTTCCATCCTCTTCTACTTGACCACCGCCTGCGTACATGCCACCTGGGCATTTTTCGAAGTAGCCAACCAACATCGAAGCCCAGATGGTGATCAGCAATGATGAATACAATGTTGACATTATTCCAGCATTTCACCTCGATGGGGATGGGTTCGCGATTGGACAACAATTTGATTCAAAGGAGACCGTTTCTCTAACCCTCAAGCAGCATTCACTGAAGCATAGTCGATTGCTTTCCACAGCACGTTCCAAGACATGGGAACTTTAGATGTAGTGCATGGGCTTGAAAGACAATGGTTGATGATGGAGGATCCGTTACACCCCGAATCTCGGAACCAAATTTTTTTTTTTCATACGTTGAGAAACTTGACGTTTAAATGGAACACAGTTGCATGGAAGTTAAGAATTATGGCTGAGTTGGTTGAGGAACAGAACCAACAACCCAAAGGTCACAAGTTCGAATCCCTGCTCTAGCAAATCCTTTATTTTTTATTTTTAGTCTTGAGAAATGATGACATCACAGTGACGTCAGCGTGATGTCATCATCTTCCCCCATGAACAAAACCGTCGTTGCACCTCTGTTTCCGGCAAACTCCTCCGGTGAGGGCTCAAACCTTCATATTATTGATGTTTGTCGGGTTTTGATGATTGTAAATCATCACCCCGTGAATACACACCCCTCCAACTCCATTATTGGCCGAGTAACGCCAAAACGAAGTTACACCGTCGACATCACTAACAACCGACCATTCACTCCTTTCTTTCTCGTGACCTTGACTTTTGGGTACTCCACAGGGCAACGAGAGGCTTCGGAGTCGGCTATAAAAGCCAACAAGCCTTCAACTTTGAGTAACGGAACCTCACCGTCGAAGCTCCGACGAGAGTTACGGCGGAGCGTTCCAAACATACCCAACCCTTGAAAAATACATACCCGACATCGTTTTAAGCCTGTGAATCTTTTCCAACCTTCAAAGGTAGTTTCGTGCGAGAAATAGGGGAATCCGGAGCTTCACCGGAAGGAGAGCTTTATCTCCTGCAAATTGGAGAAGAATATGGTAAATTACCTGTGCAGTCCCTCCTTCTTTTTCCTTTTTTATTTCGGCCATTGAAGTTTTCCCTTGTGACAGTTTGATCCTTAACTGTCAACTTTTGGCATTTAACCTCTTTCAGTTAGTACAATTTGGCCCGGAAGTTACGAAAGTTCGTTAACTCTTTATTTCCATCCGATTCAAGCTACGGAACCGATTTCCAAGTCAACCGACTCAATTTATAGGTGGGTTGGTTTAAGGGGGTAAATTTCTTGGATTAATTAATTCCTCAATTTAAATAGCTATTTGGTTAAACTTTGTCACTAACCAAATATTGTGATTATTTCCGAATTAATCGTTTGACGGGAACCGGATCAACGAGTGAAGAACTCGGGCCTTATTTTGGACTCGTATATGCTTAAATTAAGGTCCTTATAATTCTCGTGGTTATTTCACTGCTAATAGAGTACTAACCCATCTGGGTTGGTTTAAGGGGGTAAATTCCTAACATTCTTGTTGGTCAATTTATATTCCATTAACCAAAATCAGTTAATTAAGTATATCCATTCCAATTGTTTTGGAAATGAGCTCCGGTAATTACCTTTTCACGGAACGTTGGATTTATCGGATGAATCGAATTGCTGGAATATCCGGTAAAGTGTTATACTCCTTATGGAATATTAATTCCTTAGTATGACGTAATAATTGTTATGATATTATTACAAGGACTTATATATCACCCATAACTCCTATTCAAATCAGCTACCTTCCGAGGGTTAGATTTAACTCGGAATAAAACCGCATGATAAACGATGGAGCTCGATTGCTCTAGGTGGTTAGTCAAACTAATGGATGACGTGATGGATTGTAAAATCCATATAGATTATAATCTATTACTTGCAGGTACTATAATACCTTGATGATTTGGAGGACTAACTGTTGTTTGTTGATTGTCCAGAGTTAATGAGTGACACGGATCCTCATTAAACCCGGTTTATAAAGTTATGATGCCTAAGGTTAGAGGGACTTAAGTAGTCCAAGTGACTCCCCTACTTACCTGGAAATTAAAACGTAAAGTCTTGGTTTTGACAACAAGGTGTCGTTTCTACGGAAAGTTCCATCTTTCCGGAACCATCGGTTTTATACCTAATTATGTTTGATTCGACTATGGTTAAATCGTGATGTTATCTGATGATGTTTGGCACCTAGTGTATACAGGTGGAAAGTAAAGCCTCGCTAGCTAGTCCTCCGCCGAGAACATCGATGGATACGGGTTCCTACCGAGTGATGGGAGTTGGGTATTGTTAGCCCCAATCGATTCACAGTAGATGCGTACGGATAGCCCAACCGGATGATAAGAGTTGGGTGGAATTAGCCTCGACCAGATGATGGGAGTTGGGTATTGATAGCTCCAATCGATTCATGATAGTCGGGAAGAATAGCGACTCTTGTGAAGTCCCTATTACAGGCTCAGAAGTAAGCCTTAACGATGATGGCGTAGAGGTTAGCTAGGCGGGAAGAGGGGACGCCCTATTGTTAATGAAAGTTGATCGAGTTGATCTCGATGTTGTGTGGTACTATTAGAATAGTTCATGGGATGTCATAATGACTTGTGATTATGTGTGTTAATGTTTCACATATAGGTCATGATTGGGATGTTGGATTAATATTTCTTGTGATGGGTCATTTGATAAACGGTAACGGTAATCTCCGTTACGGAAGGATGAGTATGGAATTACTGGTTTGTGTTGTTAATTCCATTAAATGTGTTTATTCATGTTTATACGTAATAATCATGATAATGGACTGACCCCGAGCCACCCACCAGTTTTGCAGGAATTTCCTGGACAAGCAACGGACCACCGGAGTTTCTTAAGGCGTGCCGGAGCAGTGGATCATGAGACGGTGTAATGGCGACTTGGAGGGTTGCTCTAAAGTCGTTGGGCCCACTTCCGTTGTAAATGATTTGACGTTTAATACCCTGATTTTATGGTTAGTTTAAAAGTAATAGGTCAAAGTTGTATTTTTCAACCTTTGAGTCATCATCTGTCCCGGGACAAGTTGTCATTTTTCGTGTCATAAAATTGTGGTGTTACATTTTGGTATCAGAGCCGGCTTCCTCCTGTTTCTCGGGTTACCAGGAAACACTGGAAGATCGGTCTGGTGCGGAAGTTATTCTGGTGATTTTAAAAGAAAAAGGGTATTAATTTTTGACGGATTTTAACCAAGGTTTAAAAGTGAAAGGTTTTTCACAGGCACCGGTCTCAGATCCCTGCATCATGGCACCGACACAGAAACCTCCACGGTGAGACGTTCTTGAGTTGTATAATTAACGTTGTTGAAATAATCCGTGTCAAAGGGTGGGTGTGGCTGATATAGATGTTACAGGATTAAAAGCAAGAATTTATTTGCTTATCACGCGAATGATAAGGGTTCCGACAAGGATACAAACAACGGCAAGGACTGCTAAGAAAGTTTTGTAGGTAACTTCTATATTTCTATTACGAAAACCACTATTAGCTTTGTTCCTGACGGAAGATGA
Source organism: Linum lewisii (assembly GCA_034768395.1). Lineage (NCBI taxonomy): Eukaryota > Viridiplantae > Streptophyta > Magnoliopsida > Malpighiales > Linaceae > Linum > Linum lewisii. The sequence continues at coordinate 71,105,111 of CM068297.1, read as the reverse complement.
AGATGACGCAGCAGTATCGGGAATAGTCTCTCCTGAAATTGCCTGTCTTTCACTTCCGAAGGTACGCTCGTAGATGTTTAATTTTCGTAAGAGACCGTTGATCACGACTTTGGCTCGATATTGCATCGGGGGATCTAACCATGCAAAGTAATTACAATGGCTGTTCATCCTCTGCCACAGACCAAGGGGATAGATGAGTTTTTCTCTAGTTAGTTTGAAATGATAGTCGAGACTCGTAAAGCACTTTTGACTTACCGAGCGACGTCTTTTGCAGCTAAAAAACCTTCACCTTGGATTTTCTTCCGTCCAGGATGTTGTTATAATCGTGGCTTCCCCACATTGGCAAATGGGAATCGTAGCCATTTCCTTGTTATAAAAGCGATGAATGAGGTATTTATTTTCCAACCTCTGTTATGTTATCCAAAGCGTTCTGTTACCGTCTATTTAAAGGGATGAACCCTATTCCCCTAGCCCTTGACTTATTGGACCCCTTTTCTTTGTCCATGCGTGCCGACATGAAATGAGTGGTGTCACCATTATTGTGACCACTCCTTTCTCGAATTTGGCTCCCATAAAAACCGGGTTTCAAAAACTTGACCAACCATCACCATCTCTTTCGCTTTCCCTCCCTTGCTTAGTAAACTCTCTCAATTCCGAGAATGTGTTATCGAGAGGATGGCAGTGTGCATGATGTGGGATTGGTAATCTTTGCCTTGATCCTCTTGTGTGGTCAAATTTTCGTTATCTGGAAGCTGACGTCAGAGACAGCTGAGGAACGACGTCGGGAACTCGATCGCAAGAACTTGCATGATGAGTAGACCACTTTAATTTCGTACAACTGTTCTTGTGGTAACTCATGTTTTAAGTTGTGATCTTGCGTTTTGAGTTAGTTCTTTTTAAGGAAATAACTGGTTTGAATGTCTAAAGGTGGAAGAGAAGTAGAAAATTATTATTATTAAGAAGGAACTGGGTACATGAACTGGTAGTACAAAACGGCTATTCGGGCCGTGTTTTTTTAGAACTAACTCCGTGAAAGATCCACTAACTCGATCGGACGCTCTCGCTTCTTCCCCTTGTCAGCCTCCAGTATCTTACTTGCCGTTTCTTGAATCCCGTCCTTAAACTATTTCTTTTCGCAGCAAATCTTGACTGTTCCCGCTTGGTCTGGTCTTCCCTGATGGCAACTCCTGTTTGCGCAACATGAGCCATGTTAAGCGGAAAGCACCTGCCTACTTTTGGTACAGAGAGAAAAGGGCTTCCGAACTGATCAAAAACGGTACACCATCCTCCCTTAAAAAAGGAAGGCAAAATTCAGTTCCATAAGCTGGCTCATGCTAATGAAACTACCGGCAATGTTAGACATCAGTAACACATCCGGTATGATCAAGGGACCCAACCTAACGGAACCCTTCCCTTTGGATTTTGCCTTGGAACCCCTTCCAAAGGAAACGAGTTGGTTAAAGCTACGATCTAGAGAAATGAAGGAGTTTTCATTCGGAGTCATGTGATTAGGGCAGCTACTATCTAGTGTCCATTCCATTTTAATAGAATCGCAAAAGGGACAGAAATCGGTCAAGAAAGGATTACCAGAAGGGACTGGCAGACTCTCGGTGGTGGAAAAAAGGTTGAGGAATGGAGTCGCTCCTGCATTTTTCCTTACTTCCATTCGAACCCCCCGTAAGTATTGACGAAATCCCTTCAGAACACCATGCGGGTGACACTTGGAACCGAGCTTCATCTGGGTTAAATACCCAAGTGAAGGAACCATTGATCTCCGATACAAGATCTACGTAAATCTCTCGCTTTCGGCAAAGACACGTGAACGACTGAGAATCGTCCACCGCATCAGCTCTACTTTTGAGGCTCCGTTAAAGCCTGAACCTGTGTTGTCATGTTGTTCTTTTTACTTTTGACTTTTGAGTCCGAACTGCGGCTTCTTGGGCAAGCTAACCGTAACCTCTTCTTCTTTAAATTGATGCCCTCCCTCTAAGTCATTCTTTAAAGAAAGATGACTTGCTCTGATAAAACAGAAACCTTGAGTGGGATAAATTTTGTCCTTCTGATAGTCATTCTTCTCTTTGTGGCTATCACCTTCATCCTAAAATTATGCAAACATATAGACCGACGAAGGCGTCAAGAAAATCCTCCAGAAGGAACAGTTCGGCGGAGTCAAACAGAAGTCTCATCCTGCATGCCTTAGTATTTCCTCAAATTCATGATTGTACCCTTATTCTCTTTCTTGTGGTTTTTCCCTGGGACATAAGGATGTATGGTCTCAGACGGTGCATACGCTCTTTAATCACTAGCTAGTTGGTAAGAATTCTGTTTCTCAGAATCCCTGCGGATGACAGGTGAACCAAGAGATGCCAATAGATTGTATCGATACTTTAACTAGCGAATTTAAGACGATCTTGTAACTCACACTTGTTTACCCGTACTTGCCGACACTCGCAAGTGGGCGAGGCTCAATGATGACACCTCCCCTTCCTCCTTTTCTTTAAGAACCCCCTCTCTTCTCTTCTTTCTCTCGACAACCGAATCACCAGTGGAAATCTTGAAGTCCACCATCACAATCGCTTCAAGAATGGAAAGGGTCTACAACGAGGACTACGCCATGAAGAAGTCTATCATCCTTGGAACAGGATGCCTCCTTCTCATTGTCTCTTTCTTTTACTTTGTATGTCTAGGTTATCATAGAGGCGTCTTCGATGGACCTGTGGAAGCATTCGAGAAAACGGCGATCATCATCTGTTTAGTGATCTTGTTTCTGGCTTACCTTCCTTTTAGTTTTCTCGAATGAAAAAAAAATAAGTTTTCTCACGTTGGTGAATTGCTCTGGTTTTGACACCGTCAAAGTTAACTGTCGGCTGATTTCGGGACGAAATCTTTTTAAGGAGGGGAGAAATGTTACACCCCGAATCTCGGAACCAAAATTTTTTTTTTCATACGTTGAGAAACTTGACGTTTAAATGGAACACAGTTGCATGGAAGTAAAAAATTATGGCCGAGTTGGTTGAGGAACTAAACCAACAACCCAAAGGTCACATGTTCGAATCCCTGCTCCAGGAAATCCTTTATTTTTTATTTTTAGTCTTGAGAAATGATGACATCATAATGACGTCAGCGTGATGTCATCATCTTCCCACATGAACAAAACCGTCGTTGCACCTCTGTTTCCGGCAACTCTTCCAGTGAGGGCTCAAACCTTCATATTATTGATGTTTGTCGGGTTTTGATGATTGTAAATCATCACCCCGTGAATACACACCCCTCCAACTCCATTATTGGCCGAGTAACGCCAAAACGGAGTTACACCGTCGACATCACTAACAACCGACCATACACTCCTTTCTTTCTCGTGACCTTAAACTTTTGGGTACTCCACAGGGCAACGAGAGGCTTTGGAGTCTGCTATAAAAGCCAACAAGCCTTCAACTTTGAGTAACGGAACCTCACCGTTGAAGCTCCGACGAGAGTTACGGCGGAGCGTTCCAAACATACCCAACCCTTGAAAACTACATACCCGACATCGTTTTAAGCCTGGGAATCTTTTCCAACCTTCAAAGGTAGTTTCGTGCGAGAAATAGGGGAATTCGGAGCTTCACCGGAAGGAGAGCTTTATCTCCTGCAAATTGGAGAAGAAGATGGTAAATTACCTGTGCAGTCCCTCCTTCTTTTTCCTTTGTTATTTCGGCCCTTGAAGTTTTCCCTTGTGACAGTTTGATCCTTAACTGTCAACTTTTGGCATTTAACCTCTTTCAGTTAGTACAATTTGGCCCGGAAGTTACGAAAGTTCGTTAACTCCTTATTTCCATCCGATTCAAGCTACGGAACCGATTTCCAAGTCAACCAACTCGATTTATAGGTGGGTTGGTTTAAGGGGGTAAATTTCTTGGATTAATTAATTCCTCAATTTAAATAGCTATTTGGTTAAACTTTGTCACTAACCAAATATTGTGATTATTTCCGAATTAATCGTTTGACGGGAACCGGATCAACGAGTGAAGAACTCGGGCCTTATTTTGGACTTGTATATGCTTAAATTAAGGTCCTTATAATTCTCGTGGTTATTTCACTGCTAATAGAGTACTAACCCATCTGGGTTGGTTTAAGGGGGTAAATTCCTAACATTCTTGCTGGTCAATTTATATTCCATTAACCAAAATCAGTTAATTAAGTATATCCATTCCAATTGTTTTGGAAATGAGCTCCGGTAATTACCTTTTCACAGAACGTTGGATTTATCGGATGAATCGAATTGCTGGAATATCCGGTAAAGTGTTATACTCCATATGGAATATTAATTCCTTAGTATGACGTAATAATTGTTATGATATTATTACGAGGACTTATATATCACCCATAACTCCTATTCAAATCAGCTACCTTCCGAGGGTTAGATTTAACTCGGAATAAAACCGCATGATAAACGATGGAGTTCGATTGCTCTGGGTGGTTAGTCAAACTAATGGATGACGTGATGGATTGTTAAATCCATATAGATTATAATCTATTACTTGCAGGTACTATAATACCTTGATGATTTGGAGGACTAACTGTTGTTTGTTGATTGTCCAGAGTTAATGAGTGACACGGATCTTCATTAAACCCGGTTTATAAAGTTATGATGTCTAAGGTTAGAGGAACTTAAGTAGTCCAAGTGACTCCCCTACTTACCTAGAAATTAAGACGTAAAGTTTTGGTTTTGACAACAAGGTGACGTTTCTACGAAAAGTTCCATCTTTCTGGAACCATCGGTTTTATACCTAATTATGTTTGATTCGACTATGGTTAAATCGTGATGTTATCTGATGATGTTTGGCACCTAGTGTATACAGGTGGAAAGTAAAGCCTCGCTAGCTAGTCCTCCGTCGGGAACATCGATGGATACGGGTTCCTACCGGGTGATGGGAGTTGGGTATTGTTAGCCCCAATCGATTCACGGTAAATGCGTACGGATAGCCCTACCGGATGATAAGAGTTGGGTGGAATTAGCCTCGACCAGATGATGGGAGTTGGGTATTGATAGCCCCAATCGATTCATGATAGTCGGGAAGAATAGTGACTCTTGCGAAGTCCCTATTACAGGCTCGGAAGTAAGCCTTAACGATGATGGCGTAGAGGTTAGCTAGGCGGGAAGAGGGGACGCCCTATTGTTAATGAAAGTTGATCGAGTTGATCTCGATGTTGTGTGGTACTATTAGAATAGTTCATGGGATGTCATAATGACTTGTGATTATGTGTGTTAATGTTTCACATATAGGTCATGATTGGGATGTTGGATTAATATTTCTTGTGATGGGTCATTTGATAAACGGTAACGGTAATCTCCGTTACGGAAGGATGAGTATGGAATTACTGGTTTGTGTTGTTAATTCCTTTAAATGTGTTTATTCATGTTTATACGGAATGATCATGATAATGGACTGACCCCGAGCCACCCACCAGTTTTGCAGGAATTTCCTGGACAAGCAACGGACCACCGAAGTTTCTTAAGGCGTGCCGGAGCAGTGGATCATGAGACGGTGTAATGGCGACTTGGAGGGTTGCTCTAAAGTCGTTGGGCCCACTTCCGTTGTAAATGATTTGACGTTTAATACCCTGATTTTATGGTTAGTTTAAAAGTGATAGGTCAAAGTTGTATTTTTCAACCTTTGAGTCATCGTCTGTCCCGGGAGAAGTTGTCATTTTTCGTGTCATAAAATTGGGGTGTTACAGGATCAGACTTACTTATGGTTGGTTACATAATAAGTCACTGAACTTTGGCCAAATAACCCGGAAGTCACTAAACAAAAAAAATTGCTATTGACATTACCAAACTTTGAGCCATTTTTCGAAGAGGTCACTGTTAGCTACGAACATCCATTTTTCCGTCCATCCGCCTATGTGGACTTGCCAACTCCACTGCCACGTCATTCAAGTTTGCCACATCATATTAATTTTTCCTAACATGCCTAGTCATCTAACCAAAGAACTCAATCTGATTAACCCCAACCCAATCAAATCTAACCGAAAAGTTAGATCCCTCTTCCTCTCTCTCCCCTCCTCCATCCTCAACACCACACCACACTCCTCTCCTCCTGCCTACTTCTTCCCACCATCACCGCCGCCACCACTGCCGCCGCCACCGCCGCCGCCACTCTTCTCTCCATCTTCCGTCCAACTCGTCATTGGATTCCGTCCATACCCACCAAAACAGAACACCACTACCTCCGCCACAACCACCTACCGGATGACCTAATCTATGACGGCTCAAAGAAATTTGAAGGCTCATCGGAGTTCGTCCACCTCCGTTACCACATGGGACCAACGCCGACGACCTCACCACCGCCCAATCTCCCCCTCCCACTGTCTTCTTCGAAGTAACAAAACCTAAGCTCTAATATCTTCTCTTTACTTCGCCATACGAGCTCGAGCCGAAGCTCTTCCTCATTCTGAAAACCCAATTCAGAAAACCCAGTTGGCTCGTCGATTCCGCATCTGAAACTCGACGCCCTCACAAACTTTACCCTAAACCCCCAATTTCTCCAATTCCCCCAATTCTAATTTCCTCCCACCCACCCCCCGTCACTGCCTCTCAATCAAAGAAGAAGAAGAAGCAATCGAAGATCTGCTTGTGGGTCTTGAAGATTTGTTTGGCAGCGTCGATGGAGAAGATGATGATGTGGCTGATTTCTGACCACCATAGTAACAACCGCACTCATGGAGTTCAATGAAACCTGGAATCAGTACCTCGGAGAATGGAAAATTGCTTTAATTGACTTCTTGGCCGCGAAAATGTGTGTGAATGATCCAAGAGGGATGGCGATTGGGGGTGCGAGGGCGGGATTGGAAGGAAGTCAGAGGAGGCGGTGAGTTGTGAGGATGAGAAGGCCGGATTTCAAAGGGGTTGAAATCGGAGCTGCTGCTGCTGTTGCCAGCGTTTTCATCTGATTCGAGGCTACGCCGGAGAGAAGTTGGCACTCGACCTCGACAGGCTGAAGGACTGGACGGCCGCTTGTAATGACGGATGCGGCGGGAAGAAGTTGTCTCTATGGCGGGACGGTGAGGGTCGATTTCAGAGAAGGAGAATGAACTAGATATGTTTTTTCGGTTAGATTAGGTAATTGGGTCGGATTGGTAATTGGTTGGGTGCTTGGGTTGATTTTGGGTAGATTTAAATGACGTGGCACTTTAAATGACGTGGCAGTAGAGTTGGCAAGTCCACATAGGCGGATGGACGGAAAAATGGATGTCCGTATCTAACAGTGACCTCTTCGAAAAATGGCTCAAAGTTTGGTAATGTCAATAGCAATTTTTTTTGTTTAGTGACTTCCGGGTTATTTGGCCAAAGTTCAGTGACTTATTATGTAACCAACCCGACTTACTTGCGACAACTAGTTCTAGAAAGTGAAGCAGTTGAACCCATAACATTTGTGCTTAGGTAGCCACCATGACATCAGTTCTAAGCAACACGACGTGAATGTTTTTGTTGATGTTGTTATGCATTTTGTGTAAATTCGGCATGTATCAAGCTCTTCTCCAATTTGAGGACCGCGAGCCGGTATCGCAGACAAATTTTGTACAAGAAGACATGGAACGGGAAACAACGAGCCGCAAAGAATACGGGAGCTGAGAAAACTTGTACAATGAGCGACCAAACTTCTTTGATGCCGTGACGAGTTGGAACCCTGAGACCCAGGTGGAATTCGTCACGAATTTGATTATCATGCCTAGGCTTGGCAAAGGGTAGGATCGGGATATAGGGTCAATTGTACCCTTAACCTCAGGGTATAGCTTTGGGAAATACATGACCATTTACCTTATGGGTTTTCAAATGGCCTACCCTTACCCTACCCTATAAATACCCATAGGGTAAGTGGCTACCCTTACTCCATATACTATACAACGTACTTCGTACACCCTATTTGTCATCACTCTTAATCTTCCACCAATCCTTAAACCTCTTGAACTGCCTAACTCATTCTGACATGGTATAACGTGACATATATGCTCCTTCGTGAGAAGTTAGCAGTAAGTGAACTGAGTTTTTAACAGAAAAGGCTAATTGTCAAGTTGACCAAAGCAGAAAGAGAAAGATTTAACATTTTATAGTATATGAGCCTATAAGTTAACAAAGAATCATCTTTTTTTTTTACAAAGTTGAATTTCACCCAGAAGTGTTAACAATGAAGAAGGAAAAGAAAAGGAGATACAAGGGAAGCCCATTAAGGCCCGGCACAAAGCCCAACTCAAATAAACCTAACCTTAGCATCATCTTCTTCAAACCATCACAACAGCAGCCACCAAACTCCATTTTGAAGGGGGAGATCTAGAACAATTGATGAGTAGAATCGAACAAGGAGCAACGCCCTTCTTGTTAAACCTTAAAGAATTGATATAAGAATCAATATCCCTTACTTTTTCGGTGGATATCCTATTGGACTTGGTTGGGTCTGGCATACTGTCAATGAGATTAAAGCTCTTTGATGGCATGAAGGAGCAATCTCACCCATTAAATCATTTTAGATCTAATGGTTCAAATTAACAGGGGTAAAAGTGTCATTTCACAATTTAATTTAATTTAAATATTTTTGTTAATTTAAAGTGTTTACTCCGGTCACTGGAAAGCCGCCGGCAACCAGAGGTCAATTTTGAAAAAAAAATCTATTACCGAACCACCGTCGTCGGGCCTATTTTTCTGGATTTTTTTTGGTGGCATTTTGTACAAGTTTTTAATATGTGTACATGTTTATGTATATGTGTACACATAATTTTTACATTAATTGTGTACTCATTTGCACACATTTTTCGTACACGTGCTATACTTGTGTACACGTTTTGTACACATTTCTATACATGTGTACATATTTTTAATATGTGTATACGTTTTGTATATGTGTACTCATTATTTTTTTACATAAAAATTGTGTACTCATTTGCACACATTTTCGCACATGTGTTATACATGTGTACACGTTTCTGTATATGTGTACCCGTTCTGTGTATGTGTACACATTTTTGTACATAAACTACGTACTCATTTGCATACATTTATGTACACGTGCTATACATGTGTACAAGTTTTGTACACATTTTTATACATGTGTGCACGTTTCTATACACGTACATGTTTATGTATATACGCTTTTGTACATGAATACACTTATCTTGTACACATATTTGTCGATGTGTACACAAGTTCCTTTACATTTTTTTGTTTACGTGTACACATATTTGCACAATGTGCACACACTCTTTGTACATGTTCACACATTCTTTATACACTTGTATATATATTTTATATACGTGCACATACTCATTGTAAACATGTACTCACATTTTGTACACATGTACACCTATTCGTACACGTGTTCACCTATTTGTTATACTAGTGTACACATATTTCATTCGTGTGCACATACAAGCCATGTGAACACTCTAATAAAGTTATTTTATTTATACATAACATCAATAATACTAAGTGGTATAGTGGTAGGAGTTTAATTTTGATAGAATAAGATAATGGGTTTGAATCCCACCAACATTTTTTTCAAGTGACATAATGGCGGAGGGTGGCCGGCCGTCGACAGAGGAGGGTGGACGGTGTCCGGCGACCAGAGACAGAAAAGGGAGGCCGGCGCCGGTGGTCACCAACTAATGACTTGGTTATTTTTTTTTGAAAACCCCAAAAAATGCCCCTATATTTTGAACCGTTGGAATAATGATCTGTTGAATTAAATTATTAATCCAATGGCTTAGGTCTTTCTTGATTGGTCAAGGAACCCACATCAATCAAGGAACCCTCATCCTTGATGTGAAGTTGGTCTCCACTTGGTTAGCTACGAATTAATCACTAGTGTTACCTAAAATTATCTCGGTACTAATAGTCGTCGTTTTGTTTTGTTTCAATTTGGGTTAATATATCTTTTTGCCCTCATACTATGCATAGTTAACAAGCATGCCCCTCTACAATTTTTCAATTGAATTAAACCCCTGTACTTTAACACTTTTAACAAATGTGTCATTCCATTAACTTTTTCGTCTATTTTCTATTTATTATGCTGGTTGTGCATGCTACATTAGACTATTTGTTCATGTAGCCTTTGAAGTAAACTTTAAGCTAAAACAACTAAAAATGTAAGACTTTAGAAATAAAGGGTTAATACATAATTTTGCCCTTATTTCCCTTATTCTTCTTTTTGTACACACCACCTCTGCAAATTTCTTAGTCTCTCAGCATCCATGCGTACAAAATAGCTTGTTGGATATGTCCAGTCAACAAAATAACAAAAAATGGATGAAAAAGTTAACGGAATGACACATTTGTTAGAAGTGTAAAAATAGATAGGTATAATTCGATTAAAAAATAGTAGAACGGTATGTTTGTTAACTTTGCATAGTAGATGGGCAAAAAAATGTATTAACCCTCTCAATGAGTAATTAATTGGGCAAACATTAAAATAGCGGAGACTTATAAAGAAAGATTCTTGGCCCAATCACTGTCATGAAAGGCCAATTAGGCTTTCTTTCCATTCTGGTGTTCACGTGGCAAATAACAAAACCAATCACTTCTCAGCTTATTGTTAAACCTTAATAAAGAAAAAATTGATAGGATTAAAAGGTAATTAATTGCAAGAATAGATTTAAAAGTGTGCTGAAAACACTCAAACAGGGACACACGTTCTTTCAAAAAAAAAACGAGTGTCTCCGTTCATCCCTACTCCTGTGGGTTAATGTCTCACTAACATTAATCAAATATCGATTGTTAGGCTTGGTGGTTAGAGACTCTTCCGGGGGCCTCCTCTTTGCAACAGGTATCTCCTATCCCGGTCTCACTAACCCTTTTATCTTAGAATTATTGGCAGTTAGGGACGCTTGCTCTCTCTGCTGTTCAATGAGGTGGGAGGCGGTTGACATTGAGGGAGACGCCACTCAAGTCCTTCTCGCTATCCAAAAGCGGCCGCTGCGGAGTCGTGACGGAGGTGCGCTCTTAGTTGATGTTTGGGCTCTCCTGGATTTGCTTCCCCAAATCAGGCTTCTGACGGTTCCGCGTCAGGCAAACTCGGCAGCCCATTGTGTGGCTCGCCATGGTCTTAGATGTCTCCCAAGCCAAGGAGTGGTAAACCTTTCGGCTTGGGCGGACACTTAATTTTTTCTCGTGTATGGTTATCTCATCTTCTCCTGCGGGAGTTATCTATATATATATATTATATATATATATATATATATATATAATTTATTTCAGTCTTATTTTATTAGTGAACTTAATTGACAAAAGATCTTTCCAATACTTTTTTCGTGTTATTTTTCATTAAATTGAATATCAAAAGGCTAATTGAGTGATTTTCGGGGTAATGTTATAGGAGTGTTTTGCACCTACTCTTATGGTTATAGAGTCTTGGGAGAGGTTTTTGTGTATTAGCATTTCATCAAACAACACCTGGTGGCCATTATTTTTCACTTGATTTAAGAGTGAGAGCGTAGGTTGAGTGGTATAGAGAGTCGATGCTATGAGAGTGTATCAAGTGTTTATAAGGGAAAGCATGGCTATCCAATTGCAAGCTTGATCTAAATTGGTTTGTTCTTTACTTTAAGTACTCTAGAGCATGATGAATCTACCTACCAAGTGAGCTTTCTTAACAATCTTCTCTATTGTTTATATTTGATTAAATCGCTTTGTCTACTTCGCCTAATAGTTGTTAGTACTTGAATGTATCAAATGTCAATTTCAAAGGATTAGACTGTGTACAAAAGAATTGAGTAGTAGCTATCGAGAGAGTCGTCCTTGTGGGATACAACACTTGATTTTAACCACTAGAAAGATTGTGTCACCTACGCTCTAGTTCCGAATATCCAGAATGAGTTGTGCACATCAGTGCGTATTTTTCTAGTGCTAGTTGGGCGGCCTACGTTAACTCAAAAAATGATTGAATGTCGTAGTTGAACTAGATTATTGACCGGTTTGACTATTTGACTCAAATCCGTCAGTCTGGTTTAGGCGAATGGCTGGCTCGTGGTTGACCTAACTGATTCAACATTAATTACTATGGTTAAAAGTGGACAAGGTTATGTAGCTTCTGACACATTGACAATTCAAGATAGTAGCCTGCGATTGGCCAATCTAGGGTTTCCCCTATAATTGATTAATGACTAATAACACATTATATATAGCTTAAAATCAATTTTGTCTTTCATAAAAGTTGTTTATTTTGTTTTTTTTTTCCAGTCTAATGACATCAATTTTGATGCATTTTGTTGGTTTTTTAAGAAAAAAAATCAAACTTCTACTTAAGTGTTATGTCGAGGCACATGATCTACGTCCAACCCATTTGGGGTTGGACCGGATCCAACCAAAAACCGGAGGGGCAGAACCGTCATTTCACAAAATATTAATTAAACCTAATCCCCGTCCTCACCTGTCCTCTTCGGCCGTCTTCCGATCTTGCCGCCGTCAGCTCCTCCACTGTCTTCTGACGAGCTGAGCGAAGGGAAGTTGTTCAGGGAGCTCCATTGCCGCCACGTCTTCCACAAAGGATGCCTCGACGACTGGCTTCGCCGCTGCAATTTCACCTGTCCGATCTGCCGATCACCGCTGCTGATCGACGCGGAGGCACGTGGGAGAGTTGTAGTTTGAGATTAAAGTTTCCTCCGAAGACAGCCCAGATGCGGTGAAATTCACTGAACGGAAACCCGTCTTCCGATCTTGCCGCCGTCAACTCCTCCACTGTTCTCTTCGGCAACGGCGGCATTTGTTTGAAGACGATGAAAAGAATCATTTAATAATTATAATAATTACAATTTAGTCACTCTATTTTTATTTATAGATAGTTTGATTGTTTAATATTAAAATTTGCAATTTAGTCACTATTTTTTATGTTGTTGACATTGATAACTAGTTAACTCGATTCGTTAACTAGTTAACTCGATTAGTTAGCCAATTAACTAGTTAAATTTAGTTAACGAGTTAACTAGTTAACCAATTAACTAGTTAAATTTAATTGGTTAACTAGTTAACTCGATAAGTTAACTAGTTAAATCAATTAGATAACTAGTTAACAACTTGATAAATTAACTAATTAACTCGATTGGTTAACTAGTTAACAACTTGATAACTAGTTAACTCAAGTTGTTAACTAGTTAACAAAAATAACTGTTATCGAATAAAAAATCTGTTAATAAGTTATCAAACAAAAAACGTTGTTAACTAGTTATCAGATAAAAACCATGTTAACTAGTTATCAGTTAAAAAAACACTGTTAACTAGTTAACAGCACAAAAAAGTGTTAACTAGTTAACAGCAAAAAAAAGTGTTAACTAGTTTTTTTAAAGAAAAAAATTTTAAAAAAAAATTTCATCTCGCCGGAAAATTTCATCTCGTTGGATGGGGATCAGCTGCCTTATGTCGACCATATGACTTATCAAACTCCGCAACAGTTGCATAAAAATGTATATGGTAGCAATATAACAGTGTGATATGACATTGTTATAACATAATCAAGGATATATGAGTGTCATTACACTGATGTATTAGTGCAATAACATTTGATAGTCTCTTTCCACCATTTTCTCTCTACTCCATTTTCTCTTTCCTTTGCCCTAATCTCCAAGTTGGAGCTGAGATAATAGGCTATATGCCTAATGACCGGACTGATATAACCGACTACACCTTTCTCTCCATAGATGGTAGACTACTCTCTCCACCAAAGATGTAAAGCTTTGCGTTCCAACATTCGTTATGTCTAGGCCATCCATACACACCAAGGCATCTCCCCAAGAAGTTAATCTTTAGATTTTATGACAAGTTTGTTTTATTGTCTAGCTGATTTTAATAGTTAGATTCGGAGAACTGATTTGAAACAAACCACATGTTGAAATTTGTTTTTGTCAAATACTTAAAACGTCTCGAAACTATAGGGCGAGTTACAAACTCGTTTTAAAATTTTAATCTGTTACAGAGTGGTCCTATTACTATGAAATGGGTTACCGAGTAGTCCTAATGATGTCTTAAGTGTACTTTTCTACGATTTTTCCATGTCACTGTTGACATGTCATCAAAAACATAATTCAAAATTCAACAATATGATTCAAATATAAATCTAAACTCATCTACCTTATAAAATTTGGTTCAAAACTAAATCTCGTGACTTAGATTGATATAATTTTAGATTTGAATCAATTTAAGATGAATTTTAAATTATATTTTCGATGACATGTCAATGGTGATGTGGCAAAATGACTGAAAAAGTACACCAATTACGTCATTAAGACTATTATGTAACTCGTTCCACAGTAATATGACCACTCTATAACGGATTAAAATTTTAGAACGAATTTGTAACCCACCCTATAATTCCGAGACTTATTAAGTATTTCACCCATTTGTTTTTTAATAAGCATGTTGACAAGACAAAGTTAATAACAAAAGTGACCATAGAAATGATGTGTTTAATTTTTACACATGGACTAATTTTGTTGATTATGATAAAACTATGTGGTTTTTCTATAAAAGTTAAATAAGTGTTATGAGAAGATTAAGATTAACTACTCAAAAGTGAAAATTAGGGTTGTACCCAGTTTTAGTTATCTCCTCATCATCCTTCATCTTATATGGCAAACTCTGTGGTAGGGAGAACAAACCAAAAAAAAAAGTATGTTTGTTAACTTTGCATAGTAGAGGGGTAAAAAGTTGGCGCATAATCTCTAATCTGGACCTCCTTCTTTCGCGAGTTCTCAAAGGTGTTTATTTTCCACACTCGTCTTTCTTACAATCTAATGGTCGAAACCGCCCTTCTTGGGGGTGGCAAAGCATAATGGAGGGTCGTGATCTCATTCGGCCGGGGCTTCGATGGCAGATTGGATCGGGAGTCCAAGTTGATACTTTACAGGACTTATGGCTTCCCGGGGACGACCCACAATTCCCTCAACTTCGGGCTCCGTTATCTATTTTGGTCCCTCTTCTGTTACGGGCCTCATTTTCCATGGTCAGTGGAATGTTCCTCTCCTTCGATTTTGGCTCTCTGATGACACGGTCATGAAAATTCAATCAATCCCCCTTCCTCGATGTTCGCAACCAGATCATCGTGTCTGGCATTACTCACCTTCTGGGGTTTATTCGACATCTTCTGGGTATGAGTTGGCAATGCGATCACGCCCGGATTTATTTTCTTCCAACCTCTCCCCCATGGAGCCTAGTGTTTGGAAATCCATTGGGCAATGAAAATTCAACCCAAGTTGCGATTCTTTTTAGGCCTAATACCCATGTACATCATAAATTATTGGCTTATTACGAGTCTATACATATCCTTTTCCGAATTACAAGAATGTCACGACTTTCTGAACCCATTTACGAAAATGACATGCCGTCAGTTTTCGTTGAAAATCATCCTACGTGGCTTGACGGAGTTAGCTGATTGTGTCCAAAATCTTATGTGGCGTGTGACATGGATGCCACATCATTTTAATTGATTTTTTTTAAAAAAATTCTCTCTTCCCCATGTCTCTTTCTTCTTCCCCAACCGCCACACACCACGTCAGCCTTCCTCTCTCTCTTTCCCGTACCATCACTGTTGTCGTCTCTTTTTCTCTCTCTTCTCCTTCTGTCTGTCGGCCAAGGTGGCTGATAGCCCTCCCTTTCATCTCTCCTCATGCCTCCCGCCTCTTCTCCACCTCCTCTTCCCTCCCCAATTCATTGTGTTCCCATAGCCGCCGACGTGCCGCCAGCAGGGTCAGACTCGCCACTTCTAATTTAATTGGCAAATAAATGGGAGGTTCATCCGGAGAGGAAACTGAGCACGAAAGTTGACCAAGGTGGCAACACGAATCCTCAGTGGAATGAGAAGTTCGTGTTTCTTGTTGACGATACTTACCCCTATAGTAATGCCTTTCCTTCTGGATCTAGCGGCCATGGAGCTTCTAAGATGCGATTCATCGCGCTTCATCCAGCGTTCGTACCATCGCCTCCCTCTCTCTCTTTCTTGTACCATCACCGGCTGTCATCCCTCTTTCTCTCTCCTCCTTCAAAGTCGAGTCCAATTTTGGGGGAATCGAGAAGGGGATAAACTAGAGGAGAAGGAGCTGGCCAATTGAGAGCTCTGCGTCTTGATGCCAAAATCGGCGGGGGATTTGGGTGAACCAGCGGGGGAAGGGAAATGGGCAGCATGGAAGAAGAAATTTGGATCTTCGAGTTGTGACCCGAGCACAACCATCCTGCTCTCTGGTATGAGTTAAGGATTTCTGATCATCAAAGAAGAGAACATCGACCTAGCCGAGTCCAATTTTGGGGGAATCGAGCTTGTCCCAGTGGTTGGAGTTGAGTTTATGGGTCGGGTTAGGGTCGGATGAGAAGAAAGGGTTTTTGAGGGCGGAGAAGGATTTGTTGTCGATGATGGAAGTGGGGCTCTTCTGATTGGGTGATGAGATTAGTACCCCTCTTCTGATTGGGAAGAAGGAGGAGAGAGAGAAAGATATGGACCTTGGAGGATATGGATCTAGAGAAAGATATGGATCTTAGAGGATATGGCTCTCAGCTACTTATCTCCACCTGGTTCTGGGGAGGATATGGATCTTGGATTGGTGAAGGCCAAAGGGTTGGGATTGTACAGGCGGAGAAAGAAGCTGTTGTTTTTGGTCGGAGTCATCAGGGTCGCTTACAAGGTTTATTACTTGCATTCCGTCGCGAGGAAGCGGTGGAGGTCGATGAAACTCGCCGGAGCTTTGGCTTCCGGTGGTAAGATGGTGTCTGATTCTGCCGAGAGGATTACTTTAGAAGAGAGAGATGGCGAAGAAGGAAAAAAATTTAAATTAAAAAAAAATCAGTTAATATGACGTGGCAGCCATGTCACGTGACACGTAAGAAGTTGGACACAGTCAGCTAACTCCGTTAGGCCACGTAGGATGATTTTCAGCGAAAACTGACGGCATCACTACAACAAAACCTGGCTACGGAGGCACACACTATTTGCCTCTAAAAAGTTTTTGTTTGCCTCTATAGAGTTTTAGAGGCAGATAGTTAAGTGCCACTAACGCTGCTGCGGCTAAAAGTCTTTAGAGGCAAATACGGTGGCACATATTATCTACCACTAAATGGAAGAATTAGTGGCAGATATAATTGCTGGCAATTGCATCTTTAAACAACACTTATCTGTCATCTTAGCCACCTTTTAGAGACACTTATTTTTGTTGCTGGTATATTTTTTAGAGACATATATATATGCTTTTAAAAAGAATTTACTCCTACCAGGGCATTTTCCTTTATTGGACTCTTCCACTATTTACATATATTACTCTCTATTATTTTGCTATCTATGGGATTTGAACCCGGGTGGTTCAATGAAATACGCTAAGTTCTTAGTTCTTACCACTTGGCTCAGGAGTACTTACTAATACTTCTTACGCAGTTTTTAAATATAAATTATAAAACTCAATGATATGGAGAAACTATGCCAAGAAAAAGAAATCAAAATTGAAAAAATGAAATTTAGTTCTTACTCATTATTAGGAAAGAAAATCGTTAGCGTTTATTATATATATAATTAATTATATATTATCTAACATTTATCGATACAAAATAATACAAAGTTTACAAGTTATCTACCTTTAGAAATTTTAATCATTCATCATATAGAGATAGATCAATTATTTGTCTCTAAGCTAATCATACCACCTATAGAGGCAATTATAAATTATCTGCCTCTAAAAATTTTAATCAACAACCTATAGAGGCAATTATAAATTATCTGCCTCAAAAGAGTTTTTTTTGTGGAAGACAAAAAACTTATAGAGGCAGTTACAAATTATCTGCTTCTAAAAGAACTTTCATATAACTTATAGAGGCAGTTATAAATTATCTGCCTCTAAAAGATGTAATCGTATTGACTTATAGAGACAATTATAAATTATCTACCTCTAAAACTATAAAATTATTTATTAATATTAAAATAAATAAATGAAATACAATTAGAGGCAGATATATTCATCTATAGAGGCACATATAGTATTTGTTCTTTAAAAGTATATTTAGAGGCAAATATTCTATGTGCCTCCATGAATCTGCCTCCGTAGCTATGTTATGTTGTAGTGCATGTCATTTTCGTAAATGGGTTCAGAAGGTCGTGACATTCTTGGAATTCGAAAAAGGATATGTATAGACTCGTAATAAGCTAATAGTTTATGTTGTACATGGGTATTAGGCCTTCTTTTTATGGAAGATTCTCCATCAGATTTTACCTACTTTGCATGGTATTAAGATACGGGTTGATTCAGAGAATATGGATGCGACCTGCCCGGTTTGTCTAAGGGCTACAGAAACAGTTGAACACATGTTGTTACACTGTGAGATCACAAGCGAATTTTTACGAATGTGCTCATTACAGCCTCCAGATTTTGGTGATACTCATATTGCGATCTATTGGAAGTACATTCAGTTTGTCCAACCAGACTTACAGGCTGTTTGGGTTTTGGCTTGGTGGCGAATTTGGAAAAGTCGGAACAGGGTGGTATTTAACTTTGCCCAAACCCGTCTTTGTAATCTGTTCGAACAGTTTCATTGTCAATGGCGTGAGCATACCCTCATTTATGGATCTTCTTCACTCCCCTCCCTTTCTTCTTCTATCATTCCCACCCCCTTGGCATCCTCCCCATCCTCTGCGGCTGAAGGTGAACGTGGATAGTGCTGTTTTAGCAGGATCTGGTGGCTCTTCAGGTTGGGTGCTTCGAAATTCATCTGGGTGGTTCTGTACCCAGGTATTGTTGATCCATTTTTACTTGAAGTTCTTGCTCTTCGGGATGCGTGTACTTGGTGTCGGCTGGCTGGTGTTTTTCAGGTTGATTTTGAGGGAGATGCGGAATTGGTCAATTCTCGGATAGTGGCTGGGCAAATCAGGGCTAATCCCGGAGGGGCGATCATTGAAGAAATTCTTCAGCTTCAGGTCGGAGCTCCTTCTTGGTGTTTCCAAACGGTTCGCCGTTCAGGTAACAGGGTCGCCCATTACGTGGCACGTATGACCCTGCTTAACCTCTCAAGGATCATGAAGGTAGACATGACTTCTTGGGTTGAGACTTGATTTTCCTTCCTACGTGTGTTTGCTATCTTATGTCTCCTCCGAAGCTATCTATGCTAAAAAAAAAAAAACTCTGTTGCTGTCCTCCTCACTCTATTTTCTTATAATTTTATTTTTATCTACTAGTTCACACTTCTTCTTCTTCTTCTTCTCTCTCCCTTTCTTCACTTTAAAGGCAAAAAGTTAAGAGAGAGCAAACGCAACTGTAATACTAATAAATAAATAAATAATACCTCTCTTCTCCTTTTTGCAGCTGCTGCTACCTCTCTTCACACACAGTGCGCCCCCCCCCCCCCCAAATTCCCTCCTCTAAAGCCATTGCAGCAGAGAGATAATCAAAGAGAAAGACAAAGAAAGCGTCAGAGAAGCCTATCTTCAGCTGCAGCAGCAGCAGCAGCAGTAACACAGAAGCAGCAGCTGGCACTGCAGTCCTACTACTCTACTTCCTGCTACAACAAAAGAATACAAACACACTACTCTACTCTACTCTACTCTACTCCTCTCTTTTTGCTTTTTCCTCACAACATAATCTTCTTCTTCTTCTTCTTCCTTCCTTCTGCTGCTCCTGCTCTTTCATCATCTTCCTTCTGATACAGTTCCCAGAGCTCTTTTTCGACTCCACATAATAACACCCACATCCTTATCAACAATTAATCATCTGTGGTTGGGGGCTTCCTTGCTCCTTCTTCTTAGATTTCTTTGTCCTTTTCTTCTTACCATAGGGTTGAGTGTGTGAGAGAGAGAGAATAGGAAATCTAATTAGTTGTGGCTACCTCAAGGAGCAGGCAGGTTTTGTCAGATTCCGGTGTTTTTGCAGACTGGGCAACCACCACCACCACCACCACCTCTACCTCCATCCGCTCCGCCGGCCCCGACGACCTCTCTCTCGGCTTCAATGCTGCACCCTCCGCCGCCCCTCCTCCTCCCACCTCCGTCACCGGCGCCACCTGGTCCAATTCTTCCACCTCTCGCAACAACAATCTCAACTATGGCTTCACTCCCGAAATGGGCATGTTCGTAGTTGCTCCGTATCCCCACCACCACCATCACCATGACTCCATCAATCTCGCATCTAATTCCGATCATATCAACAACAGCAACAACAACCCCACCGCCCTCGGCGTCGGGATGATCCCCTCCTCACCCCAGCTCATCCTCCCCAAACCATGGACGCAGGCGTCGGCGGAGGCGGCAGTAGCGGGATTCAATTCTGGCAGCACTATAACAACAGCATCAACAAGAAGAATATTAATAATACTCATCCTCCCTCTTCAATTCTCGATCCAAACAATAATAACACCAATAATTCATCGATGAATCTGTCCCAAAGCGGCGGAGTCATAATGAATTCGATGACCACGAGCTCCTCCTCCACGGCGACGTGTCAGGACTGCGGCAACCAGGCGAAGAAAGACTGCCCCCATAGGAGGTGCAGGACTTGCTGCAAGAGCCGCGGCTTCGATTGCGCAACTCACGTGAAGAGCACGTGGGTTCCTTCCGCTCGGAGGCGTGAGCGCCAGCTCATGACGGCTACTGGTGGCGGAGGCGGAGGCTGCTCCTCCGCCTCTACTTCCGGCGTGAAGAAGCCTAGGCTCATCGGTTCTCAGACTACCACAACTTCCCACACTTCCACTTCCAACACCACTCCTTCCAGAAGCTTCGACACCACCTCTAGCCATCAACAAGGTTTAATTTCTTGCGTTATTACTAAGAATCCTATCTCAACAAACTCCACTTATTGAGATGCAACTGTTCTTATTATTCTTGTGTATATATGTTCGCGCATTTTGAATTTTTATTTTGAATTTTGTGCAGATGCGGGGTTCAGGGAGACGTTACCGGGACAAGTGAGGGCTCCGGCGGTGTTCAAATGTGTGAGGGTAACGGCGGTGGAGGACGGAGAAGACGAATACGCGTATCAGGCGGCAGTTAAGATTGGAGGACATTTATTCAAAGGAGTTCTATATGACCAAGGCGTTGAAGCGAGAACAGACGGTAATTTCCCCAACTTCTCCGACTTGCACTTGGGCGGTGGCGGCGGCGGATCGTCATCCTCGCCAATACTAGACGCATCGGATGTCTACGGCGGCGGCGGCTCCGGTGGTGGATTTCTCGGTGGATCAAGCTATGGTAATCCCATGAATTGACGATGATGATGATGATAAAAATGAATAAACCAAAACACTCACTCACTTCCTTCACAATCACTACATTTCCAGTTTGATTGATGATTAACTTGTTGTCATGATTATGAATTATTTGCCAAATCTCATAACTTCTGGATATTGCGGGTGTAGTGTATCTTATTAAATTTAATTTAACAGTTTTTTTTAAGTTATATAAATGAATTAATGATTATTTGCATGCGTGGTGGTCTATTATTGTGGCTAGGCTCTTTTTCTTCTTCTTCTTCTTCAGTTTGTTCTGTGTTGTGGTTCGTAGCTACACTGTAGGTGTATAGATGAGGGCCATAACAAAGCTAGATAGAGAGGGTGGTCTTATCATATCAGATATCAATATCAAAATACAGTAAGCATTATATTTTCTATCAACATGTGCTGGGGAAACAGGGAACTGAAGTTGATATTTTGTTCTCTCAATCTGTGATTTTCTGCTTTTCTTTTTTTCCACAGCTGATTTCAGAGATTACTCTTCAGATTTTACTGGTTTCTAAGATTACACAAATCAAGGATATTTTGGTGTGTCGCATGCGGAATTATTGCATTGGTTTAGATTTCTTTCTTTCTTCTTGTTCTTGTTTTACCCTAGCTATCTTGTCATTGTTGAACTACAGTTGAGCCATTGACAAAAGTGACCACTCTGCAATACCAGCATAAATGTGCCATCTTCAACCTTTTTTTTTTTTTTTTTTTAACTTAATAGTACACGCATTAATTTCTCTTCCCAATTCCTTTGTCATCATGTTTCTTTCCCTAATGCTGTTATATTCCACTAGTGCTACCCAAATGATATTGATTTCATGGTGATCTGTACTGTGATACTGATGATCTAACAAGCAGTTGCATTGCATCACAAAATTCTATGATGGTTATAAAGGAATAATAATATATGATTGGGGCTTTAGGAGTCTCGTGAAGTAGTTTGCAATGTCTCTTTCAAATACTGAGGAGCAGAAAGGAATTGCCAATTCACACAGGAGGAGAGGAGGTCATTTTCAAAACCCACTTCTATTCCTACAGACATTTCTTAATCCCAGAATGTGGACAACACTACCTTATTAGTAACCAATATTATTGCATGATTCATAGGGTCAAACTATTCAATCTTATTATTATATCATTCTTTGCTTGCTGCAAGCCCCAATGATTCTCATTCAGACATTCAATACAATATGCATTATGCTCATGATCTTGCTACACATTAGTGTTACCCTTTTGTTTTGATGTGATTTGTGAACTGATGAAGCTTCTGTCAGATGCAATGTAACAAAAGGGTCCTCTAATTTTCTGGTGTTTGAGCACTTCCAAGGGAATATTTGTATAGTTTTTGTTAGGCTGTGACTGCAGAAATGAAATGACCTAATGTATAATTTGTGATAATTGTGTTTTACAGTAATATTGTACAGTCGTCGTAGCCTACCATAGTCGACTTGACTGAGTGATGTTATGATTAAAAAGAATACATTTACTACATAGAAATGAATGAATTGTTGGGTGCATGCACTTGGTTTGTGTTAATTGTTAATTAGGAAGAGATGTGCTTTCCGTCCAAGTAATGTTCCCTGGAGGGGACATAGATTGTGTCATGTGGGATTGTTTGTTAGGCATAAAATTATGAGTAATCAAATTCTCTCATGGGATAATAGAATAGTGCTCTTTCTGCAATGCAAGCAAGCTGTCTTTTTTTTTTCTTATTATTAATTTAATTATAATTTGTAGCCTTTTTCCCATGATGAACTAAAAATGGAGAAATCTATTGGCCGGCAAATACAAAACATAGATTGTAATGTCTGCTTGCTTCTGGGTTACACCTCTCTATTTTATTTTATTTTATTTATTTGTAGGGAAAATAGCAATTTAGCGCCTCTACTTTGTCAACTTAACAGATAGCCTCCTATATCGTAAATCGCTCTTTTTATCCTCTTCTAATTTGACTACTTTGCCTTGCTGTATTGAGTCTTTCTGTATCATTTTCTGTCTTCGTAACATTAAATCTAGACACATCCGCACCCGACGGAGACAGATATCGGATATAAGAGGTGAAGAGTTGGGTAGGGAGATATCACGGAAAGTAAATCTGGACACATTTCTCTATCACACGTTTTATTCGTCGATTTCATCAAAGCTAATTATATATACTTATATTACTAATTAAAACATGCTTAATAAGCTAATACATGACAATTGGAGCTAATGTGGTGTACTAAATGCGCATCAATTAACGTAAATGGAGATAAAAGTTGGAACGTAAGGACCCAAACAACAAAGTGATCAAAGTAGGAGTGGGTAAAAGAGCAATTTATAGTATATGGACTATATGTTAAGTTGGAAAAGTAGAGGGGCTAATATGCTTTGTTTAGGCACATCTCCACTCGGAGCCGCAGTTTTGGCGAAAAATGGGTCTCTGCTTTTCCATGCTTGTTCCTTTTACCCATTTCGTTTTGCTTAAAATATATAAATATAAATTAATTGCATCCTTCCTTTGTTTACTTTTTTAATCCTCACAGAGCAAACTTTGTTGGGTTTGTAGTTGGCATCTTGTGCGGGGCTCGATGAAGGACTGGGAATCATAAATGTTTGCAATTCCCTCCTTTTTCTTTTATTTATTTTACCAAATGGGTCCTTCAGATCTCTATTAATTAGTAAGTGCTAATTTGTACGCTTCTGTCGATTAGTTTTTTAGCTAGTGCAGCTTATGACTTAGACCATCTCCAACTTTGCTATTTTAAAAGCTAAATTTATACTATTTAGCATTGTATGTTGTCCTGACTATATTTAGCTATGACTATTTTGTTTTCTGCATAAAATTAAATTAGTGTTAATCTCGTCATTTTAATTTACAAATTAGTTTATTATTTTTACGTAGATAGTACTAATTACACACTTTGATGTAATTTTTTTCTAATTCGGATATAATTTAATTTCCTTCCATTAAATATGACTTAGTTACGAAAAAATACATTAACGTAAAAGAGAAAAAACAATTGGTTAAACAAAGAGAAAATAAATTAACATAAAAGAGAAAATAGATTTTGGTAAATAAAGAGAGAATACATTAACACCGTTAAAAAAAAAACTTAATTAAAAGTTCAAGTAGCATTTAATCAATTAAATTCATTAAATATAAAGGGTCAATCACATTTAAGCAATTTATTTCAAAAGGAAAAATATTAAATGTTTCCCATTATAGTAATCAAATATAAAAAAAAAAAAAAAAACAAAGAAGGGTCAATTACACAAAGCCACTTGGATCCCACTACCACATTTAGCTTCCTTTGTCACTATTGTGCTATGGTGTCATGGTGGTCCCCATTTTAACATTTATTGCTAATTCTCATTCTCTCTTGCTAAATATACACATAATTATACCTTTTTAAACTATTCTTCATTTTTACACTAAGCATTGGAGAAGGCTTTTGCTAAATATTCCCACATTTTACCTATTATAACCAACCATTGGAGATGGTCTTAGCCTGTTCTATGTTGGATAAACTGCAATGCATGTATGATGGGTCATTGGCAACTATATGTTGAGAGTTGAGTGAGTGTGTGTTTGTGTTGTGGCTTTTGCATGTGTCAGTAATTTTTTGATGATTTGATTCCCATGCAACACAGAAAACAAACCAATGATCATACAAAAACAACTTTTGGAGTAGACAAATAGCAAAATTATGTGCTCATTGGTTTCATGGGTAGTCTACTGGAAGATATGTATTACATATGTGTATTGTTAGATATGGCCTTTATTATGAGTCATGAGAGCCTGACATGCTCTTCTTCAGTTTCTTTTTCTGGTCACATTCTCTATCCTCATGGGTAAGTTGCATTGGGTATCACTGAACTATTCATTAGATTTAGTAGCAACTATCTAACTAATTTTTTTGGTTTGCATGAACTCAAATTTCGTTGGTTCGGAGTACCACCTAACTAATTTCTTGGCCCGGATACCACTGGACTCGAATTTTCTTGACTCGGGGTACCATCTAACTAATTTTCTTGACTCAGATACCACATGTCCTCCTTAACTCCGTTTTCCTTTGTTGATCAAACCGAACCAAATTTGGTCGGTGACCGAAATCGAGTTCACCCAAAACAATTAGTTATCCGGTGCATTTATCTATTGTTTGGAAATAGTGTTGGGGTGCATAATTTTGGGAATTGGAATTTTGTAGCACAATTTTAAAAAATATGTACCGTCAGTAGCCAAATACGTAAAAATGTCCAGAAATAGCACAATCTGACTAGCAGACAGCGCTGCGCCATCCAGTTGGCGCTGCGCCACCCAGCCAGCGCAGCGCCACCCAGCTGACGCAGCGTTGTCTGCCAGCCAGAAAATATTACCGTCATAGTACCGTTAGGGTTTCCTCATTCCTACCCAGCGCTGCGCTAGCTAGGTGGCGCAGCGCTGGCTGGGACTGAAAAACCCCTAAGTCGTCAATTTTTAGTATAAATACCTCCCTTGAAGCCCTAAACTTAGAATTTGTAGTAGGCAGCCGTAACCAAGCTTAGAATATGTCGTTCTTCAACTATGGCTCTAGGTCTCGCAAGAGCAAGCGTAAGTGAACTTCGTTTGGGTGCTTTGTGCTTATCTTATTTATGCATTTAACGAATTCGTCTTGTATTCTAAGTACTGTTTTTCTGTAGTGACAGATACTGAGAGGGTAATGCACAAGTTGAAGAAGCCGGTGGAGGAGGACTTGTTCGTTTATGAGGCAAGTGTGGTGAACTGCTGGTGTGACTTAAGGGCGACTAGATCCGTTCGACCAAGTGATCTGGAACGCTATTTTGGCTGCCCTCGTGAGAGAGAGGTAAAAAAAGGGTCTGAATTTAATTATTTGCATTTTCGTAGTTCTCAAAACCCTCTACGTTTGCTTTATGATCTGTAGGAGAAGGGTGTGGTTATTATGAAAAACTGGAGGTGCGGGAGGCCGTGGATGCTGCGAGTAAGGAGAAGGACCAAATCATTCGGGCGAAGGACGAACAACTTGTTCGAGCGAATAGGGAGAAGGATGAAATCGTCGAGGAGAAGGACAACATTATTCGAGATCTGAGGGAAGAAATTTCATGGTTGCACGATTCAATCAATAGGTTGCTCAGGGAAGGGCCTCCCCCACCACCACCCGGACCTTGTCCTTACAATTGACATCCATGTTGGGCCTTGTGTGTTTGTTATTTTGTTGTTGTTGTTGTTGTTGTTGTTGTTGTTGTTGATGTTGTTGTTGTTGTTGTCGTCGTTGTTGTTGTTGTCGTTGTTCGCGTCATTATAAAAGTTAATAAAATGACTGGGTTGTAGTTGCAGCCTTTCTTCATTGTGTTGTCACATTTCATTTGTTGTTATGACATAGTTGCGTCTTTCTCAGTTGAAGGATTGACTAATAAAAGTAACTTCATAGTACAACTACAAAACATTAGGTTACATTGAAACTGAAACATGAAATTGACAACCACACATTTGAAATACAGATTACCAAACACAAACTACCAAACCCATAATACTAAAACATTTCATTCAACGAAAGATGGGAGTTCCACGAAAGGTAGAACATCAGTCCAAAAGTCAGTCAGATACAGATCATCAGCAGCAGCAGCAGTATTTTCATTCAACACAATATCCTGATCATCAGAAGAACACCAGGTTTGAACTACTGGTGGTGACGATATAGTCGTCAAAGAAGGTGGGAAATGCACTTGAGAGCCGCTTGGAACTTGAACATCATCATCAGAACAAGAATCAGCTGCTGTCACACTTGGAATATATGCTTCTGGCACTAAAGGTAGAAAATCAGTGCAAAACTCAGTTAGATACATATTATCAGCAGCAGCAGTAGCATTACTTTCATTCACCATAACAGGAGAATCATGAATAAAAGAACAAGGAGCTTCATTACCTGTTGGCATTGGTGCTGGAATATGGACATCATTACAACCTTCAACAGAGCCACTTCCCGCAATTGCCAACGATGATGATGATGATGATGGTGATTCTCCAGAATTCCTCTCATCCATCTCACTATCCTCCTGATGAGTTGATCCTTGCATTTGTGGTTTCTTCTCTTTGTTCAGGATTTCACACAAAACGTAATCTGACTCGGTTCCTGACAAAGAATATTCATGCATAACCCAACCAGAAGAACCCCTAGCAGCAGTAGTAGATTTAGTTGAAGTACAAGTACTACTCCCTCCGGCTCTCAGCTTTGATTTGTTCACTTTGAAAGACAATGTCTTCTTTATTCCAATGACCTTCTTCTTAGCATCATCCATGACCTCCTCTCCGCCAGTGTTTCCACGCCATTCCCCACATGCGAAAGTCCTCGAAACTCTCTTGGTGCTGGCCTTCTTAAGCTTAGTGAAGGCGAACAACCTTCCATTTGCAGCCGATCGAGGAAATATCTCCCAGGGGAACTTGTCGCCATAGAGGTCGCAATCGTAGATCACACCCGGAGGCAGAGGCTCCCCTTTGACTTTGTTGATCAGGTAATAACCGAGGAGCTCTTGCTTGGTAGGGTTAAATCGAAAACCCACTGGTAACTGCATAATCAGAGAGAGCAACAAACACAAAACAAGCGAAAACGAAGATATACGAGCTTGTATCTAAGTGGTAGCTGTTGACTTAATAAGGAGCTCCATCTTTTATCACGTGTATTGTCAAATCAGAGCTTGCATCAATTATACCTATCTAAGTGGTAGCTGTTGACTTAATAAGGAGCTCCATCTTTTATCACGTGTATTGTCAAATCAGAGCTTGCATCAATTATACCTATCTAAGTGGTAGCTGTTGACTTAATAAGGAGCTCCATGAAAAATACAAAATATACTGATAAGATGAAAAATACAATGAAGTACTCTGAAATACGAAATACAATGAAATATACTGATAAGATGAAAAATACAATGAAAAATACAATGAAACAAACATCTACTACTCACGACCCCTCCCATCACGACCCCTCCCATCACGACCCCTCCCATCCCGACCCCCACCCTCTCGACCCCTACCCTCTCGACCCCTACGCCGACCCTGTCCCCTCCAATGTGCCCCCAGCTCATGGCCTCCAGTAGCGCACATCCTCTGCGTAGGCTCTCGCCTCAGTCCATATCGATGCTGCCCGTCGGCGGGTGGAGTATCATCATCATCGAAAGATGCCTCATATGTCACTACGGGTGGTGTGACATACTGAGACCCGGATGGACCAGCGTACGATGAGGAAGGATCCCACTGAGACCCGGATGGAGGGGCGTAAGATGTATAGCCTCCAGTGGGACTGTAGGAGTGGGGTATGGCTGGGTCGGGTCCGGATGCTGTGTGTAAGCCTCCGGCTGGTGTAGTCCTGACTCCCCATATAATCGAAAGTCGCGTCGCCTGTAGTGTCGAATGGATAGTGCTCAGCGTATCGGGTCTGCTGGTGATGTGGATCCCACTGAGGCAATGTCGGTTCCCACAATCGCGGGACAGGGGGACATCTACATGCTGTCGGACTCTACGTGTAGAAGGAATCCTGGCGGCTGGCGGGTCAGGCACTGGGTAGTCAGCATGTCGTGGATGGGTGGCCTGCCGGGTGCCCTCCTAGACTCAGACGTCCTATGGATCCCGCCTGAAGCATGCATCATTGACCTCAGTGTAGCATGCATCTCCTGCTGCTCCTGAGGCGTGATATGTGACTGGCCAGAAGTCACGTATAGCCTCTCCATGCCATCAAGCTACAACACATAATTAGAATGGTTAAACATGTAACTAGAAGTAGTTGTAATAATTATGACAGAACCTACGTACCAAAGACTGGTCCACGGCTCCTCGGCGAGAAACTGTACGTCTAGTGATGCCATGATACCACTGGTTGATCTCGTCGTGGAAGTGATAGGACTCCCTCTCCTCGCTCCGCAGCCACGGGCCTGAGGCGATGTGGTCAAGACGAGTGTCCCACAGGTCTCGATATCCAGCAAATCTAGCTACCACATCAGTACGATGCCATCCACGCTGTGTCAGCTCCAGGTTACTGATGACCTCACCTACTGGCTGATCCCATGTAGGGACAGGCTGGTCCATCCCAAACTGACGCAACACTCTATCAGGCCTATGCCACATAGCGCTGAAGAAGCAGATAAGCGGTGCGACGACGCGATGGATGGGGAAAGTCCCTGGACTGTAATGCTCACGGTCCGCCGAGTAGGGACACCACTATATGAAACAAAGTGGAAAGTTACACAACTACGAAACCTAAACTGTAAGGGAAAAAACATGATCTTGTTAGAATACAATACCACGAATGGAGTCCCATCATCAAACAGCTGGCGGTACCCCCCAACAAGGATGTATCTGGTCTTCGCGTGATACCATTCGGACCAGCTAAAAAAATGCAGAATGAACCACGTCATTCATACAACTCGATCAGATGGCATAAACTATGAAAATGGAAGAAGAAGTCGTAGCCCGAACCTAGTCATACGTGGAATGGGGGAGTGCGTCGGTGCAATCTGTCGACTCTTGTGGACTCGACGCGCAATGGACGTAAATCTCTCTAGGGCCCACGCCTGAACCAGTGCCGTCCAACCTCCAATGTCACCTACGTGGTCGCGGGACGGGTTGCTCTCTATGCGGAAAGCACACCGGCCAAGCTCCCTATATAGCCATGAAAGTACGGCAGCCCCCCAAGCGTAGTCGCCTACCTGGCTCATGTCCTCAAGCAGTGGAAGGAAGAAGAGTGAGGCGTGTGATCCTGACCGATCAGCAAAGATGCAGCTGCCGAAGAAGTCCAGAATGTATGCTCGACAGTGCTGCTCGATAGTCTCCTGATCGGCGTCATCCCTGATGGTGCCAAAGTGGTTACGCAACCACGTCATCTTCACTCTGCCAGCAGAAAGGTCAGCGGTAGATGGTTTCTTCCCAAGAAGGCGCTCAACGTAAAGCTGCAGATCAGAATCCACAGTCGGAATGCGCCTCTCCGACTCCACAAGCACACCATCGATGCTCAGACCAGTGAGAAAGTGCACGTCCTCGAGTGTTATGGATGCCTCACCGTGGTACAAGTGAAAAGTGCTCGTCTCGGGACGCCATCTCTCGACCAATGCGGTGATCAGCTCAGAATCAGGGGTAAAATCCAGGCAGGCACGCAACTGATCTAGACCTATGGGGGCAAGGTATGTCTCGAACCTAGGATCGTACTTCACGATCTTCTTCGAGTGGTGACACTTAAGCGTCATATGTGGGTCCTAATAGTTGGGGGAAGAAGATGTAACAAAATTAATAACTAGTACTCAATTTCTGAGTGCACCCTAAACATTTAAATGTAATTAACATTCAAATATAATTAACATTCAAATATAACTAACATTTACATATAACAAACATTTATACATAACTAACATTTCAAATTGAAGTAACATTTCAATTATTACTATATAGTAATATGAATTAGGACTTACATTATTTGTAATTACTATTATTTGTTACTTTTTAACTTTTTTAACGTAACTAATATTCTTTACTAATATTCGGAACTAATATTCGTTACTAATTACTATTATTAGTAAATTTCTAAGGTACATAATGTTCGCTACTAATTAATATTAGTAGTCAACTAGTAGTTAATTTGTATTTGAACCTAATATTACAATATAATATTCAAGTTTGCTCCTAATTTGTATTTGATCCTAATAGTACAATATAATATTATACTAATTAATACTAATTAATGTTCGCTCAAATTTGATCATAATATTACAATATAAGTAGTTAAATTATGAATATTATTAAAATAAATGCAACATTCAAACATAAATACCTTGTAAAAATAAATAACATTTCAAATGTACCAACCTCAGCTTCAAAAATTCCCGCCGCTCGATGTCGGTCAGCATCACCCCATAAAATCGACGGGTCCTCGGGACTACCACTTCGTACCCCAACCGGCACCTCTCCAAACATGTAATCCATCTACAATTTCATATCCACAAGCAATGTTAAATACATATAAAATCGTAAAACACAATTTAATTACCATATAATTTATATCATGATACCTTTTGAGGGAGGGTTCAGGCCTTCTTCAAACGAAATTTCCTTAGAGAGGATGTGAGGAGGTGTGAAAGTATGAGAGGAGGTGTGAAGATGAAAGTATGAGAGGAGGTGTGAAGATGAAAGTATGAGAGGAGGTGTGAAGATGGTATGTGGGGGGTAGGG
Organism: Linum lewisii; assembly: GCA_034768395.1. Lineage (NCBI taxonomy): Eukaryota > Viridiplantae > Streptophyta > Magnoliopsida > Malpighiales > Linaceae > Linum > Linum lewisii. The sequence goes on along the minus strand of CM068297.1, from coordinate 71,073,714 downwards.
GGTATTTATACCAAAAAAAAAAACGGTAATATTGATCCCAGGTAGCGCTGCGCCACCCAGCCAGCGCAGCGCTGCCTGGGATCAATATTACCGTTACTTAACGGCTATAAAAGTAACGGTAAAATTCCAGGTGGCGCAGCGCTCCAACGGTACAATTATCTGAAGGCAGCCAGCGCTGCGCTGGCTGGGTGGCGCAGCGCTACCTGGCTGGCGCGTCGCTGGCTGCCAGTCAGATTGTGCTATTTCTGGACATTTTTACGCATTTGGCTACTGACGGTACATATTTTTTTTAATTGTGCTACAAAATTCCAATTCCCCATAATTTTGATGATTTATTTCAAATTAGAGTGAGAAGAGATGATGAGAGTTAATGTTTTATTCAGAATAATTAAAATTTCTGCCATCTAACAATATCAAGAAGGTTTTGTAGATTGCTAAATACTTATTGATCGTTTAAATGGGTAGTTTTGGTTTAGTGAATAATTGAAATTGGTGAAGATTTGGTAAATATGAGATCTAGACTTCGTGAACTATTTTGCAAATTAGATGAGTGATTAAAATAGTTTTTAAAATTAAAATTCGTGAACCATTAATGACGATTATACCCTCAAATGATGAATAAAAGACCACCAAAACCTTATTTTCACCATGTTTCTTGAAATTTTTGTTTGCGATAACAATTAATTTATTCTCACCCTAAGAATAATAATTTTGATCATTAATTTATTAAAATGTAAAACAAACTAAATCTAAGGGCTTATATTAAATTAATATTATCGTAATTTAACTTTTTAACAATTCAGAATATTTGATGTCTGACCATGACACATGAAGATTGTAAATTACGATTAGATGATAATTCAAGGTGCCTACAAGTTACTTTACGTACATATACCAACCAGAACAAGTACCCACAATCATAAACATGAACTCGTCATTATAATTTCACTAGTTTTGAACCCGACCCGTTGGTCGGGAATTTTATTTAACAATAGTTGTCATATAATATTTTTATTTCTTGGGAAGCACTACAACATAACATAGCTACGGAGGCAGATTCATGGAGGCACATAGAATATTTGTCTCTAAATATACTTTTAAAGAACAAATACTATATGTGCCTCTATAGATGAATATATCTGCCTCTAATTGTATTTTATTTATTTATTTTAATATTAATAAATAATTTTATAGTTTTAGAGGCATATAAATTATAATTGCCTCTATAAGTCAATACGATTACATCTTTTAGAGGCAGATAATTTATAACTGCCTCTATAAGTTATATGAAAGCTCTTTTAGAGGCAGATAATTTGTAACTGCCTCTATAAGTTTTTTGTCTTACACAAAAAAAACTCTTTTTGAGGCAGATAATTTATAATTGCCTCTATAGGTTGTATGATTAAAAAATTTAGAGGCAAATAATTTATAATTGCCTCTATAGGTTGTATGATTAGCTTAGAGACAAATAATTGATCTATCTCTATATGATGAATGATTAAAATTTGTAAAGGTAGATAACTTGTAAACTTTGTATTATTTTGTATCGATAAATGTTAGATAATATATAATTAATATATATATATAATAAACGCTAACGATTTTCATTTCTAATAATGAGTAAGAAAAAAATTTCATTTTTTCAATTTTGATTTCTTTTTCTTGGCATAGTTTCTCCATATCATTGAGTTTTATAATTTATATTTAAAAACTGCGTAAGAAGTACCAGTAAGTACTCCTGAGCCAAGTGGTAAGAACTAAGAACTTAGCGTATTTCCTTGAACCACCTGGATTCAAATCTCATAGATAGCAAAATAATAGAGAGCAATATATGTAAATAGTGGAAGAGTCCAATAAAGGGAAATGCTCTGGTAGGAGTAAATTCTTTTTAAAAGCATATATATATGCCTCTAAAAAAATATACCAGCAACAAAAATAAGTGTTGTTTAAAGATGCAATTGCCAACAATTATATCTGCCACTAATTCTTCCATTTAGTGGTAGATAATATGTGCCACCGTATTTGCCTCTAAAGACTTTTAGCCGCAGCAGCGTTAGTGGCACTTAACTATCTGCCTCTAAAACTCTATAGAGGCAAAAAAAAAATGCTTTTTAGAGGCAAATAGTGTGTGCCTTCGTAGCCAGGTTTTGTTGTAGTGAAGCTATTAGATTTAGGAATGAGGAATGGTACAAATATGTTTCATTTCAAACGTATGCCAAAAATCATATCTGTGTCGCGAATCCAAAAATCAGTGTCTAATGAGAATCATATATCCATATTCAAAATCATATCCTTGTCTTAAATCACAATAGCTTCTCGTCGCCATTCCATGAAAATCTCCAAGATTGTTCGAGTCACATTCTTTTTCCTTAGTCAGATACCATCAACCGCTTTAGGCAATCAATACACATATCATCAAAATCATATGAAGCACGACCAAATTTATATTATCCTTGTTTCCCCAAGTATCACGGGTTACCCAATGCCTTCAACCCAATTAAGTGTCTTGACCATTATTAACTCTAATTTTCTAAAAAGTTTAATATTATTTTCTTAAATATTTCCATAATTTTTACTCAAATCTTACTTGAGGTGATTAAAATTTATTGCCAAGAGACACTTATAAGTTTGCAATGGAATAAATTCATAATTTAAATTACATGTCACTTGACTAACATGTCTCCTATTAAACTCAACCCGAGACTACTTAGCTTGTGTAACTCCTCAATTTCCAACCAAAGTACAAAACCATGGAAAAAGTAAATAATTTATTTAAGTACATGATAATCACCGTCCAACCTATAGTTCAATTCAACTGGCCACAACATATATAACTCCCATAATCTTATTAACTTGATTCATGGCCAAAATCCATGAACCCACAAATATAAAAAAAATAAATTTTTTGTAATGATATATCGATTGAATAATTATAGATCTATAGATTAATTCAAATAATTTAAAATTGGAAAAGTACGCAACACAGATACCTCTAAAAGTGTCTATGATGATTTATTATCAAGTATTTAATACTTATTTATTATTATTATCATCATTTAAACATAATTAATTTAGATTTTATTAAATAATTTTTTCTATTTCTATTAAGTTATCAAGATTTATAAAATATCATGTTATTATTTTTCATGTCTATATTTATAAATATAAGTATATAAATATAATAAATGAATGATTATTGTCGATGTGAATAAAAAAAGTGTTTGAATAAAATTTATGCATTTAGAAAAAAAAATATAATATTTTTTTTATAAAATATTATAATTTATAAATATTTTCATATATTAGTTTATGTTAAGATAATATAGTTACCTAAAAAAAAGATAATGTAGTTTAACATTTTTTAGTAAGATGTAGCTGTACATTTTTTAGTAAGATGTAGTTTAACATTAATATAATTATAATTTCATTCATAGGTGTTTAATTTGAGACATTCAATATTTAATGAAAAGAAAGAGAAATAATTAAATTTAGATTTAAAAATTGAGTGATGATGTGTAAATTTGTGTGAAGGGTTCTAATCCATGTGTCAAAACCAAATATACCATGCCACCATTATGATTATTAAGATAAATAACACAGAAGGGAACATGATACCAAATGAAAAAATGAATACCATAAGCAAATTGATGAGATGAGTAGTTCTTAAATACAAAAACCATATTTCTTTGTAAACCCTAAATTAAAATCAACAATAACTCGATATATCACAAGAGGAAAAAATGAACATAAAGTGGTACCAAATTTTGGAACCCAAGAAAGGAACAACCATGAGTCGTGAGATGTACCTACTCGATACGGCGATAAGTGGCGAAGGAGGAAAACTCCTCCTTCCCTATGTCGGACCATTATTCAGATCACTGCTATATTTTTTTGGAAGATGAATCAAACATCGCAAAAAGTTCAACGAATATGTTTATATCCGATATTTTCTCCATTTAGTAGCAAAAACTTCAAATGTAGATTGGAGCAAGTCAGGTTTGTCGCCATGGTTACAATGAGAGAGGAGTAAAATTTTTCGAGAATACATTTTTACAGAAAATCTTGTATGAGAACACCTTTTTTTTCTTTGGTAGAAAGGCCGGCGCGGAGCGCCCTTACTCATTAAAATGAATCATCCGGGGGAAACAAACCCCAATACAATCCGCCGTGATCGCTCTATCGATCTCCGGGGTACAAATGAAATTAAAATGGGGGCCGAAACTGAGGCCATGCCCGTAGTGAGCCAGAAGGTCCGCGACGCGGTTACTTTCACGGTAGATGTGGTAAATTTCCACCGTCTAGTTCCTCTCAAGGAGGCATTGGATTTGGTGGATGATGTGGCTGTGACGAGAGTCGTCAGAGCTATTGTTTTTGATGGCAAGGACAACAGCAATGGAATCCAATTGCAAATGAACTTTCCTTGCTCCACTATCCCAAGCAAGCTCGAGACCAAACTTTGCCGCCCGCAACTCCGCTCTCGTGATGGTGCAGGACCCGAGGCTGGCTGCAAAAACACCAAGCTTCCTACCCATGTAGTTGCGAATGATGCCTCCCGCAGCGGCAGTGCCGTGAGGTTGGAGCACGGAACCATCACAGTTGACTGTGATCCAATCGGCCGGGGTCGGAATCCACTTCAGAAGTGTCTCCCGTCGCCGTTCGACTATCTCTGACAGGACCCGTGACTCGGCTCTCATTGTCTCTCGAACCCCGGCGGTCCAGTACAGGACTCATAGGCGGAGCTGATCGCAAGTCACGAGGTTGTTGTCAAAGATATATTCGTTCCGAGCCTTCCAAAGGATCCAAGCTGTAACTCCGAAAAGGATGCTGTCCGAGGTAAGTTGGATGCCCTTGACAATCCATTCTTGAATCGAACCTGAGAAGAAATCATTCACAAGGTTCGGAGGCAACAGGGCATTCTAGATAGATGTTGCAAGAGTGCAATCTCTGAGAGTGTGCAAAGGGGTTTCACTTACAGAGGTGCAGCGGTGGCATTTATCATCTTCTGTCATGTGACGCCGACGTCGTTCGGCATTCGTGAGGAGGCGGTCATGAGCTGCGAGCCAAAGGAAGTGTTTAACTCTGCTTGGGCCCTTCCAATTCCAAATCACCTTCCAAGTATTCTGGGTGGGGATGTCGCGAGCCGTTGTAATGATATCGTAGGCCGATTTGGTGGAGAAACGGCCCCTAGGGTCCGGGCCCCATATCATACTATCTTCTTCGGCATCTGGGGTTGGTGGATCCATTCCCGCGATTTGGCTGATCAAGGGCGGCGGAAGGGCTTGGCGAAGGGAAATCCAGTCCCAGCAACCATCTTCGGCTACCATGTCAGCAACAGAGAGCTGCAGCTCTGACTCTGTAAGCTCTCGGGTGGCTTGGTCGGCCAGGATAACTCCGCTGTCCAGCCAGTTTGAGGTTCAGAACATGGTGTTCCTCCCGTCACGGATACTATGTTGACAGTCTGCAGCAAGCTCGGGCCAAACACGTCGGATGCCTCTCCACAGGTTGGAGCCTCCCGACTTCCTGCGCAGCTGAAGGCCCTGTGTGGAGTCTTTGAGATATTTGCTGGTAATGATTCGGACCCAAAGGCGCTCCGGGTCATTCAGGATCGACCAGCCAAGCTTCATCATATAGGCGTCGTTCAGCTCACGGGCCTTCCTGAATCCGAGTCCGCCGTGCTCCTTAGACCTGCAAATAGAATCCCAAGAGAGAAGATGAGTTTTCCTGTGGTCCGTAGTGGAGCCCCAGACAAAATTACGAAGGATAGAGTCAATTCGAGAGGTGATGGAGATCGGGAGAGCCGAAAATTGCATAGCATAAGACGGAATTTCATTGAGCACCGACAGCGGCAGAGTCACTCTTCCTGCCAGAGAGAGGGAGTTTTTCTTCCAGCCAGCGAGCTTCCCTTGCATTCTCTCAATAATGTACTCGTACGTCCTTTTGGTAACTCTTCCATGGAGGCACGGGACTCCAAGATAGCGCCCAAGATCTACAGTTTCGTTGATTGCAAGGGCTCTGCAGGAGCGCCGGCGGATGCGCTTAGAGGTGTTTTTAGAGAAGAAAATCCTCGATTTCTTTTTGCTGACCATCTGACCAGAAGCACTGCAAAACAGATCGAGACAGGAGTTAATGGTGCGGCATTGCTCAACACTGGCCTCGCTAAACAGAACAAGATCATCAGCAAAGAAAATGTGGAAAAGACCCGGTCCGTCCTTGGACAGGTGAACCGGCTTCCAATCCTTTCTCGAAACAGCGTTAGAAATAAGGATGCTAAGGCGCTCTATACAAAGAGTAAAGAGGAGAGGGGAAAGGGGACATCCCTGGCGGAGGCCTCGCTTTGGTTTGAAGCTGTCTGTGAGCCCACCATTCTAGAGGACTTGCGTGGACGTGGTAGAGATGCAGCACATGACGAGGCGGATCAGAGAAGGCGCGAGCTTGGCCGCAACGAGGGTATCCTCCACAAATTTCCATTCAAGTCTGTCGAAAGCCTTGGCAAGGTCAAGCTTGATGATCATGAGCTCCTTCTTTCCGGTTTTCTGACGCAAGGTATGGATGACTTCTTGCAGAATGATGATGTTATCCGAGATAAGCCTGCCTGGGATGAAGCTAGTCTGAGTGGGCCCGATTAAGTTCCCCATGAACCGCTTAAGCCGATCCGCAATGCACTTAGTCACCGTTTTGTAGATGACGTTACAAAGGCTGATAGGGCGAAATTGGGAGATGGAGTCGGACTTCTTAATCTTCGGGATGAGCACGATAATGGTTTCGTTAACCAGTCCAATGGACTCCGGATCCCTGAAAACATTAGCAACAAAATTAGCAGTGTCCAGCCCCACGGTCTTCCAACATTTTTGGAAAAAGATAGGGTGGAAGCCGTCCTTCCCCGGGGCTTTGAGGCTGCCCATGGATTTAATGGCGCCAAGAATTTCCTTTTCGGTTGGGATGGACGCTAGCTGAATGTTATCCTCATCTGAGATGGGGGAAGCAAAAGCTGCACTATCGCAGCTGAGAGGCGTGACGTCCGAGGAATCAAACAGGTTCCTGAAGTGCTCCACCGACATGGATTTCAGCTCGGCTTGGTCAAAGCACCAGGATCCGTTCAGTCTCTTGAGCCCCTCAATGCGGTTGAATTTTCGCCGTTGGAGGGTTGAGAGGTGGAAAAATTTAGTGTTGCGGTCCCCGTCTTTCATCCAACGAACTCTCGACTTTTGAAGCCAAAGAATCCCTTCTTCCCACAGCGTTTTGACGAGCTCATTTCTGACATACTCTTCTTCAGCTTTGTGCTCCTCAGTTGCGTCAGCCTCGGAACTATCTTCAAGCTGCTGCAATCTCCTCTGCAGAAGGCGCTTCCTTTGGAAAATGTTACCAAAAACCAATTTGTTCCAATCCTTGCAAGAATCTTCAAAGGCCTGCAAAGAAGAACAAAGGCCCCTCCCCGGAATCCAGCTATGATCAAGCAAGTGAGGGAAGTCGGGGTGATTTAACCAAGCAGCGTTAAAACGGAACGGTCTAGGTGATCGGTCAAACCTGGGATCCTTGTTAAGCTTAATAAGGAGCGGACGGTGGTCCGACTTGAGCTGTTCCAGGTGGAAGGTGGTAGAGTCCGGAAACGAATGGAGCCACTGTGAGTTACACAAGCTGCAGTCAATTCTTTCACGGAGAAGGCCTCTGAACCACGTGAATCTGGGGCCCGAGAAGCCATGATCAAAAAGGCCGCAATCGGAGATGCAACTACGAAATTCGCGAGCTTGAATTTGTTAAAGCCTTTCCCTCCAACTTTCTCGGACGCCTCGGTCATTGCGTTGAAATCGCCGGAAATGAGCCAAGGGAAAGAGATGGTGGTGGCCATGGAGGTCAGGTCCTGCCAGAGATTGCGACGAACATGAAGATGAGGCGAAGCATAGACCGCTGTGATTGCACATCCTTTCCCGTCGCCCAAATCGAACTCGGCATGGATGAATTGATTGGACGAGCTGCTAACCCGAATCTTGAGGTCAGGGTCCTTCCAGAGTAACCAAATACCGCGCTTGAAGCCTTGAGCTTCCTCGATATACTCGTACTGAAACCCACATTTAGCACGAATCTCACGACCTTTAACTCCGCTAATGCGCGGCTCTAAGATAGCAATCACAGTGGGGTTGTAGGCTTGCATATAATGCTGCAAAACAGGAATGAAGGTGTTATGGCCGGCACCCCGGCAATTCCAAATGAACAAACTATCCATAAAGAAAAATGAATGGGAAAAGGAGCGGAAACACCTGGCGGGGATCAGACTGGGTTCGGCGAGTTGAGGTCCCAACCACCAGTGCTACCCTCTTCGTTCACCGCTACAGTCTCAGTCTCAGTCTCGGTCTCCGTCTCCATAATGCAATCCTCGGAGATTATAGGGCTAGACGGACTTTTTCCAATGTCGGCTGCTGCGGAGAGAGAAGCTCTGCCATCAAGAGGGAACATCGACGAGAGGCTATTCACCCGCAAGAGCTCAATGGGGTTGGCTTTCTTCTTGAAACTCCGCTTCTTAGAGGAACTGGGGGCAGGCTTTAGCGAAGATTGGAGACCCATAGCCGCCGAGGCTTTTAGATTGGAAACGGGGAGGTTGCTAGTAGGAGTCTTTCGCTTGAGGAAACGGTCGGAGAATTTTGAGGGAGAGGGGGGATGAGGCGAAGCTTCTGGTTGAGGCAGGGGAAAGTGGCTTGCCTGAGGGGGGGTGCCGGAAAGGGAGGACCCAACGGGAGGGGAGGAGGCCTTAACCGATTGGGCCTTGTCAAGATCGGGCTTTCCGGTACAGGCAACAGGGACAACAAAAGCATTGGGCTGGGCTTGGGGCGGGGGCCCGCTGGTACTACCACCGGCCTTAGCATGGGCCAGAGGGGCCTGTTTCTTAGTTGACACATAGTTTGGGCCTTTCCGACCGTTGGTGAAAGCAGAGCTGGAGTTACCAATATTAGAGATCACAGGAGGCGCCTTAGGCTTAGCTGGAATCTTCCTCTGATTGCCTTTTCCGTTACGCCTCTTTAAAAATAGGATTCATGCCTTCCTTATCAACTCCGGGAGATTGGCCTTCTTTTTCCTAGAATAAGCACCTTCCTTTTCTGTGTTACTTTCCTGTCTTGGCCGCCGTGATTTCCGCGAAACCACCATCCAAGGCCCAAATTCCTCCGGCGGGGGGCGGCTCGAAGACTTCGGCGAGGGAATAGCCGTCGTGGCTGGGGACGTGATCGCTGGTTGGTTCAGAGTGCATTCGGCCGAGGGGTGGCCGATTTTACCGCAGTCGAAGCATAAAGCCGGGAGGTTCTCATACTCAACGTCCTGCCGACGTCCGTCGAGCTCAATTGATGGGACCAGTGGTTCATTAAGATCAATCTCAACAGCGATGCGCGCAAACTTTCCTCTCTCAGTGTTTTGAGTGTTAAAATCGGTCTTAACCGTGGGCCCAATGAGATCACCAAGGGAGGTCAATATCTGTGAGTGATAAAACTGGACGGGCATATGCGGGAATCTGACCCAGACGACCATTTTGGCTGGGAGACGATCCGAGACGCGGAAATCTGGAGACCATTGATGGACCACCAAGTAGTGATCGAGGATGAGCCAGGGACCTCCCGTAAGCGCTCTGAAGTAGTCTTGGTCATCCCCAAACTTGACCATGAAGCAGCCTTTATCAAGATCAATAACATGCATGAGGTTGGTCGGTCTCCATATGGCCCGGAGTCTGTGGCAGAGGTAGGCATATCCAACACTTTTCCCAAGCAAACGAACAACCAACGTGTTGGTCCAAGGTTTGCAGAGCTTCGCTTTAAACTCCTTGGATAGAGTAAGCGATCGGCGGCCGTCTTTAATCTGTGGGATGATGTCATGCTCTCCCACAGGGATCCAAGGTTGCTTGAACGTGTTGGATGGCTGGTTGGGTCCCGCAAGGGCCCCCGGTAAGATTTGGCAGTGAAAAGGTGCGGCGGGGGCGTCGAGGGTGAGCCAGCCTTTTGGGGAATCGAGGAGGAGGGATTGGTCCCACCGACAGCAGTGTTTGGGGCAGTGCCTTGATGTTCAGGCGGTCGATCATTGGGCTCGGTCACCGGCGTTGGCTGGGAAGCAGGGAAGGGGGGTCGGGAGAACTCATTTTTCCTTCGGAAATTATTTTTATTTGGGAAGAATTCAATTCCTCTATTAATTAATTAAAAACACTAAAACCTGAGAACACCTATTTTGTTCTCACCATGAGAACACTAATCTCTACCATCCATTCTCCTAATCTAATCTAATGGCTACAAGTTCATGGGCATCTATGTAAATTTCCCCATTAATATTAATTTCCTTATTTTAATCATTGAATAAAATAATATGTTAAAATACTAATCCTAACTAAAAAGTAGGAATCAGTTATGGGAAAGAATGCAATTTCCCTTTCCTCAAGTTTTTCATCACCAAATTCCTTAATATTTTTGGCGGCTGTTCCCATATTGTTTTTTTCCGGCGGCTGTTTTTTTTTTCCGGCGGTTGTTGTTCATAGGTTTTATCTGCAGCTTTAAATGGTAATTGATGGCGGCGTTTCGTTTATCAGGTTTTTTCAGAATTCGAACTTCGATAACCATGTGTTTCGTTTCGATTATGGTGATCAGTTATTTAATCTTCCCATAATGCTACAACAATGGAAACGATCACAGATGAGAAGATATCATCGGAGTCCGGCCCGTTGCCGACCACCATTTCATCATCATCAGACATTCTTGCTTCAGGTTCGTTAGGTACCTATTATCTCACTTCAGGTACATTATGTACCGTTTTTTTCCTTTTCAGTACTGACACAATGGCTTGTGTTCCTATTTTCCATGTTTGGTACCAGATTCATTGGCAAAGCCGGTCTCTAATCACAATATCTATGAAACTCCTACCTGTGTTCATGCCTCAGGTTTGAAAATTTATTTTCCACAGTTTAGGTGTTGTGTTAAACTACAAATATTTTATCATACTATTCTACTTCATCTTTGGCAACTATCAGGACCACCCGTGGTTACAGGTCCAACTCATCTTTGGCAACTATCAGGACCACCCGTGGTTACAGGTCCAGCTGCATGCAAGTTATTTGAGGATCCAAAGGGCTTGGAAGGATATTACTTTTGATGCTATTGAGGAATTTCACAAGTTCTGCCATGAATATGCATATGAGGCTGGTTTTAGCTAGAGGAAAATGTCCACTATTTCAAGACGGTGCAAGAGTTACTTTTTTAATTGTTCAAACATATTCCAAGATACTTATCAACCAAAGTATTTTAAATATATTACACAATAAACAATTCCATGATTTAATATTCCAACCTCAATCATCTTCATACATTTGTTTACATTGCGCACCAATACTAAACACAACAATATTTCACCGACCTTTGAAGACCACATATCACACCAGAGCAATCTTTACAAATTAATGAACAATGTGTGACATTGCGATAGAAGGAACAACATCATGTACCTGAAATCAGAATCAGGTACCAGCTATTGTACTTGAACTCAAAATTTGGTGCCAGCTTATGTACCTGAGATCAGATTTAGGAACCAGCTTATGCACCAAACAGTTACATAAGGAACACAAATAGGTACCGAAACAAGTAAACTGGAACACAAATAGGTACCGAAACAAGTAAACTGGAACACAATTAGGTACCGAAACAAGTAAACTGGAACACAAATAGGTACCAAACAGTTCCCATACATCCACTTACACCCTATCCTATCCAATGTTTTCACCAAACCCAAATCAATAAAACATCTAGCACTTGTCTCGATTAAGGAGATACGTATTCAAAATATTCCAACCTCAAATCCCTACACCCATTCTTCAAAATCTAGCCATTCTTCAAAATATCCCCAACTATCTAACCCAACACACTAGCAACTCACTCCATTCCATGGTTCCATTTTGTAGCTGCTCCATTCACTTCAGAAAATAAATTATTGCCCTTTGAATTGAGCAAAGCAAGACATATGGCGTCACGACGATTTTCACAGTAGTCTTTATCCTTCCACTCACGAAGCATGTAGTCCTTCACCTTTCCTTCCCATACCTCAGCCCAATTAAGTATGAAAATTCCACAGTCCTGACTTCCTTGTTTTCTGGTGTCATGGACTCTATTAAACAACACAGAAACAAAGCAAATCATTACAAAGGAATCTCCCAACTATTGCATAATCATATTCAATGTACTAATTAAGAAATTTTGGAACACAAGAATCCAAGCTAGGATCGGTGCAAGCAATGTTACTAACACTAAGTACCTGAATCTGTACCAAACAAGTAAAATAGGACAGTTGTTAAAAATGAAATGTGTCAATTGTGAATGGTTGATAATACAATAAAAACTAACTGTCTAAAAACCAATACAGTTCCTGAACCTTCATGAACCCCGGATATACCAAACTTGGGAAGGTACGCAGTTCTAATCATATGCTATCTGTGGAATCTATCTTCATTCACTCATTGTTATTTCTCTCTATTAGTTTAGCTTAGCTTTTCAAAGGAGTTACCCGAACCTGGTACCAAACAAGAAACATAGGAATACAAGCCACTTTGTACCTGAATTTCGAAAACAGGCACAATACCATGTACCATGAAAACCGAAACGGAACATAGGGGTTTGGAAAGCAATATCAACCTGGAAATCGTCGTCGGAAGAAGGAAAGTCAGCCGCCGATGAACTTGTACGGCACCGTCCACGGTTAGACTCGCCAGCCGGTTGAGCAACACCGCCTCCAACTAAATCAGTAGCCGCTACTGTGCTCCCATCCTCCACAGCATCGTCGACCGCTCCTCCCCGCTGACTAGCAGCAGTTCCCGTCGATTGCCTAGTCCGACCAGCCCTTTACATCGAAATCGGCGGCTGGAACCAAAGAAAGGAACAGGACGAAGAAGATAGAATTTTAGGGATTTTCGTTTTAGGGGTTGGTATTTTTTTCCAGCTAATATAAACCTCTTTTTCTAATTTAGGTACAATTACAAGTTTGTCCTTTCTATTACAGTCATTGGATCTTAGGAATTGATCTAAAGGCTCTAATAGGTGTTCTCATATGAGAACACTTATAGGTGTTCTCACCGCAAGTGACCCGACATTTTTATGTTTTGTGTTTAGCTGCTGAACATGACTGACACACAAAAACACAATAAATGTGTTACCAAAATAATTTCATCCATCAAATCAAAATTCACATTCTAACTATTACTAAGTATGTTATCATGTGAGAAAAATACCTATTGTCCCAATAGTGAGAGTTCCAATGTTTCTTTCCAAAAGAAGTTATCTCAATTCGACGTATATAACTCAGAACATTTTTTTTTACAAACAACTCGGAACATGAGTTAGAACTTTTTTTAATGATTAATGAAGCAGACATGAATGGAGGAATAGTTGGGCTGGTGGTTCGTGATTCAGTTGACGGCCCTCTTTTTTGCCATTGGTAAGTCATACTCAGGTATTTTAATTCCCTTCATCATGAAAGTTTTTTTTGCTTTCAATGATGCATGCTTGCTTTCCCAACAACAGGGGTGTACATACAACAGTTAATGTCGAAGGAGACACTATTGAAGTCCTGGCCAAAGTGTCAAGAATGAATCTGTTTTACAGGGATACCAGAGCCTTAGTTGTAGATATTAGTGCTTTTCTCAATGCACGGCATCACATTATGTGACTCGACATATTTTTTTATGTCTTACAAGCCAGAGTTTAATAAACTTCTCCGTATGAGTTGAGACTTATGTTTTAAGTAAGAATTGCAAAATCTCCGTTGAGGGCACAAAATTATTTTAAATAGGTCAGATTGTCTAGTCATGTTTTTTTTTCTTTCTCCAAGCATATTATTTTCCTCAAATCTTCAAGGTGGGGAAATAAGTCCAAATCAAATTAAAATCTCCCACCCAAATGGCACATCCAAACAACCCCTTGGATTTGTTTTTCAGAACTAGTCCAAAGAACAATTAATATGATTTATTTTAATTTTGAAGGTGATTTATTTTAATAAAATTTTCCAGCTTTTGAATGTTGGTGTGAACTGTGAATCTGTGATCATACCTTTGGTATTGCGGAAGCTGCTTGGAACTCGGTTGATGGGAAAGGTGACTTTTTTAAACTTGTCTATCATAGGAAGTTAAGAGTAGTAATGATGCTTTTAAGTCCTTTAATTACTAATATTGGCACTCGGGTTAAGGACGTTACTCCTAATCATTGGGATGGAGACTTGATGGAATGACCAACTCGTTGTTCAAAGCCTCAAACTATCTCTATGTAGTCGTCTCACCAGGTTAATTTTGTGGCTTATTATGTTTGGTGGTCTTAATCTATAAGATAGTTATTAGCGAAATTTGGTCGGCTACTAGAAAAGTCGTCGAAGATCGGGTCGTCAGAATCTCGCCTGAGGCTAATAGCCGGTCACTTGGAAAAGATTGAGTTTTTAAGATAAAATTTAAGTTATGTGTTAAATGTTCTAAATATTCCTAGTAATTTGGACAATTAGATTGATCGAAAGATGAAAAAGTGATCTAATGGTTGAAATAAAAGTTGGATTATTTCAACCTTTTCAAAGAATTGTACACTGATCACAAGCATTGTATTTGAACCATTTGCTCTGGAAATTAACAAACCCTAAAACTTCAATGGCTAGAGAACCCACCGTGAGGGTTAGGGGTGGAAATTGGGAGTTCGTTCCCGATTTTTGAAATTTCAGAATTTCAAGTCCCGTTTTCGTTCCCAAATTAAATATAAGAATTTTATTCAAGAACGAGAATTGAGTTTCGGGAATCGGAAATTCCCAAACCCAATTTGTTTTTTCTCCAAAATTTTACGGGAACGAGATCCTGTTGACACTAAATTATGGGATTCGGAGTCCCGTTCTCATAAAATTTCAGGAAAAATTAAACGGGTTCGGGAATTCTTGATTTCCATTCCCAAACTTCCACCCCTAGACTGAGGGTGGATAGCTATTGGAGTTTGGCGGGATGACTCTATCCAGAGCCCATCACCTAGTTACCTGCTAGGCGCATGATTCCATGTCTTAGTTTTAGGGCCGTTTGGTTGATAAGATTGGGCTAAGGAATTGGGTCCCACTTCTCAGTCCACTGACCTAAATAATTACACTACAATTATCAATGGGCTAGAAATTGAAATCCAATTCTATCGACAAAACCACCCCATACTATTATATTACAATCTATGAAAGCATTGCGTGGTAAAAAAGCTTTGGACATATTTATGAAGTAGTTTTTATGGATGTGATGATGATGAGGTTGATTATAATGCAATATGTTTGCCTTTCGGCTTGGTATTCATTAATATGGCCCACTTCCAAACTAACTTATTCTAACTTATTTTTTGGGTGAATTCAATATGATAGGTTAATCATTTGAAGATAGCAAAAGGCACTCCGATTGTCATAATAATGTAATGTTTATTTTCTTTTGAATTGTAAATGCAACATGTTGTCCTTTACCCGATGTTATAATTATGATCATAGTTCATAAGTTAACTTTACCAAATAAAAAATAAAAATATACTAAATGCTATGATTGAAGGCATATGTAGGTCGTTATCGAGGTTTACATCACATCTTGGCTATCCCGAAAACGGAGAATGGAAAAGATGCCTAGTCTTGAAAGGGAATTGGAATTTTCTAGCACAATTTTAAAAAATATATACCATCAGTAGCCAAATGCGTAAATAAGTCCAAAAATAACACAATCTGACTGGCAGCCAGCTATGCGCTGGCCAGGCAGCGATGCGCCACCCAACCAGCGCATCGCTGGCTGCCAGTCAGAATTCTGTCCGTTGCAGCGCATCGCCACTTGGCGAGCGGACCGTTACAAACTAGCCGTTATGTAACGGCAGGATTGTTTCCAGCCAGCGCATCGCTGCCTGGAAACGACCCTGCCGTTACACATCAACTAGTATAAATACCCCCCCATTTGATCCATTTCTTCACACCTTCTCACCCTCTCTCAATTTCATTTCCAATCTATTAAGGTAATTTGTTAATTAGTTGATTGAGTAGCTTTCATTAACTAGCCATTATAATTTTTGTACGCTAATAATGTCAAGTTTTTTGTAGGTTCGTAGCAATTGTCAATCCCCGTTCAAAAATTTTCGTTTGAAGAAGGCGTACACCCTCAATCGAAAGGTAGCACTACTAACACTAGTATCCAATTGTAATGTGTGTTATGATGTTACTTGATTACGTACGTTTTCGTAAGTAAATGTGTTTTAACTTTGATTACGTACATGTAATTGTAGATGGATTACATGTTCGGAGAGGTGCCGCATGGGGTACGAAGTGGTAGTCCCGAGGACCCTTCAATTTTATGGGGTGATGCTGAACGACATCGAGCATTGGGGATTTTCGAAGCTCAGGTCAGTAACTTTAATATTATTAAGAGCAAATTATAATTACTTATATTGTAATGGTAGGAAATTATTTGAATAATAGAAGTAGTAGCCAAATTATAATTAATTATATATTTCAATGTTATTTATATTCAATGTTAGTTATATTTACATGTTATTTATATTTACATAGTATTTATATTTGAATGTTATAGGGTTCACTCAAACATTGAGTAGTAGTTATTAATTTTCTTACATCTTTTCTCTTCAACTATTAGGACCCACATATGACGCTTAATTGTCGTCATTCTAAGAAGATCGTAAAGTATGATCCTAGGTTCGAGCCTTACCTTGCCCCCATCGGTCTAGATAAGTTGACTGCCTGCCTGGATTTTACCCTGATCCTGAGCTGATCACCGCATTGGTCGAGAGGTGGCGTCCCGAGACTAGTACTTTTCACCTGTACCACGGTGAGGCGACCATAACGCTAGAGGACGTGTACTTTCTGACGGGTCTGAGCGTCGATGGTATGTTAGTGGAGTCGCAGAGGCGCCTTCCGACTGCGGATTCGGATCTGCAGCAGTACGTGCTAGAGCTTCTTGGGAAGAAACCATCTGCTGATGACCTGTCTGCTGGAAGAGTGAAGATGACATGGTTGCGTAACCACTTCGGCACTATTAGGGTAGACGTCGATCCTCAGACTATCGAGCAGCACTGTCGTGCATACATTCTGGACTTCTTTGGCAGCTGTATCTTCGTTGATCGATCTGGATTTCACGCGCCCCTCTTCTTCCTTCCACTGCTAGAGGACATTAGCGAGATAGGCGAGTACGCATGGGGGGCTGCTGCACTTTCATGGCTATATAGGGAGCTGGGTCGGTGTGCTTTCCGCATAGAGAGCAGCCCTTCCCGCGACCACATAGGTGACATTGGAGGTTGGATGGCACTGGTTCAGGCGTGGGCCCTTGAGAGATTTACGTCCATTGCGCGTCGAGTCCACAAGAGTCGACAGATTGCACCGACACACTCCCCCGTTCCACGTATGCCTAGGTTGGTCTTCGACTTAGTATTTCATGTTCATATTTCATTCAACCTTATCAAGTGCTATGAATGACGTAGTTCATTCCGCATTTTTTGCAGCTGTAAGGACTGGTATCACGCAAAGACCAGATACATCCTTGTAGAGGGGTACCGCCAGCTGTTTGACGATGGGACTCCATTTGTGGTATTGTGTTGGTACCGAGTCCCTCTCATTTTGTCGTTCAATGTATGGTTCGTAGTCGTCTAATTTATAAATTTGTTCTATGTAGTGGTGTCCATACTCGGCGGACCGTGAGCATTACAGTCCAGGGACATTCCCCATTTATCGCTTCGTCGCACCACTCATCTGCTTCTTTAGTTGCATGTGGCATAGACCAGATAGAGTGTTGCGTCAGTTTGGGATGGATCAGCCTGTCCCTACTTATGATCAGCCGATAGGTGAGGTCATTAGTAACCTCGATGTGACACAGCGAGGGTGCCATCACAGAGATGTAGTTGCTAGATTTTCTGGATATCGTCAGATGTGGTCCGTTCGTTTTGACCACGTGGCTTTGGGTCCATGGCTGCGTGCAGAGGAGAGGGAGTCATTTCACTTCCACAACGAGTACGAGCAGTGGTACCATGGCATCACCAGACGTACAGTGTCTCGACGAGGAGCCGTGGAGCAGTCTCTGGTACGTGTTAAGAACATTGTCATATTGAGGGAGTCCTTTCACAATTCTTACAACTACTTGAAGTTATAGCTTTCTTGTTATGTGTTGTAGGTCGATGGGATCGAGCGGCTATATGTGACGACCGGCCAGTCACATATCACGCCTCAGGAGCAGTAGGAGATGCACGACACGGTCTAGCAAATGGTTGCTTGAGCAACGATGTCATGGATACCAAAGCAATGGCTGCCCGTGGAGGATAAGGCTCACTACAGATGAGAGCGATGTGTGGACGGTAAAACAATTCAATCCGACTCATCTGTGTTTGGGCAGCCAGAACAACATCATTCCGAGCCAGCTGGACGTTAATGTCATAGCTGATGCAGTCACGCCCTTTGTCCAAGCACGCCCCCATGTTCGGATCAAACTTCTTCAGACAGAGATACATACTATGTACGGACGACAAATTTCATACAAGAAGGCATGGAACGGCAAACAGCGCGCCATGGAGCGGATATGTGGTAATTGGGAGGAATCATACAACGAGTTACCTACCCTAATGAAGGCAATACAAGATCGGAACTATGGGACGCAAGTTGAATTTGTCACGAAAGAAATCACAACGGATGATGGAGATACAATCACCCAATTTGATCGTGTATTTTGGAGTTTCGCCCCGTCCATCGAAGGTTTCACACATTGTCCTCCTGTGCTCGTCATCGATGGTACCTTCATGACAGGAAAATACAAGCACACACTACTCATGGCTAGTTCGTTCGATGGTAAGAAGAACATCTTCACTGTGGCTTTCGCAATTGCGGACGTTGAGAGCAAGGAAACTTGAGAATGGTTCTTTGATTGCATACAACGGCTAGTGACAAGAGACACGGAGTATGTGTCATATCCGACCGACATGCGGGCATCGTGAGTGCAATGGAGAAAATCAGATTTGGATGGCATTGGCGGTGGTGCGCCCGACACTATGTAAGCAATTACAACAAAAGCGCCAAGAACCCAAAACTCAAAAGTCGCCTTATGAATTTAGGTAAGTATCATGACACTCCACCAATTACTTAACAAGTTCAGCGTACATCATTGTAATCCATTCTCCCTTACCTGAAGCTAAACGTCGGTCCTTGAGAAAGTTCATAAGGGGGGCAGCAAGATTCGCAAGGGACGACCCCGCGGATAAAAAGTGGGCGCTTGAAGATCAATTGTATTGGTCAAGAGCCGTAGACGCTCAACACAACGGGCACGATGGAACCAATTGACATCAAACATGGCGGACAGCGTGAATGGGGCATTCAAGTCAATCTGGGCTCTCCCAGTTGCAGCTTTGGTGGAATCCACTTTCTACAGGCTGCAAACGTATTTCGAAGATCGACGAAAGAGGGCTCGAGAAGAACAGGCGGCTGGTGCAATCTGGACGAAGAAGTGTCTTTCTCGCCTGCAGAAAAGAGTGAATAAGGCCACTTCCCACACAGTGAGACAATTCGATTATGATGCTGGCATATTCGAAATACAGACTGCGATAAATCACAGCAATGGGAAGGGAAACAATAGGCAAGAAGTTCGCTTGGACTACGAGGAGGGGGACGGTCATTGCTCGTGCGGCAAGTTCCAACAGCTAAAGATGCCTTGTTCACATGCGTGGCCGCATGTAACGTCGCGAATCAAGATCCCTTATACTACGCCAACGCCCATTACAGGTTGGAAACAGTAAGACAGATATACGGAAGGAGTTTCCTCCCTATCGGCTCGAAAGAGACTGGGAGCCACATGGAGGGCCTAAGGTGATGCATGACCTAGGAAGGGTCAGGGAGATGGGACGACCACGACATTCTCGCATACGCAACGAGATGGACTGGGTTGAAGATATTGAGCCTCACTGCAGTTACTGCCAGCAAGAAGGGCACAATAGGAGGACGTGCCCACGTGCGAGGCGAAGCAGGAGAAGTCCAAACCCTAAAGGAACGGTTAATTGCACTATTAAGTTTAAGGGTCTTTGCATTGTTATCATGTACTATTTTTTCCAATGTTTGTTTAACTTTTAGTACTTCAATCTTTGTTGTCGGTGTCATGTTTCATTTTCAATGTAATGTTTGGTTTCTTGTTGTACTATGAAGTTTCTTTTATTAATATTCCGAGCTTGGTAGATGACTGCTTGCTGCTTAAAATTCTAAGTTTTGGGTTTGAGAGAGGTGTGGTGAAAAACTTCATCTTCCAAGGGGTATTTAACTAAAAATGGGGCAGTTAGGGTTTCTTCAAACCCAGCCAGCGCATAGCCTACCAGGTAGCGCATAGCTGGCTGGGTTTGAAGAAACCCTATCTGCCTAGACTGACCGAGGGAAACGGAATTAGCTTTGGGAAGACAGTCAGCGATGCGCTGGCTGGCGGTTAGCTGGCTGCCAGTCAGATTGTGCTATTTTTGGACTTATTTACGCATTTGGCTACTGACGGTACATATTTTTTAAAATTGTGCTAGAAAATTCCAATTCCCTCTTGAAAGAGTGCTCTTCTGTCGCATGTAGGGAAAGAAGTTCTGCTCAAAGATGTGTCCTTGACTATTCTCTCTTACATTATGAGTTTCTTTCTCCTTCCGAAGAGCACGACAAACAAGATGGACTCTATGTTGAGGAGATTCTTTTGGTTTAGTTGTATGCACAAACGGTTCATCCACTACTAGAGTCATGTATATGTTTTATGTTCTCCCAAATCTGAAAGAGAGCTTAGTTTCAGGTATTTTGCCACTTTAATTGTGTTCTTGTTGTTAAACAAGTCTGACGAATCTTGACAACGGATGGCCCTCCTGTGGGCTAGACTCAAAAGTTGTTATTTTTCTAAGACATCTTTTTGTGAGGCTTCTAAGGGCTCTCGCCCTTCTTGGATTTGGTTTAGTTTCTTTGATTCGCGTGATGTCCTAGACATGGTATTATCCAAGCTATTGACAATGGTGAGTCCACCTCCATTTCTTGGGACCCTTGGATACCTTATGCTCCTCGTCTTCGTCTTAGAGAGGACGTGGGTCCTTTTGAGCGTGTCACCAACTAGATTCTTCCACACTCCCATAAATAGTAGTTGTACACAATTGGTCTCTGTTGCAATGAAGAGTTAAGGAATGACATCGAAATGATTCCCATTAGACCTCACAAATTGCACAAAGAGTGGAAATGAAAGTTTACAAAGAACGAGTCTTTTCTCTCCCCGCTCTGCATACCATGCTATCAGGAAGGACCAAGACAAACCCCTCTCCTCGACACCTTAGGGAGGTTGAGCCATCCAATGGAAATGTCTTTGGAATCTCTCCCTCCCCTGAAGATCAAATTCTTTTTCAGAGATGCCTTCATGATGTTTTGGGTATGACAATAAAACTTCTAAAGGGAAGTGTGTGCCCTCATCCGCCTGCTCGATATGCCTCTTCAGGAAGAATCCAACGTTAACTATCTATTTGTGTGCCCGCACGCTGCACTTGTGCTTCCGTCTTGCTTTTGCTATCGCATTCGATTTACCCCAGGATTCTCGAACCATTATGCAGATTAGGTAGCTACGTCTGCTAAGATAGGTAGTTTAACGTCAAATTGGATGGATGTTATACACCAGAGTAGGGATGGCAATGGGCCAACCCAGTGGGTTTTTTTACCCAATTTTTTTGACCTAGTGGGTTTTTGGGTCAACCCAAAATAGACCCAAATGAAATCTATATCATTTTGGATCAAGTTTGGGTATGGGTTAAGAACATTTGGACCTAATATTTTGGGCAGACCCATTTGGGCCTCTTTGGGTCCATACTTCAAGTTGTAATTCTTATTACTCTAAACTCATAAACCAAGATAACTAATCCAATCCACAAAGCTGTCAAGATAACTAAACCAAGATAAAGTTCCTTGTAGCTGCCTTGAGATCACCAAATGAGCAGTTAAATCAAGGGAGGACTGTCCCTGATGCTGAAACCCTGCTCTTCAACCCAATTCTGCAGAACATCAGAGGCACACAACAAACACCAAAATGGGTTGATAAGCACTACAAACACTTCAATCTTCAAGCTACAAGGATACAGAAAGTAACACAGAGAACAGCTGTCATCATCATGATCCCTATTGGTAGAAGCTCAAGTTTCTTCTACCAATTCGTATTACTTGATTCATAGTAACTAAGATGAATAGAAGGAAAGTCAGGCTGCTATTGCACCATCTAGAAGCAAGGTTCGAGATTGATCGATGATAACCACTAAATCGAATCGAGATGTGAAACATCAACTACCAACAATAGCACCAACCCTAGACAGTTATATAGTATACCCTCTATGCTATGCTACTCATAGGTACAAGCTTAAGCATCCAGTATGAACATCCATCACCAAGTAAGAATGTAGCTCAAATTCTCCATTTCAGAACATAAATAAGCAGTAACTAAGATGAATAGAAGGAAAGTCAGGCTGCTATTGCACCATCTAGAAGCAAGGTTCAAGATTGATCGACCATAACCAGCTAAATCAAATCACGATGTGAAAAACCAACTACCAACAATAGCACCAGTCCTATTCCTTTATACTAAATACCATCTATGCTATGCTGCTCATAGGTACAAGCTCAAGCATCTACTATTGAACAGCCATTACCAAGCAAGAAACTAGCTCAATTTTTCCAATTCGAAACAGAAATCAGCAGAACAAATAATCGACTTACCTACAAATTTCTGAGATTCGGATTCCAGAACAGTGTCATTAGCCCACTCATCTCTGAACACACCAGATACAGCAATGAACCTCAGCCAAACAGAAGACACCACTCCAACAATCAAAGGGCTAACACCAAACTCCTCCACCAACGCCTCGCACTGCAATTGAACAATCCTCTGAAGCCCCTGCTCTTATCAAACCCCTACATTATCTAAGCGGTGGAGGAGTAGCAGAACAAGGAACGAACGGAATCGCAACGAGCGGAATCGGCAACGAGCAAACGAGGAACGAGCGATTTTTCAGCCGACACTACCTTGCCCAGTTGGCGGTTGAATAAGAATCATTGATTCTCTCTGCTGTCCATTTCTTATTCATTCAGGGTGCTCGGCTGGTGCTCCTTTCTCAAACCAGAACAACTCTGAACTTCGTCCTCCTTCCTTAAGTTAATATTACATGGGTCTAAATGGACCCAAATGAAATAAGTGGGTTTGGGTCTGACCCACTCACAAAAATACCCATACTTGACTTGGTCCATTTCACTTAAAATGGGTTAAGTATCCAAAATTATCAACCCAATTGCCATCCCTACACCAGGGGTTTCCTTGAGTTGATGAATTTGGTCATGTATAACCAAAATCTTGTTTTAACTGAAAAGGCATCAGCGTCAAAACTTCAAATGATAAATGAAGCACATCTCGGATAACGTTTAGTTCAAACCAACCGATATGCTAATCTTGCCTAGAGGCTGAAGCTGTAATATTACAACGGTGATATATGTCATATTGCAGTGACTGGTTTAGCCCTCTCTATGCCTATTCATACATCTGCAGCTTCCCTAGCCACTGCGTTTCTTTCAGGTTGCTCGCGAAAATGCAACGAACTCACCATATCTGGAAGTAAATAACTTGATCTCCAGTTAGCCCTGCTAGGAACAGATAACTTCTCAGATTAGCAAAAGATATGTCCATAGAGTCACCAACAAAGATACGCCCACTATTATAAGAAGAATATCATAGCTGCAGTACTTGGAATCTGGATTTGAAAATGAATCGAACAAGCATTTCAATTTCTGCATGCTTACATAAGCAGGTGCATAATGACGCTGAAAACCAAAAGTTCCACTAATACAAGAATATAGCCAGACGAGGGCAGAGTTTCAAATTAGGAAACAAACTACCATTAGTTCCAAAGTGAAAGGCACCGAGAATAACAAGGGCAAGTGCTTTTCCATGAATATTATAAGTTCATACTTAAAAATTCTGGTGTTAAGTGCTCTCAAGAACATAACTAGTTCTAGCATTTTGATACTGCTGCATCACGACATTAAGCAGCCAATAAATACCTATACAAGTGTGACATGTCTACAGGTGAATCTTAAAAAGAGGAAAAATTGTGAGAATCATTTAGCTTTTTTCATCCATTAGCATTATCTTATGAGTTCGAAATTTCCTGAAAACTGCACCAGAAAGCCTTCCAAGGCAAAAAGGGTGGCCGTTTATTTATCTACAGTTGACATTCTAGAACTAATGATTATGTGCATAAGTCCACTGACAAATATTAAACTAAGAGTCACATAATTCAGCCTAGGAATGAAAGGATGAAAACTCTATTGCTAAGAGGAAAGGGAACATGCCTTATTCATTAGGAAACTGTGACACCAGCAAGTTCCATTTGTGCTACAGCTGCGTTAATTGCATCAATAACATCCATTTTACCCCGAGTAACAGCTTCGTCCATGGGAGTCCGCTCATAGCTTATAATTTCCACAAGCAAACATCTCCCGTCACACAAAACTTCCACTGATAAACAGTAGAGCAAGAGAGATGGATAATGGATTCAGACATGAATAAACCAACCTGTTGAGAGCGCATAAACTAGCTCCGGCTAGGATCAATTTCTTAACCACCTATAATATACAGTAAAATGAATCAGAATCCCAAAAACATCACGATGATTGTATGTAGTGCAAAAAAGATAATTACCTCACTGTGACCATTCAGGCAAGCCCAGTGAAGGGCCGTATTCTTCTCCTCATTGGAAGCATTAAGATCCTGCATGGAAATAACCTTGTATCTAAATCATTTTTGTAACAGAAAATCGGACAAAAAAATGACTGAGCACAAGACCACGAAAGGATATACTAATACAATGTGAAATGCATTAAACAGCAAGGAAAACATGCAGGCAGCAGCAAATTCGAAGTTCAGGAAATCAACGGCAGAGAATAGGGTTGCTCATAAAACGTTGGGTAGAACAAGGAAAAAATTAAAAATTGGAACTTTTTTCTCCTATCTAGTCATGTAACCAAGTTCAGATAGTGGAACAAATTGTAATGAGGCACCCAACCGACACTGTGCAGCTCTTCACGAGCTTAGTTTCTTCCTGAAATCGGACTCCTGGGATAAATAAATGGGCTGGCTTCCCTTTCGCACTTCCAGGTTATGGAGTGGCTTTACATGCACGATTGTACTTAGTTAAATGAAATATGATTTTGGGGTTTTCAACCTTGTAAAAATCCAATGAAGGCCAACCAACAGTCCAACACCAAGCCCAAGGTTCCAGGTCAGTCTATCTCAGTCACACAAAGTTGACACCAGCGAATTGAATCCTTCACTGATTTGGCCCATTTAAGCATTATCCTATATGGACTAGATTTAAGTAATCAGGTAAATGTGAATGGTTTAGCTCGGACATATAGGAAAAGAAACAGAGCAGGAAGTGTTGTTTATAACCAACATAGATGTTAGTATGATAGCCATCATAAGTTGGCCTATTGGTTGATAAAAAACAGCGCTAGATGTGAGAGTTATTTCATACATACCTAAAACAAATATTCAACATGGACCTTGAGGATAAAGGAAAAAGGTATTGTATAAGAGACATGTGAAGTATCATATTTAGCAAATAAACAGAGACAGAGCTCAAGATAGATAACGTACCACTCCTTGATCAATCAGGTACTGGACAATACGAAGGTGTCCATTAGCAGAAGCCATATGAAGTGCTACAGCCCAATATAAGCACAAAGTAAGGAAATTTTAAGCCGTCCAGAGCTAATCAGAAGATGGTGCTCAAGTTTTAACGTATGATAGCATCAACGAAAATTGTTGCATATATTATCCAGCGTCTAAAGCAAGACACATGCAAATGTATTATCTTGCCCATTGAAGGCAGATACACAGGGAACATGCAAATCATCCTACTCTACTTTCATGCCAGATAATAACTACTTAACACATACCAAGCACTGAAATATAGTGCCAATCTTGCACACAAAAGGCAGGGTGTACAGGAAATCTGCATTGGATATACCAATGTATAAATCGTGAATCTCAGCATCTTTTAACACTGCAATACAGATCAAATTTTCCTTCTGATATTCCTACTAGTTGCTAGACAATTTATTCAGGAATTCTCAAGCCAGACAATACAACAAGCAATAACATCAGCTTCAGTTAACAGGAAAAAAGAGCATATTGGCTTCATCTATTAGACTATCTCGGGAACGAAGAGGATTGGGATATAACAACTACGAAGAGGTAAGCTGACCTCCCTAGAAAGAAATTGGACTAAGGATCTATACAAAGCACCAATGCCTCCAAGGTTGAACTTTGCATCTGAAGCTTTAACTTAGACATAATACTGGGAGGATATGCACTACACTTGCTAGGCTCGGCCCAACTAAATTGACAGTTGTGCCTTATTCGATAAACTAACCACACATTCCCAAAGACAGAAAGCACTTCCAGAATTTCAGATGAGCACTTGTCTCTGATAGAATCCATGCTAATCTTCATAAGTTCTATTTTATCTTCATCTTCTTATACCCTATTTCTTAAATAACTTGTGGATAAACAGAATCAAACAATAACCCATTGACCGACTTCTGTAATCTAGCAATTGCATCAAATGTTAGCCCAAGACAACCACAGATCACTTAATAGCCTAAAAAACATGAAACCAAACACACATGCCATTCATGACAGTTCATATCCTAGCATCAGAACATACATTCATGACAGTTCTACTGCCAATAATAAAGAAAAATCAAACAGACGGAAACAAACTCCAAGGGGGGGAAAGTAACCTGTTCTTCCAAATGAGTCCTTAGAATCGAGAGGAACCCCAGAAGACACTAAGCTCTGGATATCATCAATATCATCGTATCTGGCGGCCTATCAGGAAAAGGAGAGGGCAACCCTAGTTTCAAAATGTATACAAAGGCGGATTAAGAATCGCAATAAAATATAGATGAAGATATAGAAACAAAACCTCGAGAAGTACTTGGACGATCTCCTCCGGGGACTGCGTCATTCCGGCGCCGCAATGTTGTTGCTGCAGATGAATCGACTCTCCCGCCATTTTGAAACTTTTTCACTGACAGACGATGACCTATTTGACTGATGGAAAACGAAAAAAGTTGAAACCCCGACTCAGAAACCCAGTCCCAAAACAGAGCGGTTAGAGAAAGAGTGACCACCCGGGTTGGTTTGGTAACGGTTCGGGTAGTAACCGGTCTAAATATATTAACAAGGAAAAATATCCCAGTTTGATACTAATTATTGTAAAATTTCCAGTTTATACATAATATTTTCATTTTTATTTATTTGGCACCAACTACATGTACACTTTTTGCTTTTGACATGCCATTTGTTTTTTTTTTTAATTATGTTAATCTGAGTTGACAAATCATCTTACATAAATCGTATATGTTTGTGTGACAAAAATTCACAATTGATTCACAAGAATGTTATGTCAATCATTCTTAAATAAAAATAAAACAATATATAAATTACTAATAATTAATTAAAATTTTAAAAAACATGAAAATCCCACACTAGTCGTCCATCTTTCGACGTTACTGCAAGTCCACGAAATAAATCCAAGGACAATGGCGACAAAATCCTCCATCTTGCACCACATCTCATACACGAAGCCCTAACTCAGCTCTTTGTTGTTCTTTCTCTCGATGCACTTCCTTCACTTTCATCATGGGTGTCGTCACAATTTAAAGTCCTCCATAGCCAAGTTTGTGAGAATCTCGCCCGAACTTTCGAAAACTTCCTTCATCTAGGTTTCGAAAATCAATGATAAACAACAATGTACAAGGAAAATTCCAAACACATCCAATAACAACTGGGAATGGAATTCTCTAATGGCATCTCATTGAAATTAGAGAGAATTTACCTCGTTTGATTGGGTCCTTAGATCCCAAATTTCGCAAATGGATGAGTAGGGTTCCCGTTTGGTTGTCAATGAAGCCATTGGGCCTGGTTTAATTGTCTTATAGGTACCTTTCATGGTCTTCGCTAACGAAGGTTTAACTATTTTCACCTACATTAATGAGGCGTTCAAGGCACTGGAAGTTTTAGATCTTGTCATGTTGATGATTAGGGATATGATTTAACTGTCGCTTCTTCGGGTTTACGTTGTCTAGATCTGATTGCAAATTGTTTCATATCTCGCCAGTGATTGCACATTTGGTTGTCTAGTTTTAACTATTGATGTTTTGAAGTTCCACTTACAAGGGTTAATCGGTTGTTAATTAATGAAAGTTTTGCTCGATTTTCCCATCCGTTTAAGGGAAAATTGTGTAGTCGCTAGATAGAAGTGTGGAGTCATGGGATTAGGATGAAAAGGAAGAATACCAATTCGATTAGTAGCAACAAGTAGAGCATGTGTGACACAACAATAATAAAGGGGGAAATCATTGCAGGTTGGATCGAAAATAGTGACATGTCGGCCTATAACAAAACTTGAATTTAGTTTTAGAGACATGTCTTTTCACGTTCACAACAATTTTTTATGCAAGCATGCGACTAAACTTATCGTAGACCATGCATAGTCACAGGTTGTCTGTGACAAAGCTTAGTCACAGTCATATGACTAAGTTAGTTGCTGGCTAAGTTTTTCTTTCGACGACTAATGGCATGCCACTATATGCATTGTTTGTTATAGTGTGACTTCCAACATAATAACAAGAAAAAATGGAAGAGAGCATATTCCCTTGTGTGACCCCTTTTTAGCAAGGAAAGAGCATATTTTTTTTGCCTTCCCCATTTTAGGAGGGAACTTACTAAAACAACTCTTATTAATGCACAAACTCATCATAGTAGTGGTAAGAGAAACACAAATCAAATGGACAAATTTGTTGGTATACCCATCGTTTCCAAGATCGTTAATAAAGTGTCCCAACAGATTGAGTCAAAAGGTCTTAACGAGATCAACTTTGAGCACACAAAGTGCTTTTTGTGAAGCACTAATGAGCACATTAGCCGTCAAAATGTTATCACTAATAAGTCTATCCTTCACAAACGCCGACTAACTGGAGCTTATCAACTTAGGCAACAAATCACTTAATATATCAACCAAAAGCTTTGTAATACATTTGTAAGTAAAGTACATTACAACAAGAAGGACAAATAGGCAAAATATTCTTCATTCCATCCGCATTCTTAACTTTTGGAATTAGAGCAATAATAGTTGAGTTCAATTGTATAGGGTAACACATTTGATCAAATAATAGCTTTGGATAACATTAGTTAAGGTCACTTCCAAATCCATTACACCCCACACACACATGTTTCAAAAAGTGGGCAGTAAAATTATCGAGACTCTTTTCAGGACTCATCTGGAAGACAAAGATGATTTACCCCTCCTTCATCACCCCTCCCGTCCACCTAACATAATCTTAGATGCTCGCCTTGCCCCATCACCTCAAAAATCGTCTTTGAGAGCAAAACAATTGTACATTGTATGCGACAGTAAGCTTAGTTGTGTGAGGGGATTTAATGGTTGTCGTGCTCTCTAATACATGCATTTTTATCATGGTATTTGTGACCCCCTAGTGCTTGAATTACTTGCTTTCATCAATCCTTGTCTCGCATGTTGTCATTGTGGTTGGCATGACGTGGATATTGAGATGGTGTCTGAACAAGATTTCTATCTAAGTGTTCCATTTAGTATTGAAGGGTCATATTCTCTCACGTGAAGGTGGTACTCTGGTAGCTGATTTATGCAATCTAATAAACTCCTCTCCTTAGCTCAGACTAACAACAATCTCAATGCATGATATCTCGACAACTCACTATGTTGCTCACTAGGGGTGGCAGTTCGGTTCCTTATACATGGGTTTTTAGACATTTCCATGCTCTGATACCAAACGAATACGTACAAATTTTTCATTCTGACAAAACCCTTATTCCTTGTTTGTTAAGCTGATTTTGATTTCATTGTTAATTTTCAATCGCCTTTTGTTTTCAAACATCCTATTTTTGTTTCTTAAAGAATTCTTTCTTGTTTTTTAACGTTTTGCTTCAATCTTAGTTTCTTTCCTTGACACCCTTTTGTTGACTTTGATTTTGCTATGTTTCTTTTAGTAAGACCAAAATAATATGTATAATAATTATACATATTACTATTTCCCTTATAGCGATATATATCACTACTTCCTTGTTCATTGTTTTTTGAGATATTTTAAATATTTATTTCGTTTTGCCTTTCTAATGTTACGAATTGGTTTTCTACTCATTCTATTCTAACAGGTTTTCGCTGTGTTCGCCTATAGCATTTTTCTTGATTAGTTCGATTAAATCTTCCATTAATTGATCTTCTCGAATAAATTCCTTTTTCATTTCTGGTAATTCTCTTATTTCTCTATTTTCATTATCCATGTATTTTTATGTTCTAGGAGCTCTTCCTTGATATCTTCCCAGGATTTTGGGTTTCTACTTAGTCTAATATCTATTTTACAAATGAGTCTATCGAAATAATAAATTATTTTATTTAGGTCTTCTTCCATTTTTATATTTTATTGCTTAAATCAGTAATCATTTGTTTTAGTTTTTCTATTTCACTATTATCATGATTCTGATGAATTATCGTAATATTTCTTATATCTTCTCCTTGATCCTGATCGTCTAATTCCTTTGGTTGAAATCTTTCTGATTGGGTTAATCTTCTGACTTGGTTTGTTTTTCTAGGATCTTGTTGGATAGATCTTCTGCTAGGTTCTACTTTTACTATTTTTAATGGTGTTTCTAAACGGATTATCGGTTTGAATAAATCCTCTATGGTGATAACTTTTTATCCCTGAATGTTAAACTATGGTGACTGTTTGTTAAGGCATAGTTTATTTGGTATGTTACTGAAAATGGTTTACTGTTTTCTTTCATTAGATCTTCTCTTTTTAACTCATATTTTATTACTATTGATGAGTCTAAATTTTCATCTGTTAAACTTAGTCTATGTTGTAAGTTTATATCAAATTTTATTATACCACAGCTTAGATTTCCTAATCCTTTGGCTATGATACATTCGTCCTGATCTAATAATCTGTCATCTCTTATTTCCAATTCTATGGGTGCGTTGATTCCTAGCTTCATGGTGGATTTAATTATGATTTGAATAGTGCTAATATGTATGTATGCTATCTTTTTACGCTCTTCAATTTTTAATTTACTTAATCTTTTCCCAATTTGTTCTTTATTGATAATTTGTACCAAGAAATTACCATTTGCTTGATTAAAAGGTATTGCTACTTCTCCTATCATTTTTCCATACTTTATTATATTATCTCTATTAAAAAGTTTAGATAAAAAGGATTTTGTTACAAAATTTTGTGTTTCTGATAACGTGAAGTTTGTTCTTTCTTTGATTTTCTTTACATCTATTAGTCCATCTAAGAAATAACTGTCTTCTTCTTGTTTTTGAATATAATCAAACATATTATCATTATTTTCTGTCATTTTTAGAAAGTAGTTTTCGTATTTAAGAATTTCATACCTGAGTAGCTCTGTTGTTGATGGATCTTGGATTGCTCTTGCTTCTGTTCTTCGTGTTTTTTTGTATGGTTGATTTGTGGATGATTGGTGATTTTTTTGTTATGTGGTGGTGTTTAGATTTTGCGTTTGTAGGAATCCAGGAAATAAATTCCAATCCTACGCTTGGCCTCCAGGATAAAAAAAAATCCAAGCCAACGAGAGGGTAAGTGAGAGACTATCTTTTCTCTGAAAACCACTCTGATTTTATTTAATAATGATTATTAAATAATGGGAGTATCAGAGTGGTTTTCAGAGAAAAAGATAGTCTCTCACTTACCCTCTCGTTGGCTTGGATTTTTTTATCCTGGAGGCCAAGCGTAGGATTGGAATTTATTTCCTGGATTCCTACAAACGCAAAATCTAAACACCACCACATAACAAAAAATTACCAATCATCCACAAATCAACCATACAAAAAAGCACGAAGAACAGAAGCAAGAGCAATCCAAGATCCATCAACAACAGAGCTACTCAGGTATGAAATTCTTAAATACGAAAACTACTTTCTAAAAATGACAGAAAATAATGATAATATGTTTGATTATATTAAAAAACAAGAAGAAGACAGTTATTTCTTAGATGGACTAATAGATGTAAAGAAAATCAAAGAAAGAACAAACTTCACGTTATCAGAAACACAAAATTTTGTAACAAAATCCTTTTTATCTAAGCTTTTTAATAGAGATAATATAATAAAGTATGGAAAAATGATAGGAGAAGTAGCAATACCTTTTAATCAAGCAAATGGTAATTTCTTGGTACACATTATCAATAAAGAACAAATTGGGAAAAGATTAAGTAAATTAAAAATTGAAGAGCGTAAAAAGATAGCATACATACATATTAGCACTATTCAAATCATAATTAAATCCACCATGAAGCTAGGAATCAACGCACCCATAGAATTGGAAATAAGAGATGACAGATTATTAGATCAGGACGAATGTATCATAGCCAAAGGATTAGGAAACCTAAGCTGTGGTATAATAAAATTTGATATAAACTTACAACATGGACTAAGTTTAACAGATGAAAATTTAGACTCATCAATAGTAATAAAATATGAGTTAAAAAGAGAAGATCTAATGAAAGAAAACAGTAAACCATTTTCAGTAACATACCAAATAAACTATGCCTTAACAAATAGTCACCATAGTTTAACATTCAGGGATAAAGAAGTTATCACCATAGAGGATTTATTCAAACCGATAATCCGTTTAGAAACACCATTAAAAATAGTAAAAGTAGAACCTAGCAGAAGATCTATCCAACAAGATCCTAGAAAAACAAACCAAGTCAGAAGATTAACCCAATCAGAAAGATTTCAACCAAAGGAATTAGACGATCAGGATCAAGGAGAAGATATAAGAAATATTACGATAATTCATCAGAATCAGGATAATAGTGAAATAGAAAAACTAAAACAAATGATTACTGATTTAAGCAATAAAATATAAAAATGGAAGAAGACCTAAATAAAATAATTTATTATTTCGATAGACTCATTTGTAAAATAGATATTAGACTAAGTAGAAACCCAGAATCCTGGGAAGATATTAAGGAAGAGCTCCTAGAACATAAAAAAATACATGGATAATGAAAATAGAGAAATAAGAGAATTACCAGAAATGAAAAAGGAATTTATTCGAGAAGATCAATTAATGGAAGATTTAATCGAACTAATCAAGAAAAATGCTATAGGCGAACACAGCGAAAACCTGTTAGAATAGAATGAGTAGAAAACCAATTCGTAACATTAGAAAGGCAAAACGAAATAAATATTTAAAATATCTCAAAAAACAATGGAACAAGAAAGTAGTGATATATATCGCTATAAGGGAAATAGTAATATGTATAATTATTATACATATTATTTTGGTCTTACTAAAAGAAACATAGCAAAATCAAAGTCAACAAAAGGGTGTCAAGGAAAGAAACTAAGATTGAAGCAAAACGTTAAAAAACAAGAAAGAATTCTTTAAGAAACAAAAATAGGATGTTTGAAAACAAAAGGCATTTGAAAATTAACAATGAAATCAAAATCAGCTTAACAAACAAGGAATAAGGGTTTTGTCAGAATGAAAAATTTGTACGTATTCGTTTGGTATCAGAG
This sequence comes from Linum lewisii, assembly GCA_034768395.1. NCBI lineage: Eukaryota > Viridiplantae > Streptophyta > Magnoliopsida > Malpighiales > Linaceae > Linum > Linum lewisii. The sequence goes on along the minus strand of CM068297.1, from coordinate 71,040,055 downwards.
CATGGAAATGTCTAAAAACCCATGTATAAGGAACCGAACTCCACCCCTATTGCTCACCATATGTTTCGTTACCTCTCAAATAGAAGTGATAAATCTTTTAATTTGACTGTATACTTAATTCTTCTTCATTTATAATTATCTTATTTCTTCAGTCAGAAAATAACGTGAAGGACTTTTCAACCGAAGTCAAAAGTCTTTAATAGCCTTTACCCAGTCGTTTCACTCACTCTATCTTCAAATTTGCCTCTTTAACCCTAAACGTCGTGAACAATCGACGTGTTCAGCCCCTAGCAGAACTCGTGATGGTATATTCGCATTTTTTGTGAATTATAACGGTAAGCGGTTGTTGGCACCAGAGCCACCGCCTCCTCCCCTCGTCGTCATCCTCAAGTAATTGTAATTTACAAAAATTGAAAAAAATATTCGCCAAACAAATAAAATTATAATTGATTTTCCCCATTTTTGTGGGGCTTAAATATCCCAATCCACAAACCTAACCCTCTCTATTCGGAACTCCTCTCTTTCCCAGTTGGGACCAAACGGGTCCTCTCCTTCCCTTCCCTCTTCTCCAAACCCTTCATCCTTTCCATCTCTGGGATTCTGTCTATAGGATTATTCCTTTAGGATCAGAGCATTTTCTTTTCTTTTCCCCTCTTTTCTTTTCTTTTATTTTAGCCTCTTCTTGTACAAATTTTGATTTTAGGCTAGTGTTTATTTAGAACGCAGATCACATATAGGAAATCCCAAAAGAAAAAAAAATTAATTTTGTTCATTTGTTGGTACTTCTGGTTTATCGATCATGTCTTCTTCAGCTATTATCAACATCAACGCCGAGCAGATGGTGGGTCCTCTCGCCTGCGTTTCAGTTCATGATCAGGTATCTATTAGATCTGTTAGTCTAGGGTTTGGAGCTGGTTGAATCAGATCCATGTTTTGCGTCTGATCTCCTTCTTTGCTGGGTATGTGTCGATAGGCGGCGAATTAGTTTGGGGCTATTGTGTTTCTGGTTAGGGTATTTAATATTTATTTATCTTCATAGATCTGATTTCTTTATCGCCATTTGTATTTAATGAGATGGGTATGAGCTGCATTTGGAATTAATCGACGTGGGTTTTGGCTAATCAGGGCGAAATCGAGACTAAGGTTGAATTTACTGGAAAGGCCTGTGGCGGTCATGGTGGGAATTGTGCGATTTGCTTGGATAAGATTGTCCTGGAGGAAACTTCCCTCATTAAGGGCTGTGAGCATGCTTACTGGTTAGTCTGATCCTTCATATCTGCTTTCCAGCTGTTAACTTGGATTTCCTTGGTTGGTGGTCACCCATACTTTCAGGATGTTATGATTCTAGTTGATTTAAGGTGGCATATAGAATATATTTTCTTAATTTTTTTATGTTCAAGTTGGTGTTCATGACTTCTGATCCCCTCTTATCTCCACATTAGCGTTGCCCTTTAGAATTTGTTTGAAAGTAGTTATTATATTTCCATGGCATTAACCGGTGTTATGTACGGCCATAGCAAACATCAATATTGAATATGGAGAACTTGATCTGGAATCTGAGCATTTAACTTCCCTGCTATCTACTTTTGGTTTTCCTTGTTTTCATTTCACTTGATGTTATAGTTCTTTGCTGTCTACATGTATAGTTTGTGCTGATTTGTTGATTTTTTGGTTTGTTTATCATCCTTGGGATTGAGAATTGTGATCACTTGCATCTATCCCATGAGGTTTCACTCGTGCCTCATGTTCAGAAGTGAATATCAAAACATCATTGCTTTCTTATTGCCTTTAGCGATGATGGTTTAATATAGCTCTTAGCAGGTTGGTGGACTTTATTGTGCGAGGTACGTTGAGTTTAATCTTATTGGGACATGTAGAAAAAGAAGGTTATTCTTATCATCAAATGTTCTAAGATATAACTGGATGCCTGTTATCATTTCTCTTAATAATTACTTTCTCGATTCCTGTTTATAAATGGTATACTACATGATTTTGTCTGGCCAATTAACGTAATTGATTGGGAATTCTTGATGTTCATCTTTGTGTTATGCAGAACTTTACATCATAACTGATTGCTCATGTCAATGGTGAATTATATGATTAGCATCTAGCTGGCTTTTCACATTTGTAGTCGTCTCCTTTATAATCATTAGCAACAGGTTAATAAACTCTTTGTTATTGGTACTTGCAGTGTGACTTGCATCCTCCGCTGGGCTATGTACAGTAAGAATCAAAATTGCCCTCAATGCAAGCATCCATTTGACTCTCTCCATGTTCACCGGTCTCTTGATGGCAGGTATGTGCTCCAAATTTTTTCATCTCTGTCACTGTTTCTTGTACTGTTAATTAATTTGGATACATCTTTATTTGAGCAGCATCCATGATTACATGTTTGAGGAAAGTGTGTGCCTTCTGCTGAGAGCCTCATGGTTTCAACCATTGGTAGTGGAAACTCCTAGCACTGTGTATGATGATCCAGACGAGTTCTTCCCATACGAGTACGAGTACGGGTATGGGTATGAGGATGAAGAAGATGATCTTGATGATGCTTACTACAGTAGTTCATCGGTTATCCGGATTGGTAACAGAAGGTGGGGGGACAATGGGTATGTTAGAGCAGGTCGTCAAGAGGCAAGGCCCGTTAATCGGCCAAACATACAGGATTCAGGTGCAGGGTCATCGTCATCTCGTGAACCTAGGAAGAAGGAAGCAGTAAAGGATAAGACAGGGCGGCGTGCAAAAAGGACGCTGAAGCGTGAAGCTGCTGACAAGGCAGCTGCAGTGAAACATCAGCAGCATCTGGCGAGGCTGGGGCGCCAGTGAGTCCTCGTGTTAGGCATGCCCTATGCCAGAAACACCGACCTTGGTCACTGTACAGTTTCTAATCGAAGTTTATTTGGAATCTCTCATCATTTTTTTTCTTGTTTAAGTATGTGAAATAAGGGCTGGGGACAAAAGAAGCCATTAGTGAGGTTTAGGTGGATGGATTTGACTAATGTACATTTGAAGAAGTTTGTTTCCGTGATAGTTATAGGTCCTTCATACAAAATTTTCAATTCATTCATGATTCGCCTTGATCAGAATTCCTTCACACATTCCAAGTGCTATTGCACGAGATTCAACTTCAACACTACTCCGAGCAACAACTCCTTGTTTCTTACTTTGCCAAGGCACCAGATTACCTCAAATATATGTGCAACACCTTGAGGTTGATTTTCAATCAGTTAATTCTCCAGCTCAACTGGAATCAATATATATACGCTCCCCTTTGTTATCATGTCGTTTGAAATGTAATCCTTGACATGAGATTTCTTTCAGATACCTTAAAATTCTCATAACAGTCTTATGGTGTTCTTCATTTGGTGCATGCGTATGTTGGCATACAACTCGTACTGCATATGCAATATCAGGTTTAGTTGGGATAGGTAGATAAGTTTTCCAACTAGTCTTTGAACTTTTTGTTTTAGTGTGGGATAGGTAGATAGGTTTATTGTCCGATGTCAACCAACTTCACGGTTTCTTCTATGGTGAACTTTTTGTTTTGCTCCATGGGAGTGTCCACTGGTTTGCAACCTCCATCAAAGTCAGTAGTCTTTTCTCTAATCTTCATCGTCGTCGTCATTATCAGTTGTCGTCGGTCGTCTTCCGTTAGCCGGATTCAGAGCACCTCATCTAGATCTAGTGGTTCGAACCCTAATTCTTAGCTTCAGTCCAATTTCGATCAAAGGTTATTAATTAACTTACGGATTTGCAGGTGTTTTCGAATTCCAACTCTTTAATCAATCATTATTGGTTTCCAGAATCCAAAGCCTTCGTCCAAGACGAGATTTGATTCCAACTGCCGATCCAATCCGTAGATGTTTCGTTCAGAGGTCTCCTCTATTATTCGACGTGAAAAAATGGCTAAGAAGAGAAGGATAGAGAAGGATTAGGGATGGGTACTTTCGACAACACCAAAAAATTGTAATGGAATGGGTAAATCCCACCAAATTGTAAAGCAATTGAAATAAGGTGTTTTGACAATAATTGTGCCCATTAGGACTTTCAATGTCATGATTTAAACCTCTACGATGATTCACCAAATATTAAAGCAGAGTTAGTGTCGAAAACCGTTTAAGTTAGTATCCAAATTATTCTCTACTCTAACACAATATTGTAGCGTCACTTACATGTAGGGATGTATATGAGCCGACCCGATCTTTGGCTAGGCTCAGGCTTGACACGATAAAGTGTATTTTTGGCTTCGGTTTGGCTCGATTAGGTCATGTATGTGTAGCCTGGGCTCGGCTCGGGCTCGATTCGAGCTCGAAGATTTTAGCTCGTTAAAAAAATTTAGAGCTCGGACTTGACTAGAGCTCGACTCAGGCTCAGCTCGAAATGAGCGGTTAACGAGCCTAGCTCGATAAGCTTGTCGGGCTCGGCTCAAAAAAGCTTATCGAGCTCGGGCTCGTTAACATTATTTTGAGCGAGTCAATTGGGCTTATCGAGCAGGGTTGTTAAATGAGCTAGCATAACTTATCGAGTCTGGTCTAAGACCTAATAATTTACTTCATTATGCATAGAATAAAAATCATCAATTGAAGTAAATGTTTCAATAAGTTAGGGTAATGAACGGCTAGATGAACTAACTCGAGTTGGTTAAGAGTTAATAACTTACACCTTAATCTCTAAAGGCTGAAACCAAACCATTAATTCCTAAATGTTGTTAATGTATCTAGTGTAAACATTGCAAATCCATTTTGAAAGTAATTTAAATACTTCACAACCAAAACTCTTTTAAATCACAACCCCTCTGTGACTCTGTCTCTATCTATCTCTCTCTGTTTTCTCCAAACCCAAAAAACAATTACTTGCTCCTCCTCCTCCTCTGTTCCTGTCCTTTGCCTCTCTCTCTCAAAACCCAAGAAGATAACTCACTCGCTACCCCCAATGTCTCGCCACAGAAGGCAGCCATCTCAACTCCTCCCACCAGAGATTCTCGCCGGAGACGATCTTACTATGATCTGTGCTCAGCAGCCACCATTATTGGACAGCAACACAGCCGATGAGAAACCCACCAACAAGCCTCCCAAGATCAGTAACCAACAGCAGCAGCAGCAGCAGAAGAACAAGAAAGGGCATGAATCCTCTGCAGCAGCTGAGACTTCTTGTTACCCATCAGCTGATCATTCCAACAACAACAAGTAGATTTAATTTGTTTCCAATAAGTTTGGAGCCAGCTACTGCTCTGTCTTTGCTTTCTTCTTTGCTGTTTTTGTATTTTTTAACTTAAAAAGCTCATGTACTGTTCCTCCCTTCTTATGGGTTTCTTTGATGTGGGTTGGTTTGACCCACTGTTTATATCTAAATCGAGTTGGTAGTTCAAGTTCTCTCTTTGGACGTTAGTTTCCATTTCCATAGATTTCATTCTCAACCCTAAAATGACAATGAGTTACAGCAGTCAAAACACAGAGATAATAAGTTCTGCAGATTTGAGGAATCCATAGCCAAATGTGGAAGCACAATCGGAAATGTTGCTACTTGCTCTGCAATTTGTTGGCCTTGGACTATCCGGATGGCTATGAGTATGACTGACTTCCGACTTGTATACAAACAGTTGGATTCAATTATTGTACTACATTCATTCATCCGTACTGCGTTCTTATCTCTTGGGGGGAGTTACTGTGAGTAAGTAAATTGGAATTTTTTCTCATAAGAACATTGTAGCAATTTAATTACAAAAATGGGGTGTTTTAGTTCGTCGATTTCCAATCTAGGATAATTTTTGTTGACTTGCCTGACAGAAAATCTTCGTATGTTGCTCAAAGAATAGGCAATCCAGGTTACACGACAGACTTGAGAATTCATATTGGCGCCACATCAACAATATGTTGCCCTTAGACGATTTTGGTGTTGTCAAAGGTTGTTCGCATGAGAATCTTGATATCAGGGTAGGGATAGCGGGGATTTTTTTCGGTGACAAAGTCTAAACTTTGTCACCTATACAAAGTTTAATCTGGGCCCTTGATCTCCTATCCACTTCTTAATTAATAATTTAAATGAATTTAATAATGTTATTTAAATAATTTTATTAATTGAAATCAAAAAGATGCGGCTGGATTCCATAGCCGTCAAGTTTGGCATTTATGTCCATTATTATATTTATTTTTGATTTATCTTCTCCTCAAAATATGCTGAAAATATTCTCTTAACAATTGTAGATAATCATAATCATAATCTTCTTCTTCATTTTTCTATCCAATCAAACCACAATTCTTTTCACTGTTCAGTTTGTGAGTTTCGTTTTATGTTGTTCAATTTGTGAGTCTGTGAGTTTCAGTTGTTGAATTAAGATTATATTCATTGAGATTGATGCGGCTGGTCACTATGCACGAAGTACTAGTATGCATGCAGTACTAGTATGTATGCAATACTAGTATGGTACATACTAGTATGCAATACTGTATCGGCTCGAGTCCCTTCTTCGTTGCTTGAATCAGAGCTTGGGTCTGGCTGTTTTTAAATCCGCGAAATCAGAGACAGAGGTGGTCAAACATACTAGTACATCGAGCATACTAGTATGGTACATCTACATGTATTCGACTTGCTATTCGGGCATCCTAAAACATGATTGAACTAAAAAAACCACCACAATCATTGAAAAACAACAAAGACTGACCTGGATTGCAAAACCAAAAGCAAGAACAATCCTATGTAATCAGAAATCCCTCTATCGGCTCGAGTTTCTTCTTCGTTGCTTGAATCGGAGCTTGGTTGAGGGTGTTATTAATCGCTGAAATCAGAGATAGAGGTTGTCATCGAGTTAAACCACCATGCAAGGTAGAAAATTAAAAATGAAGTGAATCTTGGCTTACCGGCGGCGAGGGAACTCAGAATCAGAGCCCGACGGATGGTGGAAACTTCTTCTTATTCTCTTCCTATGGGGAACTGTAACGCCTGCGTGAGGCCGGATTCCCCGCCGAGGGACTCCAAGCATAAAAGCCGCCGAAGAAGATGCTGCCGCCGGCTGGCAAGGCAAAAAAGCCCAATCCGTTCTCGGAAGACCCGAACCGTTCCCCAGCTCTGATCCGCGTCCTGAAGGACCACCACGTCGGCCCGCACCGTCCCTGGATCGGCGACAAGTACATCCTCGGCAGGGAGCTGGGCCGCGGCGAGTTCGGAATCACCTACCTCTGCACGGACAGGGAGACGAAGGAGTCTCTGGCTTGCAAATCGATCTCGAAGAGGAAGCTAAGGACGGCTGTCGACGTGGAGGACGTCAGGAGGATGGAATCGTCGATTTCCTTCGGCGCCCCAAACAAATCCTTGACCCGCTTCAAAAATCGGACGAAGCCAAAGCGCCGCACTGTAGATAGCACCGGACGAAGCCAAAACTCCGGAGATAGTCGTCGCACCGGAGCGTTCGATGTCCGGAGATAGCGCGCCGGCGTAGTTCACGGGAACACCGGTTTCGGATTTCAGAGGAATGGGGGAGGCGGCGGTAGGGTAATTACCCTAGATAGTGGGCTGGTTAAAAGTAAAAAAAAAATACCCCCTTAAATACTAGTTATTCCGGCCCTTAGATCTAAATGAAGGAGATCCTACGGCTCTCCTTAAGCTTTGTATAGGATACAAAATATCCCCTTTGTCACCCACCGCGCTCCGGGATAGCAGTGTGGAAAAGGAGTGTTATAGGGCTTGTGAGTTAGATCGCCTATAGTTTAGGCGATATAGTGGTGACTTGCCTCAATCATTTCACTTTGTTTTAATTAGCGGACATTTTTTCATCGCATTAATTTCACTTTGGATTGTAACCTATTAAATGTGATTGTTTTGTACGTCTCTTGCTTAATTGTAAATCAATTTTGCTGTCCAAAATGAAAATTATGGGCTTAGCAAAAGTTTATAGGTTCATCTTTTAAGTCAACCAACCACCCACTTTATGCAGTATGACTCTTTATGCATAATCTAACTCGCTTTGTAGTCCAAAGTCAAATTTAAGCATAAGGGTTTAGTTTCATCCTTTAAGTCAAACCCCCCACCCTACCAGTGGCGGATCCAGGATGGATCAAGACACTGGTCATTTCATATATATGGGCTCAATCTAACAAATCACTGGGCCAATCTACTTACAAATACAAAAATATACATAGTTTTGTAGCTTTAAACTCGAGAGTGGGGTGGGACGCGGCCCGGGGAACCCCACCCCCAGATCCGCCCCTGCACCCTACCCCGTCTTTTTTCTTTTTTCTTTTTCTTTTTCTTTTTTAGTTAGAATGACGGACGATTTATGGTCCCCCATTTCTAGAGCTTCTATGGTCCTCCATTACTAACGCAGTCCATTTTTTACTAACGCGGTCCGTTTTTTACTAACGCAGTCCATTTTTATCAAATTTCCTTATTCATAATATATTATAAAAAAACGGGCATAAAAATATAGGCTCAGGATCCGGGTTCAACCTCCAAAGGTTGGACCGGTCCAACCCATATACACGGAGGGGCAGTTTTGGCATTTTGTAAAATGTTATAAATCCCTATCCTTTTACTCTGTCTCACCGTGAAAGTCGCCGTACACGGACGGGCAGTGTACTAGGTTGACCGCTTCCTGTTGACCTCTTCACTCCGAAGCCGCCGGCTCCGGCGCCGGCGCTGGAGAAGGCGAAGAAGAAGAAGAAGGCGGAGGATGCGGCGGACAATCTCGAGGGGAGGCGAAGGATTCGTCGGATGAAGAGAGGGGGTTCATGGTGGTGAATTGGGTGTCGGCGGCGTTGGGTTGGGATCTCGCTGGCGGCGATGGCATTGTGACACAGGGGAGTTGTTGTTGATGATGGATTTTGGGGTGGATTCGGCTTCGGAGATGTCGGCGACGGAGAAGCGGAGGTCGTCGATGTGAGGGGGAGGGTGGGCCAGCCAAAATTGAACGGTGGATGGAATATTGATGGGACCCGCAGGATCAATTGCTCGAAATTGATGGACCGCAGGATCAATTGCTCGGAAATGGCTTCGATCCGTCCCTCCACTTACGTCGCTCGACTCCTCGCCGCCGCCGCTTTCCCTCACCGACGCAAAGCACCTTTTCGTGGATAGATCAGTTTGTACAGGTGGATAATAATGATATTTTGTATTAAAAATTACAGTTCAGTCACTATATTTTATGTTGTTAACATTTTTGGAATAATCTTTGAAAATAGATAAACTGGTTATCAAATAACTAATTAACATGATTAGATAACTAGTTAATACGATTTGATAACTAGTTAATTCGATTGATTAACTAGTTAATTAACTTTGATAACTAGTTAACAACTTGATAACTAATTTTGATAACTAGTTATCAACTAATTTTTTTGTTAACTAGTTATCAAATAATCTCGTTAACTAGTTATCCAATAATCTCGTTAACTAGTTACCCAATCACGATGTTAACAAAATAACTAGTTATCAAGTAAAATTTTATGTTAACTAGTTATCTAAATCATGATGTTAACTAGTTAACTAGTTACTAATAAAATAACTAGTTAACATCAGAATAACATGTTAACTAATTTTGATAACTAGTTAATTAATTTTGATAACTAATTAACTAATGTTGATAACAAATTATCACCTAAAAATGTTAACTAGGTAAAAATAACATAACTAGTTAGATAACCTGTTAACAAAAAATCTCGTTAAAATTTAATTATATGATTATTCGTTAACTAGTTATCAGGTTAAAATCTGTTAACAAGTTAAAAAACGTTGTTAACTAGTTATCAGTTAAAAATCATGTTAACTAGTTATTAGTTTAAAAATTACTGTTTACTAGTTAACAGCAAAAAAAGGTGTTAACTAGTTAACTAATTTAAAAAATGTGTTATCTAGTTAACTAATTTAAAAAAAGGTGTTATCTAGTTATCAATAAAAAACATTGTTACCTAATAAAAAACATGGTTAACTAGTTATCAATAAAAAACCATGTTAACTAGTTATCAGGTTAACATCTGGTAACAAGTTATCGAACAAAAAACGATGTTAACTAGTTATCAAACAAAAAACGATGTTAACTATATTAGAAAAATTAACGTAACTAGTTAACCAAAATGTAACTGTTAACTAGTATAAAAAAAAACTATATTGAAAGAATTTTTTAAAAAATTTAATTTTTTTGAAAAAAAAATGTTGAAGTTAGGAAATATTATTTCTTTAATTTAAATATAAAAAAATATACCGGTGCCTCGCCGGAGACGGCGGTCGGTCGCCGAGGCCGATCGCCAGAAAGTTACGGGGAAATATTATTTCTTTAATTTAAATATAAAAAAATAATATTATTTATTGAATTTAAATATAAAAAATAAATTATGTGTGTAAAGTCCTAAAATACCCTAACAATCTAGACCATTAGATTAGTCAAAAGGTCAAAGGGTGATCTAATGGTGGAGAAAAGGTTGGAACACTTCCAACCCTTGGAAAGGGTTGGAGCCTGATCCTTAATAGCACTTTAAACATTTAAAATAAATTAATAATATTGATAAAAAAACTGGTGGAAAATTATAAATGTTAAAATTAAATTAGTGATTAATAAAAGTTATTGTTGATGCAAAATTATAAATGTTTAAATAAATTAATAATAATGATGCAAAATCATATACATCTACAAAATTTTATGGAAAATTATAAAAATTCAAATAAAATAATAATAAATATTAAAAATCATATATTTTTTAAAATTAATAATTCTAAGAGAAATTATTGCTAATAAATTATGTAATTAAAAATAGACCGTGTTAGAAAAAATGGATTGCGTTAGTAAAAAATGGACTGTGTTAGTAAAAATGGACTGCGTTAGTAAAAACGGACTACGTTAGTAAATACGGATTTTTGCGTTAGTAAAAAATGGAATGCGTTAGTAAAAAAATAGACCATGTTAGTAAAAAAAACGGACTGCGTTAGTAAATTCGGACTGCAATGACATAATTGTCTATTTATGTTAAAAATACGGACTGCGTTAGTAAAACGCGGACCGCAAATAGCAGCACCTGAAGAAAAAGGAATAAACAATTGGCATAATGAAGAAACACAAAAAATTAAGGTTCTTGCCTCGTTCATACCACAACTCCTGAAGAATGAAACTAAGCAGAATGGTACAATTAATCAACTTAATTCATCAAAACAAAAGCAAACAAGTTGTTAAACTACAATTATAATGAAGTGAATCAATTTCTGGGTTAGAAGAACGCTCGGCTCCCATAAAACACCCTTGATCCATCCTTTTTCTTCCGATCATTATCATCCCGGCTATGATCGTTACTATTTCCATGAACTCCTTGAATCAAATCGCCGCCGCCGACTCCGGGTTTGTCCAGATCCATCGGAAGCTTCATTTTAGCAAGCGACTCTGTAAACTGCTGCATACTTCTCATGTACATATCCACTATCTGCTGCTGCATAGCCGATTCCTCCGCTCCCGAATTGATGTTCGGAATTAGTGGCGGCGGAGGAGCCGCCGCCGCGAACATTTCGCCGTACTTTCCATCAATCATCTTACTCCCGCTTCCATCTTCTTTCCCGTCTTTTTCGTCTCTGATTACGCTCCCTTTCCTCGACGTCGGAGTGTCCGGGCACCCGCCGGAGGAAGACGAGCTCTGATTACCTTCGCCGGAAACAGAGATGTTCAAGGCGGATGAATTCCTCTCATCGCTGAAGCTCGTAGCGGTGGAATTCATGAACTCAGACGACGTCCGGATGCTTCCGCCGGGAGAAATCGAACCACCGCCGCTGGTATGGTGCTCATCGGAAGTCATTTCACAATCGGGGAGAGGAGGGAGATGAGGAAAATTTCCTAAATGGAGGAAAGAACCGAGCTTCCGATCGAAATACTCAGAAACCATTTCCTGATTCTGCTTCACAACGTTGATATCCGGAAATTCAACCCTAGAATATTCCACCGGAACTACTTCAGAGATCTTCCGATCGAGCAGAAGTACCTCAGACGAAATCGAAGAATTAACAGCAGAGGAAGGAGGAGATGAAGACGGCGTTAAACAGAGAGTCAATTTAACAGTCCCAGCAGGGGAATGGAACAGATCAGTGGAAGAGAGGCTGTAATCCTGCGAGACTTCCCCTTTCCCAATCACCTGAGAAACAGGAACCAGAGCGAATCCGAGGAGCTGATCCTCCATCAAGTTTCTAGCTCTGCTAAACATCCAGATCTCGCATTTAACCACGGCGTCGACTTGCGCGACTCTCATAGCGATCTTGTCGTTGAATTCCGGGTTCTTGCCGCCGCCGTTGACGATCCGGGTCGATAGAGTGTGGTCCGGGTTGTAGGTAAGAGAGAATTTGGCGTAGACGTCTTGATTGTCGTAGATACAGATGTTGTGAATGTTTCTGGCGTTGTGAACGTAGATTTGGAGAATCCCGACGAAGGATTCGGAATTGTCGACGTCGTCGTCGTCCATCCGGGTTGGATTGGGGTTGTAACGGAAACGGGTTCCGGTGGTGGATCGGGCGTAAGGATCCATTTTAGTGGTAGCTGAAGAAGAAGAAGCAGGGGAAGACTTTTGGAATATGGTGTGGAAGAGATATTGGGGTTGGTTTGGTTGTTTTCTTTAAGATTGGGAGAAGTGGGTTAGAAGAGAAGATGATAGTGACTATGTAACATAGAATGGGAAAAATAATAAATTCAAAGAATGGGAAATAAATCACAAGGAGATGATAGGTTGATAGCTATGTTCTTCTTTGGTGATGATGACATATTATTCCATTTTCACCTTTGTGTTCATAATCATAATGTGAAACAATAACATAACACATTTTAATTTTTGTTCCGAGGTAGGTGCGAGTTGGGCAATGAGTTGGTTTGAGTGGAAGGTTGATGGTTGAGTATGTCTGACTCCTGATGTTGGGTGTGTACCTCGTAGAGCGTTAGACGAGTAATAGTGAGAGGGTGATTATGTAGGGGGTAAGTGTATGAGTGGGATGATATGAGAGACAAAGAAGTATCGGGGTGTGCACGTAGGCATTTGGGGTCCTTGAGGGTATAAGCATGTCGTACGTCCAAGGTGGTGAGTGTGGGATCTGAATATGACATGTGTTGTCTGTCTGTGTGTCCCCTGTTAGTGTTGAGGTCAGAGGGTTATTTATAGCTTTTTGGTAGTTGGGCCGGGTCGTCACGTGTTGTCAGCTGATTGGCGGATTAGTCTCATAGTTTCACTTTGACCTCTGGTGGCGGCTCATGCCCTTTCTCTTGTTGTAACCCTAAATGTCGCGTCTGGTGGGTTGAGTTCGGGCTTTGGGCCGGAGCCCTAACTTTCCTAGTTTGGACCCAGGCAGGTCTGGGCCCATCAATTATAAATTGTTTCATTCTAACAAGATCAATGATTTGTCGGTCTAAAACCTTCTTTACATCTTATTTGAATTTTTGAAATTTTGGACTAGGTTTGGATAAATCTTCCATGCCTTCATTTTCCTTGACCCAGCTCTAAACCTCTTCACATCCATCTAAACGCTAAACATTTAACTTGTTACATCGTATACAATTCTCAAACACCCAAAATTGATAATTCTTGTCAATTAGAGCTTGCTCTTTTCCTGGCACACTTTAAAGAATGAATTCTTTGCACCATATTTGAATTAGTTTAATAATTTTACTCACGTTTCATAGTATTAAATTTTTTAAAAAAATATTATATTATATGTATTCCATATGAATTACTTAAACAAACAGTTTTCTATTAACCTTTTGACCCTTTTGAATATTTTCTAAGTTTTCTATTAACTTTACAGTCCGAGTCTATTAGTGAAAAGCTACGTCAAAATGATTGTTATGATAAGATGTACTAACCGTAATTTGATTCAAGCACAAACAATTACACTATTGACTGACTATAATAAATCGTTAAAACAATTATATTAGCCATTGAATAATCCGATTGACTTGTGTTGTGTGGTCTATTTTCAGCGATGAAATCTTGACTAAATCCACATATAATTATATCCATTTCATTCAGCCATATACAGCATGTTTGATTAACTTAAGCTGTAATGTAATTATGATAATGAATTGAAGAAAAACAAGAGCTGTAATTACTAAATAATGATATGGTTTGCCATTCAGTGCTGTTCTTTCCAGGTTTTCGTTACTGTGCGGCGGTGGAGTGCTGGATTAGTGGTGGGGAAGGAGCTAAGGGGTTTGAATGGTGACTTTTGCCATCAACAAGATTTGTGGATTTGTGATTTGTGATTTGTGATTTGTGATTGCTTTGCTTGACATTGCAGCTTCCAATTTTCAATATGATTTTAGGCAATTCCACTACTGACCAACCATTGAGCTAATTGATGAGAAAAGATATTGAAGATGCTTCCCCAAAGCTTCAAGATATGAGCTTTTTCATAGCCAACTTCTCAATCATGATTAATGGCTGTTGTTGCTCTTCCTTTGTAGGCCATAGTTTGTATGCCAATATCACCCCATTTCAATGCCTTTTCTTCTTGCATTATCTTCCTTTATGTATAAGATGTTGTAATAGGGATGCAAATCAGCGGAGCTAGCACGCAAGTAGACAATAGCCCGATACATAAAATACAACGAGCCAAAATTATTTTTGTACGAAAAATACTAATATAGTTTAGCTATTTGGGTCTAGGGGACCCTAGACTCAGGCCCAGGGTGGCCTCCTCTAGCTCCGCCACTACTCATACTTATGTGTATTTGATTCTTCTTTGTCCGAGTACAAAAGAAAAATATTTGAGTTGATCGAATTATGGTGTGGGTATATAAAATATTCATTGGGAACAAGTTTAGTTGTCTCCGTCTCATCCTTATACGAATACATGTCCATATATTACATTTATATGACTTATATGCCCTTTACAATGTTATTCAACATTTTTTTTGGCTTTGATAGCTCCAAGAGGACAAATCTAGATAACGAACAAATGCAAGGGAGAAATAAATAGATATATGAGAAATTTCATGGTGTGTTACAACAAAATGGGCAACTGAATAACTAATACGGTGACCCACTTGGCTAGCTTGGAACTAAAAGAAGAAGCATAAGATTGGGTTCCTCTATGATAGCATTACCAAGGACTAAAGGACTCAACTAGTAGCTCCACGTACACCTACATGGATGGTACGATCAATATTAATTTTCAAAGTGAGGGAGTTAGAGGATTCCAATAAGCACTACAAAACATTGGAGAAAAAGTGGTGGTTATATTCGCCATACAGGTGATTATAACCGCCACTATGATGCCCATATTGGCGGTTACACAACCGCTACTTCCACGAAAATAACCACTATACAATACCTTCTTCGACTCTTGGTCTAAAGTGGCGGCGCAAAAGAACTGTTGATATGAAAAATGGTGGATCATTGTGCTGATTCAAACCTAACCAATTGGAAACTGGTTAATCAATTTTGGGAACAATAGCCGTGACTTAACAACTTTTCTTATCCTTCAATCTGGGCCATTGAGTTCTAGCGTTTCATCATCATCCCATTATCATCATTATGTTGTTCCACCTTCACATAGATATATGTCGACGAAGACTATCATATCCTTTTTTTCAAACAGATAAATGAACAAATATGGTATTTATATATGATACATATTGATGATTCCAATATTGTGGTGGTTGTAACCTCCAATGTGGAATCGACGTAATGGTCGCACGACGACGAGGAAGAAGAATTTTAGAGGAGGAAGGAGTGTCCAGCTAGGGAACAAGTTCAAAATCTCGACAAGGTTTGGATCCATCGAGTCGAGTCATACCGGATCCATGAGCTCAGTCGACGAGCTATTCTTGAACGGATAAATCCAACCCATGAAGATTTCTTCACATTTGGAGAAACCTTAGGTTCTCGCTTTGTTACTAGGTCTGGACAAGGAGGAGGAAGAAGAAGACGAAGTTAAGAAAGGTTTCTATGATAAGTAGAGAGGCAGAGATATGAGGCTCGAGGGAAAAAATCTCCTTGATGGAAAACAACATCTATGTCCCCGCTTCAATACTTGTCATTGGATTTAGCAGACGAGGAAGAACGGGGGAGGGAGGTGGAAGAAGAAGCTGTTGTGGTAAGTGTTTCGTCTTCATTTAAGATGAGTGGCTTTTTCTTTTTAGTTTATTTTTATTTAGTTTTAGTTTTATTAAGTTTTTAAAAAAGAAAATTTCACTTGGGATAATAATGATACTGTATTGTACAGTCATCTAACACCGTCATGCAATATATGCAACTTAACGGTGAAAAAACAAACAACGTGACAAAATTGAATAAATTTGAATAGTTAGTGATGATGAATGTTAAATTTCGTATACCTCATGATCATTTGAGTAATTTTCTCTCACTTGATAACATTTGGCATATTAAGCCTTCATTTAACTACAACCACACACGTGTATTTGCACAACAGACTTCTGAAGAAAATTCCGAATATGCTTAAAAAAAGATAGCAATTACAGGGCATGAGTCTTTGTTCCAATTTTGGGGTTTGGTTGACTGAATCAGCTGACTGGACAATTGCTGACGTGGAATGCTAACGTGTATATCCTATTTGTCGAAATTGACGCAAAACACGGACGGCATGGCATGTGACAGAAAACCTTTTTGATAATTTACCATAACATTTTGGTACTATCTTGAAACATTTTGTAATTCAGGGACCTGGGGCAAATGTTCAGGATACGTTTCCTTTGTGGTGAAATTGGAATCGCAACCAGCCAAAGGAAGTTGAATGCAAAGCTGTTTGCTTTGTTGCAGTTTTTCGCTGACACTTAATAATCCAGTAAGGTGATCTTCCCTTCCGTAACGTCTATCAGCTCAGCAAATCCGCGTCGTCATCCATCACATCTATCGTTGACATACTACAAACTCATCAAATCTCTCTGCTCTCTCTTCTATGCTCTCCCCCTAAGGTAAAACATTGCGCCTCTTCTCCCATTGATTCTGCTTATTGGGTTCATCGTTTCATTTCCCACACTCTCTTTTCTTCACTCATCTCATTGGTAAACTGTAGATTTCCCTGTGTATCAGTAGCCTGATTGCTGACTGTTTCTCAGATCCGTATGTGCATGTTTGTATTCGATTTACTTCCAACTCTCTAATTCTTTGATTTTGGGTTCGTGCTATATCAGAATTATCGTTGCCATTTTCCTATTTCAATTTCTTAAGCTTTTGCAGCTAAAGATTAATTGTTTCTCGACCCGTTATTCCTTTCTTCCACCCCATGCTTACTCCTTTCACAAATTTCTCTACCTTTTTTTGCTGCAGCTTTTAGGCGCTTGATATCCTCATGACCCAAGTGCTGTTTCAGCGAGGAATAGGCATATGGTGATTTGGGTTACACCAATTTGTAGTAGGAGCTGTTAATTGGTGTAAAATTAGGGTTCTTTTGGGGTTTTGGCCTCAGAGCTGTTGTGCTGGTTAGCTAAATTGGTCTTCTTCAGTGTCGGACACATAGGGATATGATTGAGAGGAGAAACATGGGGAAGGTGTCACCTTTGCTACTGATGCTTTTGACATTTGGGTTTGCCTTTGCAACCTATAACTTGTTAACTTTGATAATCAACCACAAGAGCGCCACCAATTCAGTGGATCGATCAAGTGCTTTTCCTGATCCTATAGCTACTATGCCTCAGAGGGTGAGGAAATTAGGGAAACCGAAGTTGAAATATCATGTTGCGCTTACGGCAACTGATGCTCCATATAGTAAATGGCAATGCCGGATTATGTACTATTGGTATAGGAGGATGAAAGATGCCCCTGGGTCAGACATGGGAAAGTTCACCCGAGTTTTGCATTCAGGGAAGGCCGATAATCTGATGGACGAAATCCCTACTTTCATTGTTGATCCTCTACCAGAGGGTTTGGATCGGGTAAGGTTCTGTGATCTCTCCTTTCTTTCGGTCATCTGGTTTGTTTATGCAGTGAATTACTATTGTAAGGAATAACTGGAGATCATTCTTTATATATAAGCTCACTGTATATCTATATCTGAAATTGAACTAAATGCAAGTAATTGAAACGAAGTGTTGTCAAATTATTGTCCCTCTTTGAGGCTGTCATGTACAATGTTAGAAGTAGTTCAGTGACAGTAAACTGTGATTCCCTGTCATTGAGAGGCTATGACAAAATTTGTATCATCCATTTATGGCAGTGCCATGTGCATAGTGATGGACATGCACTTGAATCCATCACTGTCTAAGCTCTTACACCAAGTGGAGAATGACTGTCTATTGAATTTCCTTGCCTTTTTCCATCTGTTGCCTATTCCGTACGGGTTTAAGGGTGTTACGAATTTTGTTTTGGGAAATGCAGCACGATATAGTTGCCCTTTTTCCTAGTTTGACATTTTTTACATAGTATTAGACTGTAAACATTCGACATTTTACAAAAGCATTCATGCTCATAACTTGTATGTAAGAGAATTGATCGCCCAAGTAGATGTGGCATTGAATTTCACTAGAATTCTGGACATGTGAATTAAGGAGAACCCCAGATAGAGTGTTCATCATTTAAGTTGTTTGGATCTTTAAATGTTATTAAGATCAAACTTCAAAGAGATAACATATCTCAGTTGTTCGATAGAAGAAAGAAATTCCCAAGTGGTTGGGCATCAATAAGTACATAACTAGCACCTTCCTGATCTATGCAGGGTTATATCGTCTTAAACAGACCATGGGCCTTCGTTCAGTGGCTGGAAAAGGCAACCATTGAGGAAGAGTGAGTTCGTAAAGTTGCACTTGCACTTCTTTGCTTTGTCTCTGTGCTTTCTGAATCTTACCGAGCTTATTTCGTATGCAGTTACATCCTAATGGCTGAGCCAGATCACTTATTTGTTAATCCGTTGCCTAACCTGTCACATGGAGACAATCCAGCAGCATTTCCCTTCTTCTACATCAAACCAACAGATCATGAGGACATAGTCAGAAAGTTTTTTCCCAAGGAGAAGGGTCCAGTAACAAACGTGGATCCCATTGGTAATTCTCCCGTGATCATTAAGAAGGTAAAGTTTTATTGGTAGCTGTTGACTGTTATGCATATGTACTGTTTTTCTTTTCAAATTTCAAACAAAGCAAATGACTTTTTATTTTATTGATTTGCTCTTGTCACTTGTGTGATTCGTTTTATAAAGAGGATATGAAACTTTCTGTAAACTCTGAAAACGGGAAAAGCAGAAGCCTACCGTAACCATGTATTTACCGTCTGTTTCTGTAAGTTCTACCAAGAAATGGAATACATATATAAGAGATTTTATCCTCACAGTGTCCAATTTGTTATGAGGTCTGTAATTAGCATTCTGAAGTACCTGGACTATCCAAATGTATGTAAACATTTATCCTCTATTCGTATCGTCTCGTTCAGTCAACTCACGTAAACCATCAATTTTCAGACTATCCTGGAGGAAATTTCACCAACATGGGTCAATGTATCATTAAGGATGAAAGATGACCCAGAGACGGATAAAGCATTCGGCTGGGTGCTAGAAATGTGAGTGAATTTAAGAACAACTATCTCTCAGTTGCCTGAAATGTCTTCAAGTTTTACTGACATCTTTCTGTGGAGCTCAGGTATGCTTATGCTGTAGCCTCAGCATTACATGGTGTTCGTCATATACTTCGAAAGGACTTCATGATACAGGTATCTCCTTTATATAAAAACTAATTCTTTTCACTCTGTTATTGCCCTCGATGGTTGGTTACATGCAAGCATTTCTATATTTTCAGCCACCGTGGGATACGGAAGTTGGGAAGACCTTTATTATTCATTATACTTATGGCTGCGACTACAACTTAAAGGTATACTGCATTTTCTCTGTATCGCATCGTTTTTCGGAAATGAATGCTTGAATTTATGCCTTTCCCGGAAATGGTTCAGGAGAATTAACTTATGGGAAGATGGGGGAATGGCGTTTTGACAAGAGAACCTATCTTGGCGGCCCTCCACCAAAGAACCTCTCATTGCCTCCACCGGGAGTTCCAGAAAGTGTGGTATGCCCAATGCTGCCTTTCGCGATGAACTGTTTTACACGGATGCCTGTCAACTAGTATGGTTACAGTTAACCGATGATATATGCACATTGTTAATGTCGTAATGTATGTGCAGGTGAGACTCGTGAAAATGGTAAACGAAGCGACAGCGAATATACCGGGTTGGGAGCAAGCAAAAAGAAGCTGAAGTGTATTTGATGGATCATAGAATCAACAAGATTGACATTCATGACATGTACACACAGTGCAGTGACAAAAAGGACGGTACAAATAGATGAAAAGAAAGATAAGAGAATGTTTTACAAGATATGGATAGAAATGTTTGGTCTGTGATTGTAGAGGACACCGAATTCGTTTTGCTTGGAAGAATATGTAGATTGAGATCAGTGCCCAGTAATATGTCATTTGGTACACTCATTTGTGCAGATGACAGCCATGGTAGGGTTGGCTCTGCATTTGTGGAAAAACTCCTTCTTGCGAATAAATGAGCCCCATTTATTCATGTGAATCATAGCTTCTTTTCATATATTTACAGGAACCCTACTTTTAGCGGATCCATCTGACATCAAGTGCTATGGCATATGGTTGGTTTTAGACGGTTTCTTTTAAGCTGGAGAATTGGTCAGGTTCAAGTATCCAAGCTTTGACTTTGCACTCACCAGAATCCGTGAACTTCTTAAGTCAATCTCAAACCTGAATCTGTTTGAGTATTCGGGTATCCAGTTACCTGAATAGGTAGGCTGGGAACGAGCTTGGGTATCCTTTTAACTCGAAAAATGAATTGGTTGTCATCTGTGCATTGTCACTCATCGCAAATTTGCAAAGAGAAAATTAGGGATGAAGGGTCGGGCGACTCGCGGGAAATTAAGGATTTAGAGGTTGGGAATGAAGGGTCGGGCAACTTGCGCGTACTAATGAGTAGAACCTGTTCGGGTGGTACTCTACAGGGCAAATTAAAGTTTGAAATTCAATTATAAACTCAAACATGTATGAGTATCGGGTACCCTAACCCCAAGCAGGTTAGGTTTCTTTGAAGTGGATAGTTGAAATACCCATTTTAAGGAGCATAACAAAGGTTTTTATAAGGATAGACTGTAAAATGTGAAGTGACCATCCTTGATGAATTAATTAGGAGTAACAAGCTAATAGTTTTGTTTCACTCACGACCTTATTCTAACAATATTTGTTTTGTAGCAGTCGCACAATAATGTTTTTTCTTTGTCATAGGTAGCTTGCAATTGGCTAGTAACAACAAAACTTTTAATCATTCACTCAAACTGTGCGGTTCACCATAAAACAATCTATAAAATATACAAGAGCTCGTTAAGCCACTAAATGGGCAGTTCTATAGCATTATCCCTGACTGCTTGCACACTGAATTTGTTGGTCTGAAATCCTCGAAGCTACCAATTCCACATCACCTTCAATATCTCTTGCTCATACACCGTATCAAAAGCAACCCACACATGCATCCCTGGAAATCAACAACTCTAAAACAAAAGGTTCAGCTATCAATGACCTGGATGACACCAGTTGCATCACGGACGACAATGCTAGTTGACCCACCCAAAGGTACGTGAACCACGCCATAGACATTAACTTTTAACCGGAGAGTAGCTGGGAGACACCATTGACGCAAGAACTCGAATCCGGTGGATAAAATTGTAACAGAACAACTATGTTTCAATGGCTGCAGTTGTGCATCATCTTTAGTAATTTTCCAATGTAATAGCACTAGTTACATATATATAGAGACAACATATTCATCTATAGTTTAATCATCTGTTATATATCTGCTGCTAATGCACATATATGTTGGTGTTGATGCTTGCTGTTCATGGATACTTGTTGTTGTTGGTAATCTTGGTGGAAGATGATGGTCTTGTTGTCAAAGAAGGCTTCATCTGAACAATTTGTTCATCATCGACACCCATCTTCTTAGCGAAAAGACCCGCCTGAAAGAACCTCTTAACAGCATCTTCCATGTACACAGTACCTTCCTTGACACTCATTTTCTTGCCGATCTCGTTAGGGTAACTCGAAAGAATGTGGTCGCCCTTGAGCACAGCCGCTAGCTGTAGCATTTCCTGCTGGAACTCGCTCAGTTTTGCGTCTTCGTTCGCGTCGCCTTGCCTGATCCTGATTGGAGTTGGGAGTTTCTCTGTCCAGTTATAAACAGTAAGTGTAAGTTGTGTCTAGTGAAATCTAACATATGAGTTAAGTAAGAACATTGATTGTAGTTCAGGAAGAAACCAGGGCAATCAGTTCTGGGTTCAGTTCTGGATTGGACAATGCTTTCGAAAGTGCCTGCCCATTGGTCTCTCTTAGTGAGGAATGATGGCAAGTTGAACATCTTCTTGACGGTGGCCGGAATCGACGAGTGCTCGTACTCCGACATCGGAGTTGGTTGACCATTTGGACCATGTACAACTGCAATGGATAAAACATTTGTTTGAGAAATGATACATTTAATGGTGGTAATTATTATAGACTAGATATTGGCCCACCGATGTGAGCTATTTTGAAGAGACGAAGGTTCAAACAAAGAAACTCGTAAATAGACCAAACGTACTTTGATCTCGAGGCTATTGGAACTCATGAAAACTCAAATACAATTGAAACAAACCCTCGATTGAATGTTAATGGGACCCGTGAAAATCCGTCTACAACCCTTAGAAAACCTAGATATAGTTCAAACAAACTTCGATCCAAAGGCTACTGAAACTCTTGAAAATTTGACCAAACATTAATGAGTTATGTGACTTGACGAACCAAGATTTGAAAACTCGTGTTGTCCAACTTACAATTCTTAATAAACCACATCGTGTCCAACTTACAATTCTTAATAAACCAACATCTAAGTGTAAATCCACTTAACGTGTAGACATGCCAACAAATTTTTATCCCTAAAAATTTAGAGGTCTATATCTAAAACAATATAAAAATATAGGGTGAAACTAAAAATAAATAAAAAAGTATTGAGGACCAAATTGTAAATAGAATTATTAAGGACCAAATTGTAAACAATTATTAGGATCAATGTAACAAAATTATAAAGCACCAAATTGTAACAGAATTATGAAGGACCAAATTATAAATCAAATCACTTAAGGCATTAAAAAGAAATATTACAAAAGGGTGCATGGTATTATTATGTGTTGCACCACACTCAATAAAATCCAAAAAATGAACAGTAATAGCCTTTTTTTGGTAGAAAAACGGTGTGAAGCACCCTTACTCATTCATCGGTATAGTTTTGGGAAAACAGGTCCCTACATGGTCAATCCAAATAGCTCTATCAACCTCGTGAAGGTAGATACAATTAACATGAAAACCAAAATCAAGGGTGTGTCCGTGGTGGGCAAGCAGCGACTATGTTGCACAATGATCAAATAACACGCATGCACAATGCACAATGCACAATGACTCTGTTGCACAATGAACAATAATAGCTGACCAGAAGTAATTGTATAGAATACGCCACATGGGGTCACTAATTCTATCATTTGGATCATGAAGTTACACACATAATTAAGGTGCTAATTATATCTTTTTAATAATTGGGTTGTCCACTATCTCCACTCTATTATGTGTAGGGGTCATTTTCACACCACTTGGATGTACACGAAACTTGCTAATTATACATCTCCTTCATGTACAATGAACTTATTTAGAAAATATTACTTAAGTTAATTCAAATGCAAATCACATCAAAACTAAATCTATATGGGGACGAAACCCCAAAAGGGGATGAAACCAAAACAGGAACGTAAAGTAACTATTATCTAATGATCAAAGATGCAAAAAAGGAAACTTCATGCACCAGATTGTAATGGAATATTACAAAATACGTACCGGTGGCCTTATTGATCCAAGGAGAGACAACAATGGTAGGGACCCTAACGCCAAGACGGTTGAAAGTGAAGTTGAAAGGCTCCGGACCCACTATACCGTCCGGGCTGGGTACGACGTCAACCGGCGTCGGAACGTGGTCGTAGAACCCTCCATGTTCGTCGTATGTTATTATCAACATCGTCTCGTTCCACTGCGGGCTTGCCCTTAGAGTCTCGTACACCTGCACCCATTGAATCGAATAATACGACTACTTATTCATGAGCGAACCGAGATTCATTCCTTTTTCCTCAAATCTTCGACTTTTAATTTAGTGTTAAAAGTTCATAACTAAAAGGATAGAACTTTTTTGGGCCGTTAGATTGTGAATTCATCTACAATCCAACAGCAACAGTCCAAAAAGTTGAGCATAAGGAAAAAAATTCAAATCTTATTGATAATTTATTATTATTATATTATTATGATTGGGATTAATTTCCCGTGATTAATAAAGTCAACTCTGTTTAATGACTATTTGAATATATAAAAAGAATGGATGTACGGACCTCTTTGACGAACATCTGGCCATTGTAGACGTCGTGGGAAGGATGGTCGTCGTTGGCCGGAGCAATTTTAAGATCGGTGTAGCGCTGCTCCACCACAACGTAGTTAGGGAGCTTCCCTTGCTTGGCGTGGCTCTTGAACAGCAAGTCGTACGACCGGAAATTGGTGACGTACTTTAGCTTCCTCAAGTTCCGGTAAAACAGAGTCGCCGGAATGTTCTGGTAGTAGATCCCCCATGACAACCCGGCGTCATCTACGTTCTCGAAGATGGTCCTCTGCGGGTATCCCTTCACCAGCAACGCCGGAATGTTGCTCGTCGCCCCGTTCGACGTCCCTGAGTGCACGTACAGCCGGTTCGGCTGGGTCGACGACGGCACCGACGCAAACCACCTGCGAAACGCATTATGAAATTGTAATATTTTCACTAAAAAGTCAAAATAGCGTTTACAAAATCGGAAGGCTAATAATGAAATTCGAAATCCAAACGATGTGAAGAGCTAACAAAAGATCCGACTTGGTCCGACTCAATTTAACCAAAACATTAAGGGGTTCTTTGTGCCCAAGAATTGGTTTGGAGGACATTCTAGACTATTTCGAGAATTAATCGTTTGGATGAGTGAATATGTGAAATTTTTGGACTGAGAAAATAAAAATAAATAAAACAAAAGAATATGACAAATACCAAAATGCCTCAACTTTAATCTCTATATCCCCAATAACGAGGACATTTTTGTCATCTTACTTTGAATTCATCCTAGAATGTGAATTCTCACCTTGTTATTAGAGAATTCGGAGGGGGTCCGAATTCTAGAATTCTAGCATTTTTATGCGTAACAAACGATAGAATTGATTGAATTCTAGGATGATGCCCAAATCTAGGCAATTCTCACTCTTCAATTCTCTGGTACAAACGACCTCTAAATAGACTTAAAATCAACATCTCAAAACTAGCCCAATTTTATAACTAAAAAACTTCAAACTAAGCAAACTGACAAATAGTTTACCCATTATATAATGAATAAATAACCCGATAAATCTCCAATCCAATGAGCTCGTCCGCTCAACCCGACTCGTGGCCCACCCAACCCACCCTCACCCGTTTGACAGCTCTGATGTGATTGGTTTTTGCCCATTGGATTCCCTTATTATTTACACTTTTCAATTAAATAAATCCATTAAATGATTTTAACAAAATGAATTCATCCTCTGGCCCAGAAACAGAGCATCAGCAATCCCCAAATCAACGAAGAAAATCAACAAAACCAAACAATTAATGATAACAAACCTGTCAAAGACGGCGAATTCAGAAACAAGAGCCTTGTAAACGGCGACGGAATCAGGGTGGAATCCGTTCATAACATCTCTAGACATATTGGAAGAAGGATCCATGGAGAAAGCCTGCTGAGCGAACCCGTTCATGGGCGGAGGATCCTTGGAAGTATCATTTGACCCGAATATCTGCTCCCTTATTGCCTGGAAAGAGTGACCCGGATCCGGATCCACGTAATGGGCCTGGTCCTGGAAGTAGAACTTGCCGGAGTTGGGATCGGATGTGTTGAGCTGGTTCCATTGGGTGCCGTCGACGCCGTTGATTTCCGGGTTAAGCTTCTTCATCCATCCCAGCATGTGGTCGAAGGAGCGATTCTCCATCACTAATACGACTACGGTTTTGATTGGGTTGTTGATTGCTGCTGACTGGATGTGGTGGACATTGTTTGAGAGGAGAAGGAGGAGGAAGGTGAAGAGGGAGGTGGCGGCGGCGCCGGAGCTAGGTCGGCGGCGGAGCATTTTTGAGTGATTGAGGGTAATGGGGAAATCTGGGGAGCTTGATTTCTGCTTTTATAGCCACTACTATTACTATACAGTCTGGACTGTGGATATGTTTTTTTAATTTTGTTTTGAAATTTCAATTATTTAATTTCTTATTTTGTCATTCCACTGTGACTGAGATATTTACTTTTCCTGTAATTAAAGGGCTATTAGTGATCAGATTTGGTATTAAATAACTTTTTTTTTTTTACCTATTTAATGATGGTAATACATGGAAATCTCTTAAAATATATGGCTTATAGGATGAGACAAAGATAAAGATAAGAATATTTTAAAAAAGATGTGATAAAGATAAATTTAAACATTTACCTATTTGTAATTTGGTGGCAATGTGGGTCAAATACTATGTGTATTTTCATAGATATGTTGACTTGATCTTGAAAATACATATTTAATTTGACTATGATCGGTCCACTTACACCCCTACTAATAAGTAATGATATTGGTTTTTCAGATGAGATATGAAGGTGCATTTATAAAGTGGGTAGCGCTGGTAGCATTTTGTTGCACCGCCGGTAAATGAATTTTAAGAGAAGTCACCAAGTACGGTAAGACTCAATGACAATGCTCCTAGCTATCAAGAAAGGCTGCATTTCAATAACTCGAGTTGTTTGGAGAAGGTTCAATGTACATCTTATATCATTCATTAACATCATCATTTCTCGGGAAACCACCTTTTTGGTAATTTATTGATATTTATTTAGGCCAAATACACATGCACAACATGATCTTTAAATTTATTACGAGTATATACATAACGTTTATCGAATTATAATAATGACATGAGCTACTGACACCGCTTTCGAAAATGTCACGTCGAGAATTTTCGCACAAAATCATAATAGGTGGCGTTACGGAGTTAGCTGACTGTGTCCGAATTCTTACGTGGCATGTGACACTACAACAAAAACAAGCTTCTTTTAATGTGTCGCTAAAAAGGTAAATAATGTCGCTTAAAGTTTTCACCGACGTTTTGTCCAAGTGTCGTAATAATGTCGCTTAAACCAGTGTCGCTTTATGTTTTTGTGACGCTTACAATAAATGTTGGTGAGTATTTTTTGTGACATTTATATGTGTCACAAAATGTTGTAACGCTTATATATGTTACTTAAATGTATATATTTCATTGAACACCGTCTCCAACAGCCTCC
The DNA here is from genome assembly GCA_034768395.1 of Linum lewisii. NCBI lineage: Eukaryota > Viridiplantae > Streptophyta > Magnoliopsida > Malpighiales > Linaceae > Linum > Linum lewisii. Next base: position 71,012,728 of record CM068297.1, on the reverse strand, counting down.
CTCAACCCACCAGGTAGTCCTCCACCACCGAACCTTTAGTCATTGTCTCTCGCTAACCACTAGCCACCAGGTAGTCCTCGACCGCCGAACCGTTAGCCATTGTCTCTCGCTAACCACCTCTTTATCATGTGCCATCAAACCTTGGATAGCGTCTCCAACGGCCTTCCCTCCAACCACCAGGTAGTCCTCCACCGCCGAACCTTTAGCCATTGTCTCTCGCTAACCACTGGCCCCCAGGTAGTCCTCCACCGCGCCCCACCAATACTTTCTCTTGTTGAGCACCTGGAAAAGAATGTTTACTGTTTGTTGATGTTGGGATTTGAACCCTTGACATCAATGTTATAAAATTGAGCCCTTACCATTATGCCACATATCATAATTAGTTTTTATATAGCATATTTATTTAATTTGTTTAAGGGTGTTTGCACATGAGTGTATATAATTTGTATCTATATTTCTACAAAAAATGTGTATCTATATGAATGCACGTCTACAAAAGGTGAATATGTGTAAAATCACGTTCAAAAGGACTTTCATAACTTGCATTATACTCGTGTATACGAAATGTGTACATGAATACGAAAAGTATTACATGAGTACAAAGAGATTTACACGTTAAATTTTATTTCATTTAAATTCGACCTTTACAGATAAAAATAACAAAAACTTAGATGGGTGAGTATAAAATGCTTTTTCTAAACTATACTATGAATATTGAAATGACATTTATGTTAGATAGAATGCACCAAACTTAAATATATGTTTTTAACTTAAAATATATATCTAATAATATAGTACATAAAAAAATGTCATTGATTTATGTCGCTAAAAATTATAATTTTGTGACATTTACTCAAAATGTCGCAATAGTTACAAAATATAGCATTTTTAGCGACGTTTAATGAAATTGTCGTTATAGATTACTCAACAAATGTCGCAAAAGCTTGTTTTTGTTGTAGTGTGATATGGCAGAGGAACATAGGCTTGGCAGTTTGACCCAAGATAATGGGTACCCACCCAAAACCCACCCGGATTGGGCTGAAATTACCCGGCCGACTTGGGCTTTTTCCGGGTCCGGGCAAACCCGGAACCCGTTAATTACGGGTGGCGGGTGGGCATCGGATATAGGCAACCCGTCCCCGGTACCCACCCACTGGGCACCCATTTAGTCAAACGGCATAGTTTCATTGGTATATAAATATTCTTTAGTTTCATTGGTTTCATTTGTGCACCACTTTTAAAGTCTTTGTCCTTATTCAACAGTCCATGAATCGAATTACAGTTTTATTTGCAGAACCTTCTTTAGTTATTATTTGTTTAATGCAAACGTTATTAAATTGAGCTATTGGTTTGTTTGAGTTTCAGAATTACAGTTTTCGACTTTTGGTTTGATTGAGCCTTTTGAGTTTTGTTCTTAAAATTGCTAACCGGGAATTACCCGACAAACCCGTCCACCCGAGAGTGGGTGGGGACGGTTTCGAAATTGTACCCAATTAGCTTGGTCGGGTGGGTACGGGTAAAACCCGCCAAGTAAACGGGCGGGGATCGGATATACCAAACCCGTCCCCGACCCACCCGTTTGCCACCCCTAGAGGAACATGGAGGAAGAAAGAAAAGGGAAATTGAAAAAAAATAGTTAATATGAAGTGGCAGCCATGTCACATGCCACGTAGGAACTCAGACACAGCCGGCTAACTCCGTGACGCCACCTATCGTGATTTTGTGCGAAAATTGGTGGCATGACATTTTCGAAAGCGATGTCAGTAGCTAGCTCATGTCATTATTGTAATTCGGCAACCGATATGTATAGACTCGTAATAAGTCTAAAGGCCATTTCTTTATGTCAAAATGATAACTCATAAGTAACTCGTTATAACATTTGTGTCTATATGTATTGTAACATCCCAACCTTTTCCAACAAGATATTGTCCGCTCTAGCGCTAGACCCACACAATTTTACTTTTGGGCGCATTAGACCATCTCCAATGCTCCCTATCAAATTACAAAATTACTATTATTGAGCTTCAAACCTCCTACAATGCAGATTGTCAAATTGCTAAATTGCCAAATTAAATTGATTTCATTATCAAATTTAAAACAGTAAATTGCCAAATTGCTATTTTGTGGTAGTGGGTTGGACCCATGCCACCACTAAAAAAGACATCATTGAGAGAGAGGGTTTAAGAGTCCACATGGCGTGGTCCCATTGGCTGACTCTTACATTTTATTGTCTTATGTTTCATGTCTTGTACTTTGGTTGTAATATTTATTTATGTTTATGTCTCATGTATCAATCTATTGCAAGTAGATAATTATCTAATGCGAGTACGTGTTGTCATGTCACGCTCAGGGGTTCCCATGTGACATCCGGATTAGTTTCGACCATGACACATGTTCAACTAATTGTTTGATTTCATTGATGACATCGTAATTGACAATTAAAACAAATGACATTCAATTGGTAAAAAAAAATACAAAACTCATGGCACAACCCTCACATGATCAAATATGTCCAAATAGTTGATGACACAATTCATTCTATCAAACATGTGAGGAATCTATGACACATGTTCAACTAATTGTTTGGATTACATTGATGACATCGTAAATTAACAATAAAAAATAAATGACATTGAAACATAAAAAAAACATTACATCGAAACGTTCGTAGTAATTAATAAATACTAGCTATGTACAAATTATGAATGAATTATTGAAGGAAAATAGAAGAATCAATTGTTCTATAATGTTAATCATAAAATTAAAGTGCAGTCTTAAATTTAGAACTGCATCATTGGAGCAGAACAACTTTTCGCATACTTAAATATGACAATTTGATAATTTGAGAAGGCAATTTGACATTTAGCATTGGAGATGGTCTTATGGTGACTTATTAGGAGGTCGCTTAATCTCCAATGCTCCAACCCGAACACGTTTAACATTAGAGTTTGTCTTGTCAATTAAGGTTGAACTATTCTTTATAACACATGAATCTCTCTCGTGTTTTGTCGATGTGAAATTTATATAGGATGTCACATGTAGCGACTCTATATGGAGTGACTCTAAAACTATTTGGATTACGAGATGGATTGGGTTGTGACTCAAATAAGCTACTCTAAAGTTTGTCACTATCTACGTATCTACGTACATTTGGGAGTTCAATTAATTGTTGTCTAGATTCAAAATTGAAAAATAACAAGATAAAATCAAATCATTGTTCTACACAATATACCAAATTTAACTTGTTTGGTAATCATATAGTTTGAGGATACGAATTTGCTTAAACGCTTAACCTTCTTGGAAAGGGACCCCTGCAGATTGATAGACTGCATGCAATGATAATTAAATAGCTTCAATAATTTTTTGGATTATTCGACAAAAGAAATGAGTAGTAGGAACACAACACAAATGATGGTAGGATTCACACCCTCTTCATCAATTGTTTGCTTAGACTAATTGATGAAGATTCCAAATTTGAATCTTGCTTGTTCTGTCCCATTTAATCGTGTCTATTGAGAGAAGAATAAAATTGTTAGGTTTTGATCGATGGTGGAGGGTGGCACTTGAAAGACCAGACAAATATTATTTGATAATAGGTCTTCATTTTTCTCGAGTTAGACATCATAAATTTAAGTTACGTATATATGGATAACAAACTAACTGAATAGAATAAGGATTTTTATAGGGTCCTTGAGAAGCTTGCTAAGTGCAGGTTGTTTAGGGGTGGTTCTTCGTGGTGAGTTAGTCTCGAGGGATTTGGCAACCATCCCTATTAGTGTGATATGTCCGGAGTTCGTCTAGTTGGTTATGTGGAGGATGCATGCTTAGGCAACCTTTACAATGTGTAATCACCTGAGAGGCTTGGGATGCATACCAAGTGAACCTTTTTGGACTACAAGAGCACACATAGTGACATATGCAGGTTATGGTTGGACGTTAGTGTACCTTTGTGGGATGTGGCGTTTGGTGGATGCATGTATGTCCCTACAAAAAAAAATTGATTTTTAGTTACTGCAAAATTACAAATGCAGTAGCAAATAGTTAATATTTGCTACAGCATTTTCATGCCGTTGTAATTTCGCAGTAGCTAAAGGTCAATTTTTTGTAGTGTGCCTAGTAGACTTTTGTGGATTGTGGCTAAACGCATGGTAAACCTTTGTGGGTTGTGGTTGCATGCCTAGCTAGTAGACTTCAGTGGCATGTGCTAACACGATCTCAGTCTTTATGGTGTAACAATATAGGTGCAACGTACCTTACCGTAAATCTCGTTTTAGCTTATGATACGGTACAAGTTTAAACTTCTAAACTAATTTGTTAGTGACATACACACCCCAATACATCATCAACATCGACAGGCCCTTATCCCTCTAGTTTGTAGGTCGACGTAGAGATCTATCTGAGTTATAATGGCTAATCGGTCATTTTGTTGATGGAACTGGGTTGCAACTCCCAACCCAATGATAATTGGCCAAAATAATTGCACTACTATTCTCAATAGACTGAAGATTGAGAACCGGTTCTCAGACCCAATTCCATCAACCAGACCACCCATAAATGCTAACCTTATTTTGTTGTTAGAGGTTTTATAATACTCAAAAGAAGACTAGGTTAGAACTTAATCAAACGACTAAAGTACATTAATTTGTAACTATTTATTTATAATATTGTTCTCCTAATGAAAACCCCCCGATATGATAGCTATAACTCCAAACAGCACACGTACTAGCTTTGACTTCATTTGGATGGTGGACAATGACTTTATATTGGATTTTGAGGATAAATTATTATTTATATTTATCATTTTAATTTCTAAATTCAGCAAAGGGCACATTTAAATAATTAAATTCAGCGAAGAGCACATTTGATTTGAACACTGATTTTGTCGGTGGATGCCCATATGCCTAAATAGTCAAATGACTAATTTTTAATCAAGTTAAGATGTTGGCATGTTGAATGCTAAATAGAGAATCTATCGATGTTGCTAATGAATGATCATAACAAAAAATAAATAAATAGAGCAACAAGTGGCGGCCAATCAAGCTCCGTGCATTTGCAGTTGAATCATGACTCATGACTCATGACTCATGACTCATGACTCATGGGTAGCGACTAGCGTGAATAAAAGGCAGATTACAAGTCTTTCTATATCCGTGGACACCTGATTCTTCATTTTGGTATCATAATGATCAAATTCTACGAATATACCATACCAATTATTTGCAACATCCAAATGGATGATACGCTACGATTATATTAAACAAACAATTGATGTTAACACATTTTTCTGAAAAGTGGAAGGGGTAGGGTGCATTATATAACTGTGAGGGAAAGCCTCACCCCATGAGCTAGCTTTTGGAGTGATAAGGCCCAATAGCATCTAACAGTGATATCAGTCTCAGAGCACGGTTGACAACGATCTTCCATGTGATTCAGTCAATAGCACCCTGCTCTTTCACTTTCCAATGTGAGAAAACTCAACAACCTCCCCTTCACACAACACAACACGTAATTGAGTATTTAATCTAATATTATGCGCAACACCACCCATCCTCCCCTGATAGCTGCGGCTGCACACAAATCCTAATTCTCCCTTGGAACAATTTAAATAATCCAGAAACTCTCCATGGAGAATCTTAAATCGTTTCAAGAAATTATGTAAGATGTTCCATTGTTTGATGAGAATGTGATTAACAAGACTAATTATATGATTGATATTCGGTTTTTTTTATCAATTTGTTATAGTGCTTTTTGTCTTTTAACATTTCGGCAACACTACTGTAATCCGTGAAAGGGAAAGAACAAAGATCAAACTAAAATAAACACGAGTAAATATTTAATATAGGCCTAATATCCTCAAATGTCACGAACTATTGCGATATTACTCGCGTATATACAATGTATATGCTATCTGGAGGGCGTCACTAACTATTGGATTCCAAGTTCCGGATAACACGCCGTTAGTTTTCGATGATTTTCTTGACAGGAGGCTAGACGGAGTTAGCTGACTGTATAAAATAGTCTAGTTGGCATCCTATGTGGCAATATTTTATATTTTATTAAAAAATAAAAAAAATAAAAATTATGAAAATATCTAATCTTATTCAGCGAAGAGCAGAGAATACGGAACGGTGAGATCTGGAAGATTCAGCAGAGGGGGAGAAGAGGAAACCAGCAGATTGATCTGAGAGTTGGAGAGTGATGGGCCCAGCCCGACAAAGTCCAAAGGCCCACACGACGGCCCACGAGGCGACCCACATGGCAGCCCGAACACAGCGGCTAGGGCAGGGGGTCCGGACTCAGGCGGTAAATCAGATGGGCCGAACAGGCAGGCCCAGGAAGTGGAGTGAGGCCCAAAGCGACGGCCCAGCTCGGCGGCCTCCTAGGGTTACTCGGCGACACTTAGGTTTCCAAGACAGAGCGGACACGTGTCAACATCCTACGGGAGCTACAAACGAGTGGCTAAGATTTAGCCTTGGCGACCAAGGCAGGGGTACTATAAATACCCCCGTACACCCTATTAACCAGAGGACAACACTTTTACTCAGCGGACAAACGCTCCGCGGTACGTTACTCGCCTCCCTCTCCCATTCCTTAAACTGATCGCCTCCCCTTTTCCTTGAACTAACTTCCCCCCACGTTGCTTACGAGGTACACCACTCCCGGAGGACCAACAGGCTTGGGCTTCCATTATTGGGCCAGGCGACAAGGCTGGAACAATTGGCGCACCAGATAGGGGGCGATCAGGCGACTTTTCAAGGCGAATGGCTTCATCAGCGATTCCCACTCTGATGGGCGAGGATGGCGAAAGAGGAGATGGAGTAAACCTGTCAAGCATGTCAATCCAGGTTCTCGAGCAGACCCAAACCTCACTAGAAACATGGAGCGCGAATTCGAAGGCGACTCGGAGTCCCAGAGTACTATTCCGGCCGGCGATGCCTATGAGCTGTTGGAGCAGCGATTTCGGTCCCTTGAGCAACAGAATGCTGAACTCACGCAGATGTTGAAAACGGTGATCGCCCAGCAGGCTCAAGCTCTCAGGGCCAACACTCAGGACAGGCAATCGCCACAGGACTCCCATTTGGAAGTGTTACAGCAATTCCTCCCGGCTACTCAAATCTCCCCCGCACAGATGGCGGTTCGCCAACCTCTGTCCAGGGCGATACTCGTCGAGCCACTACCTAAGGGGTTGGTTCCGCCCAACCTAGATAGGTATGTAGGTACTGGCGACCCGGACGAGCACTTGCAAGCCTTCCAGATCGCCATGCAAATGCAGCAGGCTGGCGACGCCGCATATTGCAGAGCTTTTCCGGCGACACTGGGAGGGCGAGCTAGGGAGTGGTACATGAATCTACCGGAGGGCATCATAACATCGTGGGAGGGCTTTGCGAGGATCTTCTCACAGAAGTATGAGTGCAAGAAAACAAGGACGGTCCCGTTGCAAGCGCTGGTGAGCCTGAGGCAAAAGTCGAACCAGTCGCTGAAGGAGTTCTTTGATGAATGGACTGGGGTCGTCCAATCCATCAAGAGGGTAGATCATGAAATCGCTGCGGCAAGTTTATTCCAGTCGACTCATAACGGCAGGCTGCAGGAGTCGCTGCTGCAGGTGGCTCCGAAGTCGCTGTCCGACTTGGAAACCAGAGTACACAAAATTATTTTAATTGAGGAGCAGTTAGCAGAGCCTGTCGGTGGAGCGGCGAAGATGGAAGAAAAGCCCGTTACAGGGAACAAGCAGGCCAAAGGGCAGCCCTCCGAGACACGGCCATACGGGAAATATCGCCCAGGGGAGCAAAGGCGTTACCAAGAGAGAGGATACCCTGGGGAGCAAAGGGGTTATCAGGAGAGAGGATACCAAGAGGAGAGGGCAGATTATACACCCCTCTCAGAATCGCGAAGAAAGATTCTGCTATATATGCAGCATAAGGGACATCCCATCAACTGGCCGGGGCCAATGTTCACTCCGGCGGATCAGCGAAGTCGCCAAAAGTTTTGTGATTTCCATGACTCTCATGGGCATACCACTGAAGACTGCAGGGAATTGAAAAATGAAATCGAAAGGTGGATAAACGAAGGACGTCTCAGGGATTTCATTGTCAGCTCAAAGCGGAAAAAACAAGCCGCAAGAAGATGATCGCCGTGGACAAGGAGAATCACAAGACAAGGGTGATGTCTTCGCCCGACTTAAGGAGCCTATGGACAATGCAGATAGCAAGAAAAAGCCTCGACCTGAGGTAAACCACGTTTATCAAACCATTTTTGGTGGGGAAAGTTGCCCGACAAAGAAAGTCAGAAAGGAGGAAATAAATGAGGTGATGATGATAGACCAAGTCAGTCGCCCAACGTTGGGATTCTCGGAAGAAGACATGGCCAGGGTAGGAGGCCCAAGTTTGGAAGCGATGGTGATTCAAGTAATCACACACAATAGCCGAGTGGAGCGAGTGATGGTTGACGAAGGGAGCTCTGCGGACATTATTTTCTGGGAGCTGTACAAAAAGATGAACCTGCCAGCTAGCTTGCTCAGGCAGATAAAAACTACCATCTCAGGATTTTCAGGACACACAGTTCCCATCAAGGGGATAGCCACGATGGCGATAACCATTGGGGATGGAGACTTGCAGGTCACCCGATCCATCGACTTCCATGTCATGGATTGTCAATCCACGTACAACATGATCCTAGGGCGACCTGCACTCGCCGCCTTCCAAGCAATCTCCTCCCCAGTGCACCAAGTACTGAAGTTCGCTACTAATGAAGGGATAGGTTTTGCCTGGGGACACCCGGACATCGCCAGAAGGTGTTACAGGGCGGCGACTAAAAGCACGTGCCTCACCATAAGCTTGGAGGCGGAGAATGAGGGAGAAAGAGTCGTACCAGCAGAATCGGACGTCCCAATACCGCTGTTCGAAGAAGATGAAAGTAAGACAGTTCGAGTTTCTTCCTACCTGAGCGATAACAAGAAACAGGAGTTGGTCAAGTTGCTCCGAGAGTTCTCGCACCTGTTCGCATGGTCACCAAGTGACATGCCAGGAATTGCTCCAGACATCATCAAACACTCTCTAGCGATCAAACCCGGGAGTCGCCCAGTCCAGCAAAAGCGGCGGAACATCTGCAGAGAAAGGCAGCAAGCGGTGGCAAATGAAGTGGAAAAACTTTTGAAGGCAGGGTTTATCAAAGAGGTACAATATCCTGAGTGGTTGGCTAATGTAGTTCTTGTCAAGAAATCGTCAGGAGCATGGCGAATGTGTGTCGACTTCACCAACCTCAACGATGCTTGCCCCAAGGATCCGTACCCCTTGCCCAACATAGAGCAGCTGGTAGACGCAACGGCGAACAATGAAATGCTGTGTCCTTTCTGGATATGTTATCAGGATATCATCAAATACCTTTAAGCAAGCAAGATCAAGAGAAAACGGCTTTCATGACGCCCACGGCGAACTACTGCTATCGAGTGATGCCATTCGGGCTCAAGAATGCTGGCGCGACTTAACAGAGAATGATCGACAAAGTCTTTGTCAAGCAGCTCGGCCGAAACTTGGAGGCGTATGTGGATGACCTGCTGGTCAAAAGTAAGAGATCTAATGACCATCTTGGCGACTTAAGGGAAACCTTCAATACACTGCAGGAGTATTCGCTCAGGTTGAACCCTTTGAAGTGTGTGTTCGGGGCAACATCAGGAAAGTTCCTGGGATATCTCATAACCAGAGAGGAATTGAAGCTAATCCAGCGCAGATCGCGGCGATTACAGCGATGGCCCCTCCAAAGACTGTGAAGGAGGTTCAGGTTCTATCTGGAAGACTGACGGCAATCAATCGATTCATTCCCAGGATCGCCGACCGCTGCGCTCCGTTCTTTGCGACTTTAAAGAATGCATCAAAGTTTGCATGGAATGACAAATGTAACAAGGCTTTTGAAGAGCTGAAGCAATTTTTAATTACCCCTCCTGTACTTGCATCTCCAAAGTCAAATGAAGATTTATTTCTCTATATTGCGATCTCTCCAAAGGCAGTTAGTGCGGTCTTAGTTCGAAGAGAGGACAAAGCCGAACACCCTGTTTTTTATACAAGTAAAACATTGGTCGATGCTGAAACAAGGTACCCGGCGATAGAAAAAATGGCATACGCTGTGGTCTGCACGGCCAGAAAGTTGCGACCATATTTTCAGGCACACACAATACATGTGCTCACGAATCTTCCGATTAAGAATGCGTTAAGATCTATGAGCATGGCAGGGCGATTAGGTAAGTGGGCGATGGAGCTAAGCGAGTATGACATTCGATACCAACCGCGAACGGCGATCAAGGCCCAAGTCCTTGCTGACTTTGTAGTCGAAGGTGCAGTACAAGAAGACACCGAGGAAGGCGATGAATGGACGTTATTTACAGACGGCGCCTCGAGTAAAGGAGGGTCAGGCGCGGGGATAGTCCTAAGGTCTCCTGGGGGGATCCTCCACGAGGTCGCATTGCGATTTGCAACTAATCGAACCAACAATGCAGCTGAGTACGGGGCATTGGAGGCTGGCTTGCGAATTGCTAAGAGTATGGGAGTTACTAACATCAAAGTTTTCTCAGACTCGGCGATAGTAGTCAACCAAGTTAATGGGAGCTTTGAGGTAAAGGAGGAGTCGCTCCTCCCTTATTTTGATGAGGTAAAACTGCTTATATCGGAATTCAAGAAGGTGGTTATATCCCAGATTGCTAGGGAGGAGAATTGCCACGCAGATGCATTATCGAAACTAGCAACGGCGACAGATTTTGAAGAAGGGCGAATGGTCACAGTGGAAAAGGAAACAAGGAGGAAGCAGTGTTTTCACATGATTAACGGAATTGGGAAAAGCGACTGGCGAACGCCTATTATTCAATACTTGGATAACGACACTGTACCAAGCGACCCGTTAGAAGCGACCAAGCTCCGGCGAAAAGCAGGGAGGTGTACTATAATAGGGGGAGAGCTGTATCGAAAATCAGCTATGGGTTCATACTTGCGATGCCTGGGAGAGGAGGATGCAGCTTGGGCCCTAGAGGAAGTACATTCAGGAGTATGTGGTACTCACTTGGGAACAAGAAGTTTGGAAAGGAACTTAATATACCAGGGCTTCTATTGGCCAACAATGAGAAAGGAGGCTGGCGACCTGGTGAAGAAATGCCACAAATGTCAGGAATTTGCAAGTTATCACAAGTTGCCAGCAACAGCGCTCCAGGCGAATGTCAGCCCGTGGCCATTCGAGAGGTGGGGGATGGATATCCTAGGCCCATTTCCGGAAGCCTCGGGGAAAAGGAAATTCCTCATCGTGGCGGTTGATTATTTCACCAAGTGGGTTGAGGCAGAAGCGGTGGCAAGTATCACCGCCAAGCAGATACAGAAGTTTGCATTTAAAAGTATCGTCACCAGATTTGGTATACCAGAAAGTATTATATGTGACCATGGAACTCAGTTTGACTCACAGGTCTTTAAAGAATTTTGTGATGACCTGAGGATAAATCTGAGATTCACTTCGGTCGCCTACCCACAAGCTAATGGACAAGCAGAGGCGGCTAATAAGCTTATTCTACAAGGATTAAAGAAAAGAGTGGATGGCTGTAAGGGCGTATGGGTCGAGGAGCTTGATCATGTACTATGGGCTCACCGTACGGCTTATAAAACGGCGACAGGGGAGACTCCCTACACATTGACGTACGGGACTGAGGCGGTCCTTCCGGTAGAAATCTCAATCCCATCTATCCGAATACAGGAATACAGGGATGAGGTCAACGAACAAGAATTGATGCTTAACGTAGATATGATTGAGGAAAAAAGAGAAAAGGCACAGATGCGGCTGATCGCTGAAAAGGAGCAGTTAGCCAGGCGGTACAATTTAAAGCTCCGACCACATCACATCGCGCTCAATGACTTAGTGCTGCGAAAGATCTTCAGGCCGGCGGTCGGGGCGGCCAAGCTCAACCTCGGATGGGAAGGCCCATACAGAGTACGGCGAGTGGTAGGGGCCAACACCTTCAAACTAGCAGAGTTAGATGGAGCAAAAATCCCCAAAACTTGGAACTCCATGCATCTCAGGCGATATTATGATTAAAAAGACACTTGTAACCGAGGCTAGTTTTTAAGGCAACTAAGGGCCCTAATGATTGAATCTAATATATGTCTTCGCGCCATCAAATTTATCATGTAAGACCTAAGGGCATTGGGATCGCTATGTAAGACCTACGGGCATTAACAAATCGCTGTGTAAGACCTAAGGGCATCAAATTTATCATGTAAGACCTAAGGGCATTGGATCGCTATGTAAGACCTACGGACATTAACAAATCGATGTGTAAGACCTAAGGGCATCAAATTTATCATGTAAGACCTAAGGGCATTGGGGTCGCTATGTAAGACCTAAGGGCACTAACAAATCGCTGTGTAAGACCTAAGGGCATCAAATTTATCATGTAAGACCTAAGGGCATTGGGATCGCTATGTAAGACCTACGGGCATTAACAAATCGCTGTGTAAGACCTAAGGGCATCAAATTTATCATGTAAGACCTAAGGGCATTGGGATCGCTATGTAAGACCTACGGGCACTAACAAATCGCTGTGTAAGACCTAAGGGCATCAAATTTATCATGTAAGACCTAAGGGCATTGGGGTCGCTATGTAAGACCTACGGGCATTAACAAATCGCTGTGTAAGACCTAAGGGCATCAAAGCTATAGGTATAACATCTAGTTAATGATGAAAAGAAGCAAAGCGGTCAAGAGAGGTGTAATAAGATAAAAGACCAAAGATTGAAAATTCGCGAGGAAGAGTTTAATAAAGCAGTTTTTACAAAAAAAAAGAGAAGGAGAAAGAGAGGAAAACAGCAACAGCACGCAGAAACATGATGATTGTCTGAAAAGATAGCAATAATAACAACAGGTTGAAAGCGGGATCATGGGTCTTTAGCGCCGGAGCCCTTCTCGCCAGCCTTGGAAGGGTCAGCGGCGGAATTGAAGTCTTTGCCGCTGGTCGAGGGGGCTTGATCAGATGATGGCGGCTGAACCTCTGATCCATCGAGATTCAGATCAGGCAGGCCGCGGCTGCGGCGAGTGGCCGCCACATATTCCGCATCTGCCGCCACTATCTCCCGCTCCAAGCGAGCAGCATCCCGAAAATAAGTCTCCTCCTCGGCAGCGGGAAGGTCGGGAACCCCAAAGTTATAGCGATTGAGACCTCGGAGGACGGCTCGAACCATTTTTCGCCCCGGCCAGCCCTTGTTGGGAAACAGCTCGTAGAACTCATTACGACAGCTGCGCATTACCACACGCATACTCTCGCCGAGAGCATGAGTGTAATAAGCCACAGTCTCATCATACTGAGCCTTGGCAGCGGCAAGATCACGATCCGCCGCCGATTCAGCCGCCAGAGAGTCATTAAGCAGCTCTTTAGCTCTGTCCCTTTCGGCGGCTATCTCCTCCACCTGAGCAACCTTGACACGAGCCTCATCCAACTCGGCTTCAAGGGCGACAATGTGCTTATTAGCAGATTGCAAGTCCTTCTGGACGCCCTCCATCTGGGAGATCCGCCCAGTCGCCTCAGCCAGGCTTTCCTTCAGAGACTCAGCAGCAGAGGTCGCTGCATCTGCCCGTCGCTAAGATAAAAAAAAACAAACAACAACGTGCGGGTTTAGCAAGAATCGTAAGGGGACAAGCCGGGAAATAGTATATATAAAAGGGGAGAAAGAAGAGGCAGATGAGTAAATACCTTCTCCTCGTTATGATAACGGGTGAGATCCATGCGCAAAGAGCGCAGATTCTCAACATCCTCCTTCAGCTTCCGATTCTCCTCCTGCATGTGTTTACATGCAAAGGAAAGATCGCCGAGCTCAGCCACGGCCTAGGCAGCAAACCAAATGTAAGGGGTAAGAAGCAGCGAGCAGAGCTAAGGTAACAGGACAAAGCAAATAAATGACGCATTCCATAAGTACCTGAAGGAGGCGGCAAGAAGTTGCCCCATGCAGGTCTGAAATCTCCGAGCCCTCACCAGGAGCGGTCACCCCCTCGTAGACACCTCGAGAGAACTCCCCCGTGATGTCACTCGCCATCCGGGGCGATATGTGGGATGCCACCGGATGAACGACAGCGAAGTAGGGAAGGCGAAAGGGACCCTCGCCCTCGCGACCAGCAGGAGCAGCGCGATGGAAGAGAGTGTTAGCTCGCTCTGTCCAGCCGGCCCGGCGGGCACGGTCGGTGTTGACAGGAGGCGGGCGAGAGTGGTCCCGAGAAGGCTCGGTGGGACGAAGATCAAGCTCCGCAGCCGGCGCAGACTCGGGATGCTCCGGATCCCGGGGAAGAGGAATAGGTTCGTCAGGAAGATAGGAGTCGTCATATGAGATGACGTTCTCGTCAGCAGGATGCCCTAAGGGCTCCCCCGCAGAGGGATTGTCATTTGCCGGAGGCGATTGGCGACGAGAGCGGCGGAGGGGAGTTTCAGTCTCAGCATCGACATCCTCCACCTCTATCACTGGTGGGGGCGGCGGCGGTGGATTGCTGGAGCCCTCACCTGCCTTTCTCCTCGGCTTGGAAACCCCAGTTTTTTTCTTCCTCATTGAAGAAAGGAGGTTTTCATCCGTCTCAGCCGCCTTCCTCTTCCCCTTAGATTTGTCAGGCGAAGGTTGGGCAGAAGCAGGGGCGACGGGGGCAGCCTCAGAGCGGCTGGGACGAGTCTCGGCGACAGGACCACGCGCGGTGGTACTAAGGAGGCACCCAGCGAGGCTTACGGCGCCTAGAAAAAGTACATCCAAAGATTAGTATAAAAAAAAGGAAAGAGAAGAGAGCACAAAAAGGCGATAATGTAAAGGTTATACATTCCTAAGGGTTTGGCTACGACGACTCAATTACGCAAGATGAACGGCGACAGCTAGGAAGGGAGGAAACCAATCAGCACCGCCTAAGACATAAAGTATACCTCCTCGTATCCCCGTCTGGGCAGTCCGCAGGCTAGAAGTGGTCGATAAGTGATGGCAATCAAGAAGGATCTGGCGACGTAGGAGTATTTCATCAGGAGTAGGATCAAGCTCGGCGTTGAAAGAACTCACGTCACCAGAAGACCAGGATGAGGGGAGCAGCGAAGCCCATTGATGATCCGTGTCGCTGGGGCGGAAGTAGAAAAACGAATGGTACCATGTAGGGCGAGGTTTCGGGGATGAGTAAGTGCCCTTTTGAGTAAGATCAGCTCGGCGAACGAAACTGATGCCATTGGAGGTGTGTTTGGCATAATGAATTAATTGAAACAACCGCAGAGTGGGGGCGATCTTCTTAGTCACGCAGCTGCATTCAAAAGCAGAGGCTGTAGCCCAACACCCGACGTTAAAGGCGCCAAGAGAAGCGCCAAAGCACCCAAGCAGGTCGACCGTGAACGATGATGGCGGAAGGCGAAGGCCATTGGTGAAGGCCTCGGTTCAGACGCCGTGCCACCCTGGCGGGCAATTGCCAATAGTGGAAAGCCGAGAGGCCACGGCGAATTCCCAGGTAGACGGCAGCATG
The DNA here is from genome assembly GCA_034768395.1 of Linum lewisii. Classification (NCBI taxonomy): domain Eukaryota; kingdom Viridiplantae; phylum Streptophyta; class Magnoliopsida; order Malpighiales; family Linaceae; genus Linum; species Linum lewisii. The sequence continues at coordinate 70,997,233 of CM068297.1, read as the reverse complement.
GCGAATGGAAGAACGCGGACGATCTTCTCCACCGACCCTGAAGGAAAGTAGCCCGGGCCGATGACCGTGCGCTCGTCACAAGTAGCTCTTCCCCACATAGACCGCCAGTTGCCAATGGAGTAGGAGCCGGTGACTCTAGTCGCCTCAGGATCAATCTCGACCCCATGACGGGCCCGCTCGAATCCTTTTTGGTGGGGACCCCAAAAAGGCAGGGCAGGAGATTCATCAAAATTCTCCTCTGCTACGTCGGAAATTTGGGCAGACGAGGTTTCGGCCATAGATGGAGGATTTAAGGGCGCCCGTTCAGGGGACTGACTGGAAGAGGAAGGAGAGGATGAAGGAGAAGATGAAGGAGAGGGTGAAGAATCGGTACCAGCGGAGTAGGAATGACTTTGGTTTTGGCTATCGGAGTCGGAATCCATGGTTCAAAGAAAATAACAAGAAGCAAAAAAGAGAAGGAAACACACGGCATGAAGGCAATGGGAGTGAGAAAGAGGGGAAGAGTCACGTACCAGGTGGGCGTCGGGGGGCTCCAGACATCTGAAAAATGGTAGGAAGAGATGAACGTTTTCTGGTGATCGGAAGAAGGAGAAACGAACGTTTTCCGATCGACGGGGAAGGAGAAGATAGTGGAGGGCTCGCCGGAAGGAATAAGGAAGCAGTGGAGGCAAGAAGACTGTAAAAATAGGGAGTCAAGGTGGCAGAGAAGGAGTAAAAAAAGGAGGAGGAAGACGGTAAGAAGGGGGTTTATATAGGAGTGCAATGAGCGGGAATGGAACCGTCGCGGTGAATGAGTGAGTCACACGCGCGGTTAAAAGGACGTGTTGGCGGGAAGGCGAACCGTCGCGACGTTTCATTGGGGACACGCGCGGTTGAGGTGACGTTTGAAAGGATAAGGTAATAATGGCTTTTTGAGCAATTACTGACATGCCCCGCTTTTCCCAACGTCTCCAGCAAGCCAGAGAGTAAAAGACCATAGTGCCCCGAGCGATAGAGGGGGCATGAAAAACTGGAAAGAAGGGACGCGATAGAAAGCAGCGACAAAAGAGATAAGGTGATAAAAACATGGACACAAGAGCGACTTAACGGAAGGTTAAGAACCAAAACACCAAAGCGACAGAGCAACAAAGCGACAGGACAGCAAAGCAATAAAGCGACACAACGTAGGCGATCAAAAGCCCTCAGCCACGCGAAGCTCGACTAAGGGCTCAGGGGCAATTGATGGGTCCTCTTACGGCGATCACGAGACGAGCGAAGCAAAGCTCGACTAAGGGCTTGGGGGCAATTGATGGGCCCAGCCCGACGAAGTCCAAAGGCCCACACGACGGCCCACGAGGCGACCCACATGGCAGCCCGAACACAGCGGCTAGGGCAGGGGGTCCGGACTCAGGCGGTAAATCAGATGGGCCGAACAGGCAGGCCCAGGAAGTGGAGTGAGGCCCAAAGCGACGGCCCAGCTCGGCGGCCTCCTAGGGTTACTCGGCGACACTTAGGTTTCCAAGACAGAGCGGACACGTGTCAACATCCTACGGGAGCTACAAACGAGTGGCTAAGATTCAGCCTTGGCGACCAAGGCAGGGGTACTATAAATACCCCCGTACACCCTATTAACCAGAGGACAACACTTTTACTCAGCGGACAAACGCTCCGCGGTACGTTACTCGCCTCCCTCTCCCATTCCTTAAACTGATCGCCTCCCAATTCCTTGAACTAACTTCCCCCCACGTTGCTTACGAGGTACACCACTCCCGGAGGACCAACAGGCTTGGGCTTCCATTATTGGGCCAGGCGACAAGGCTGGAACAGAGAGAGAGAGAGGAGGAGGACAACACCGACAGCGGCCAAAGAGGAGAAGGATGATGTCGGAAGCATGGAGGTACTGAAGGCGCTGGACGTCGCCAAGACGCAATGGTACCACTTCACCGTCGTGGTCGTCGCCGGAACGAGCTTCTTCACCGACGCCTACGACCTCTTCTGTATATCCTTAGTCACGAAGCTCATCGGCAGGATCTATACCACGACGGATCTGTTTCTTTAGGTTTTGGCTCGGATTCGGAATCGACGGCGATTATCCTCTCTCCACCACGATTATGTCTGAGTACGCGAACAAGAAGATGAGAGGAGCGTTCATCGCGGCAGTGACTTACTATTCCAGATCTAAGATGCCGGAGACTGCCCGATACACTGCCCTAGTCGCTAAGGACGCGAGTCGGGCAGCGAAGGATATGTCGAAGGTGCTTCTGGCCGGAGATGGTGGTCAATTTGGAGTTGGAGTTTAGTGGGATGAAGGTGGTCGGAGATGGTGTGAAATGTCCTTTAATTTTATTTTTATTATTGGTAATTAATATAATGACGTGGCGTGCCACATGTGCGAAAACTAAGCCACATTAGCATATTTGACAACTCAGACGGATGGATATGGACGAAAATTGTTCGAAAACTAACGGCGTGTTATCCAGAACTCGGAATCCAATAGTTAGTGACGCCCTCCAGATAGCCTATATATTGTATATACGTGAGTAATATCGCAATAATTCGTGACATCTGAGGGTATTAGGCCATTAATATATAGACTTCACAATAATAAACATAACATACAGTTGAAAACGAAGCACTTATTTGAAAAAGAAAACGTGTCCCAACAACTACACGACACGACACTGTAGAGAGAAAGAAGCATCCAGTTCCCTTAATTTTATTCCAGGAAGCTGAGGGATGGCTCCAAACTAGTATGCAAGTCCTCACCCACAACTTCCCTCTTAAAAACCCACTTCAATTCAATATGTAAATACGCTACTCTTCTACTATTACCATTATTATGCATATCCCTGACTCAAACATAAAATCAACGACACTAACCACAATATTACCCCCATACCATACAAGTCTTCAACAGCACCATGCCAACATTCAAGACTTGCTCAAACTGACAACTTACCCTACTAAGCAATCATCAAACCATCCATCCAGGATTAAACCTCTCCAAAAGGCTACATGCCACCAATTCCGACCACATTCATTCATGACAATCTTCCTCATTCCACTGATGATGATGATATGAGATATCAGCACGGTCCTCCAATGCTGCTTTACTACACCGTTTGTTTATTTTCCCACAATTTCTCCCAATCAAGGAATTTACTTGTCAAATGTTCCCATCTCATAAAAGGTGCTGCAATCTTTCTGTCTTCTCTTAGCACTAGACCCATCCACCAAATCTGCACCAGTAATAGCAATATCATATACATGGCAATCTAGACCAAAGAAATGAACCAGCACATTAATAACCTGTAATTTCCAAATGATCCTAATACTACTCTGTCAACAGGTCATACACACAAAAACCCCAAATTACGACACTGGGATCTTCCCTATAACTAAAAGACACTTCCACCAGTGAATACATACTCCACGATCAATAGATAACAAGATGGCAAGATAAAACAAGCATGCAATGGCATATAGAACAGAGGCCTACACCATTCTACAATACTATATGCAGTTTGAACAAGAGAATAGAGAAAAGATAACACACCTGTCCAATGGCAATGAGTCCGCAAGGAGCCAAGGCCACCACCCTCCAACAAAAAGTGAAATTTTATATTTGGTAGAGGATGCAAAGTTGGAGCGTATACTTGGTAGCAAAAGAACGCCATACATTCACCAAAGTGGATTCTTAGAACCTTAAGAAAAGAGATCAGTTCAAAACAACTTCCAGAAGGAAACCCCATAAACACCCATAGGCATCCACAGCTGGCGTTCAGAACTTCTCATCTTAACATCCATGCTTAACACCCATCTCACACGATATAACGCCCATTCCAGATGGACTGTCCACGAAATTGCTCAGGCGTGATTTGCTGATTTCCATTCAAGAGTTGTTGCTGCACTTGCTGCTCTTGCGCTCTTAGATTCTCAAAAGCCTGATAGTTCTCCCAGCCTCTTTCCTTCTCCAACTGTACTTGAGATGCTGCCAACTGTTTTCCAGGGAATGGAAAGCTTCCTGTTCCCGTAAACCCGTTGTTACTGCCATATTGAAGAGTTGAATGAGAGGAGATGTTGTTGGACCCACTGAACCCAGAGGTGTTGGTTGATGATGGAAATTGATAGCCATCCAACCAGCTATAGTCATCTGCTAGAGGATTCTCATTAGTCATATCTGAGCCAGAATTGGGTTCGGTCATCTGCTTTGGCGGAACAGAAGTAAACCCTGGAGGAGGACCAAGATGCCTCACAGGTCGGCTAACAGGACTCCTCCTAAAACTAGTTGGAGCAGGTACTGCATTTATTCCCAGGCTTTCACTGAATATCCCAGAAGAAGCCACAGCGTCAACCTTGGATGGAATGATGGTATCTGGAACCTTCATTTGATTATAGAACATACCAGTAGTACTAAGACTGACAGATGGCTGTTGACTTGGAACAGAAGATGCAGCCAACTGAGCAACCCCGAAATCTTTCTTCATCCCATAATCAGTTGCATGTCCATTCTCAGCAAACCTGACACTTTTCAAGCTATTAGCAATCAAAGCAGCTTCTTCCATTAGCCATTTTGAAGAGGGGGGTTGAATTGCCGGTGGATGTTGAGTACCAACAATACCAGGAGATGCTGTCTTTTTAGGATGTCCGTTGAAAGCAGCTGAAATGATATTATCATCCAGAGCACCAGAAACAGAACCACTATAGAATTGCAGATCAACAGAAGAAGGCTGGTTGTGTCTTACACTTTCATAAGGGCTATGATTTAAACGTAGCCCATCATCTTGCTTCTCGGCAACCAGAGGCTTGAAGACGATTACTTCATCATCCTCATCCCCTTCCACATATCGTTGGGGGTTAGTATTCAAGGCTCCGAAAGTCACAGATTCCTCTGGCTTGAGTTCATGAATCAAGTTACTTGCTTTTGACAATTCCAAATCAGGGCTGAACAATTCTCCATCAGAAACATGGATAGCACCTATAACAAATTTCTTCATTTTAGAATCAAAGGAAATTGGTTTCTGATCAACTTTAACAATGCTTGCTAAGGATTTTCCAGCAGCAAGAATCCTTTTAAAACGGGCCATCCTTTCCTTTGTACCCTCAGTTGCAAAGGAGTATTTTCTAGAGAAGTCCAAAATCATCTGAGCAGGGACTAGTGGCAAAAATCCTCTCAGCTCAAAGTCTTCCCATAAGGCGAGCCTGTTCTCGGTTTCCCCTTCTTCATAGCGGCTCATGTTATTAAAACATGTATCATCTTCATTATCATCAAGGGACACTGACCAGAAGGTCAATATCTTGTTCATGAGAGTTATACAACACCTCCAAAAGTTTGACCTTACAGCAACCTGCTTCTCATCCGCATCACCAACTGTAGCAACATCAGGACAACAGGCCAACCACTCCACAAAAACCAGAATCCCAGGTAATAGGTAACTTGCCGAAGGATCATTGAGCTGTCCACACCTCTCTAAGAGATGTCCCATTAGCTCAAAAGCTGCAGTAAAAGCATGTTGAAGAACAACAGCACGCTGTACAATCTCTGCATATGTCTGGCCTTCAGCCTCTTTCTTGACATTATGAACAGTGAATACAAGAATTGAGATTAGGTGAACAATAAAATGACCACTCTCAACAGCATCTGATCCGAAATTCAGCGTCTCCTCAGGGCCAGTAGAAAGGAGCTCACAGAAATTACAGCTGACCGATGCAAGAAGTTCAACAAATGTCTCCAGGCTACACGTGAGGTCCCATAACAATTTAATTAGAAACAGCTAACAGCTAATAATGGTAACTGATGAATATACAATAATAAGATACCTCGTGCGTGTAAACAGAATGCCATTCAGACGGACAAAGCGAATGCAAAATGATTTACGAATGTCCTTAACATCGACTGCCTTCTCCTTGGTACCATCAGCTCCAAGGATTAGGTTTTTGGTTGCACCTTTGGGCTCCCCTTTTCCTCTTCCTCTGCCATTCCCCCGAACTCCTGACTCCTTGGCAGCACAAGCTTTGACATCTCCAACCAATTGAGAGTAACTCTGACGGTTCTGCAAAAAGATAATCGAAGGACATAATCAATTAGAGACTTTGCAAGATACATGTACATCTAACTTGCACCATCTCCTTCATTGCTAGCAAAGAAACAACTACTCACTAGGCACAAGATACAAAATGGTGGAACCCAATGCTTAGGCAGAATTTGACCCAAGTTAAGGAACACAGTTGTAGGTATAAAGAAACCAAGAGTACCTTCTCAAAAGCGACTATCAAATTATCCCTCGCTGTCATAAAGGGATTATCCACTGCTAAGCTCCTAAAATACCTGTACACTGCCACCAGCTCATCGCCAGAATATGAAGCTAAAATCGCAAGCTGGAACACGTTAAACACTCAGTCAGACATGGAATGACAAAAAATAAGACCTTGTAAGACATAATCACATTTAACACGTTGAAATTCAACCTGATGATGGGGATTCCCACTTGATGGCAAAAGAGAAGCTGCCTGTAAGTAGTAACTCGAAGCTGCTGCATACTCTCGTGTTTTAGAGTCACCTTCACCATAAAGACCTTTGTACCTTACAAGGTCACCTAAATATATCAAACAACGGTGGCAGGAAATCAGTCCTTTCTTGATGTCAGCAGATTTCTTCTCATCTTTCTCCATAACAACTCTATCATCTGAACCATCTGTGAAAAATCCAAGAGGAAGCCCATACTTGGCTCTGATTTTGAGAATCAGATCATGATAAAACCCAGTTGCCTCGGAAAGAAAAGTTTTGAATTGTGATCGTATCTTCTGAATGCGATCAGGACGAGCAGGAACCTGAGTTGAGTTTGAGCTAGCAGAATTAAGAGCAGCACTAAGGTGAGCTCTCAACTCCTCAATACGCCTATAATGCAATTGCCATAAAGCATATTCTATGTTATGCTGTTCAGAAAAACCATGGTCCTCAAGAATTATGGACTCGTAGTTCTCACGGATCTGTTGCCAGGCATTTGGATCAGAAGGAACTCGTGCCTGAGCTGATCTCCTACGTTTATTCTCCAACTCAATGTTCTGAAAAATTAAAGCAGTTTAAAACCAAACACAATGCCACTCAAAAATCAAAAGTAGCACATAGTATATATTGACCAGCATACCTTTTCATATAGACGTTGTGCACGCTCCCAAGAAGAAGGAGCAGACATTTTATCCATCTGCACAATCATCGTCCATCAATTATAGTAGACCACTTTATATTGCCTTCAATCTGAAGAAAATACATAAAAATCACCAAAAGAGGTCTATGACTAATGTGAACCAGTATCCATCCATCAGTATGTAATCAGCGAAGTTAAATTCCCCAAACAAGCAGTAGATCAAAATCAGATAACACAAAGAAAAGCACATAAGATGTTGTAGAACAGCTACAGCTGAAATAACCAACCATATCAAGCAAGCATTATTGACAATAGGAATCAAAAAACGAGGTAATAAGTGGCTTCTGCAAAATCACCGGAATTAAGATACTGAAGAGCACTTGTTGCCAAAGGAAAGAATCAGGAAAACAAAGTCGAAGACCCCCTCCCTCCCAAAACAAAATCACTTATCTGGATTAGATTCCGACAGTAAAGTACTTGACATGAAAATCATATCAAGTCAATAGCTTTAGGAATCCAAACTGGAAACAGCACCAGACTCCACAAAACTGATCCTCCACGAAAACGTCAAGGATAGGGTATATGCGTTAAAATCAGCTCAAGGTTACGAAAACTATGAACAAGTCTAGCTTCCAGAATCCAACATAATTGTTCACAATTTGTGAAAACCCCGTTCTAAACAGAAAGTGCATATCAGTCTCCTAATCCTCCAATATACTTCCTAATTCGTAGCACGTCAACGCAGCAGAAAAGAGCATATGTGAACCCAACAAGAAAAGAAAAACCTAAAGAAAAAATAAAAACAAGTCATGGATTAAGGAAGAAAAGTCCCCATTCGGATTGAATCGTCTACATATTTAGCACCGCCAAAAGGTTTCTCGCTATCCAAACAGAGAATCGATTTTACAGAGAAAAAAAAATACGAAGCAGCTTCAGAAACATCAAATCGGCATCGGATCCGCTAACCTCAACACCAACACATAACATATCCTCAAGAACCATTAATCAAAATCAGCAGCAGGAGAAAGAAAACAAAAAGGTCAATTATCACGAACAGGAAAAACGAAATTCTGGAGAGAAAGAGAGAAGAGAACGCACCGGAGGATAACCAGAGGCAAGAGAGATTTGCTTGCACGGAGATCAAATCATCGGGAGAGCGAAGGAGGAAAAGGTTAGGGTTAGTTCGTTTGAGAGTCCGTTTGGTGGGAGAAGAAAATAGAGAGAGAGAGAGAAAAGGGGGGGCGGTCGTCGTATAAGAATGAATTTTGGGGATGAGGTTTTCTTTTTCTACGAATTCAATGAGATTTCAATTCTTTCATCTCCTTTTCCCAATCGCATCCGCCTTCTTCACGAAGCTAGAGACGGGCGGCTGCCTCTTCTAATACGACATCGTCCTGTAAACATGGTTTTCTTTTTTCTATTTCTTTTTTTCATGAGGTTTGACCACGCGCCAAGTATAGCGGTTGTTGTATTGAATTGTAACAAAACAAAAGATGGGAGTGGCTGACGTGCAGGCGCGTCTGTTTGTTGATGTTTTCCCAGAAGCGGATTAATTTGGTAAAGAGAGGAGTCATCACCGCCATTTAGGGGTGTTGGGGAGAGCTCGGCTCGGCTATTTTTTTGGCTCGAGCTCGGCTCGGCTCGGTTCGAAACTAGCTCGTTAACAAGCCTAAACGAGCGCGAGCTCGAATCGAGCTCGATTGCAAGCTCGGCTCGGCTCAAAACTGGCTCGTTAACGAACCTAAACGAGCTCAAGCTCGAATTGAGCTCGTTTGCAAGCTTTCGAGCTCGAGCTCGGATCGAGCTCATTTTCAAGGTTTCGAACTTACTCAATTTTCTGAATTATTATTTATCATTAATTTGTAGGCATACTCAAAAATCAAAATGAATATTATTGTTTACAAGATCTAGAACTTTTAAAAAATAATCAAGCCAAAATCGAACCATTTCATGAGCCAAAATCGAGTCATTTCACGAGCCAAACGAGCCAGTTCGCAAACTCCGAAATCGAGCTAGCTCGCGAGCTCCAAAATCGAGCTATCTCACGAGCTCCAAAATCGAGCTATCTCACGAGCTACTTAATCGAGCCAGCTCACGAGCCATTCTCGAGCTGATCGACGAGCTGTGTAACGAGCTCTAACGAGCCAGCTCGCGAGCTGCATTGTTCGAGCCAACGAACCGAGCTGGCTCGCGAGACAGCCGAGCCGAACAGGCATGAGCTCGAGCTTGGCTCGTTTATAAACGAGCCGGCTCGCGAGCCAGCTCGGTTCGTTTCGAGCCGAGTCACGGGCGAGCTTTTTCCGAGCCGAACGCTGAGCCGAGCACGAGCAGCTTGGTTCGTCAACAGCCCTACCGCCATTAATTGAAATCAATCTTCTCCACGTTAACTATACAATGTGTTTAAAGACCAATTTGCCCTTTTCCTTTTGATTCGTGGTTCGTATTTGACCCGTTAGTCTGGTTTGATTGGTTCGACCATTAGTCGGTCATTTACCTGAAACCTGCAGACGGATGGTGTTAGTCAAACTGATCAACTACCCAATTCAATCACGATAATCGATCGGTTTGGTCTTAAATTCAAACAGGTCAGACCATTATTAGTTCAGGAAGGTGGTATTTTTACGTGACCTAAGAAAAGGTCATTTACCTGAAACCTGCAGACAAATGGTGTTAGTCAAACTGATCAACTACCCAATTCAACCACGATAATCGATCGATTTGGTCTTAAATTCAAACAGGTCAGACCATTATTAGTTCAGAAAGGTGATATTTTTACGTGACCTAAAAAAATCATAGCAGTTGAAAGTCACAATTCACGTTCTCATCTTCTGTCTTCGTTATGAAATTAGGTTTTCATTTTCATTGTTAGTTGTCCCATCAGGTGGCCACAACTAATTCGTTCTTCACCGACAGCAATAGCTAATCCGCTCTTCATTGGTGGCCACACTTGACGCCACTCATAGCACCGCCTCACTATAGGCCGCCACTCATCGCTCCTTCCCGAACTCTTGTCGCTCCTGCTCCTTCCCGAACTCTTGTCGCTCCTCCTCTTCTTGTCATCATCGACCTTAATCATCTATGAGCTTGAGAGTAGCAACAGTAAGTTAACATGTACAATATGATTGTCGAAGACCAACAAATGGTTAGAGGAGATGATTTTATAGGGAAGGTTGAATATGAGAAATTTGATTCTAACACTTTTTCTTCCTCGTATTTACCTTGTGAGCGGACGAAGAGAGAGAGCGATCCTTGTGATCCTTTTCTTTTTCAATACAAGAGTTTTCACACTCATTTCTCTTTTTCCTTCCACTAATTTTGAAAACCTTGAAATTATTTTCAAAACCATCGGTCGGTCTCAACAATTAAAAAAGTGGAAGGAAGTCGGTTATCGGTCACATTATGGTTAACCAACTTTGATCGAATCATCATGTAAATCCTATTATGGTACTGGAATTTTGCTAAAATGTATAGGTTATATTGGTCAAAGTATGTAGGTTAACTCGATAAGATTTGGTTCAATTGTTTAAAATTAGTCAACATTGATCAAAGTTGGTTAAAATTTGTTTAACTCGAATTTGGCTTAGTTGGTTGATTAGAAATCGGTCGCTCATTCAGTTAGGAGTCAACCACAATTAAGGGTCAGTTGACCAAATTTTGATCGATTTTTCCAACTTATTTTTTAGTCGTTCAACGATTAAGCTTTCTCCAAGGTCATTTAACCTTTTATTGACCAACCAAGGACGGTTATTAACAAAATTAACTTATTCCCAGCCCCAAGATAGACTTAATGACACCAAAACCTCATAAGCAGTAATATGATTGTAATATCTTTTTTTTTTATGAATATATGATTGTAATATCTTCCCCTTTGAAGTTCATGATGTCTTAGGAAATTAGATAGATTCCTATATCACAGAGGACAACCATACTCTAACACCACTTGTAACACGTCACCTAAACAATAAAGCTAAAATTGTACCCGTGCAAGGTTGGGATTACCCGAACACGACCCGGACTCATGCGAGTTTAAGGTACCCGTACCCATATGGGTAGGGGATCTGGAATCGAAATGAAGGCATGAGGATTCTACCTAAACTACCTAGACTACCCGACCTATACCACAAAACTCACTAACCCAAAACCTCGTTCGACTAGGGAGCTTGCTAGTTACTGTTAATAATCAAAATTGAATTAAAATTCCTATCTAGTATCCAACCCTACCTTCAATCTTCATTTCGTACTTACGTCACCCTCCAACCCAAGTTCCTACGTAGTTGTTTGGTAGCTTTTTGATTGATCGGTGTTTGATTTTGTTTTCTTCAAACATTGCTATTGTTTCTGTCATTTTTGAATTCCAAATATTTTTTTGTTCTAACTCTGAACTATTCAAGTACATGAGGATATCCGAACTCGTACCCGTTCAAATTTAGAATACTTGTAACTCGAACAAGTTCAAGATTTGGAATGAGTTTGAAGCCTTTCACGTGTCCGGGTACCTGAACCCGCTCCATTCTCCAGCCCTACTAGCCATATACCATATAGTAGACTAACAATACAAGTATAACCATAGGTGAACTGAATACATATGTATGAATCACATATAAGGGGTCTTTACTGTACATGGCTAGTGTCAGCCGTAACTACTGGTACATAACTAGAGAACCGATCATGTAAAACAACACAAGTGAACATGTACAAGAAATGGTATGTAAACCAAATGGAGACCATATTGGTGCTAGGATCATGTCAGATCCCCTCCTACACCAGCTCCTAAACTCTTAATCTTGTTATATAGAGCCAAAGAAACACTAATAACACAACAGTAATCAGTGTTTAACACTAAGTGTCTACTAAATTAAGTAGATCATAATTGAAACTGGATGTTACGACACCAACAACTATGACTTGAAATGGTAACAATGACTGAAACTGTAACCTGAACCCGCCACAATGAAACAACATCCAAGACTGTAACTAGTAACTGGACCCTATCACCTAGACAATACCTAAAACCATGCCCTATCACTAGCACATTACTATATTACGACATTAAGATGCCCTAATTCCATTTACTTCTCAATTCAACAGGGTTCCATCCTCAATTTCTCCGCTGTGTAATCAATATATGGCAAAAGATGAAGATTGCAGAGAAAAATCGAGAATTTACACGTGGAAACATAAACCCACCACAGAAATGTTATTGATGCGTCTCAGCCCTAGCATTCGACTTTTCATCCTTAATCTGTCTAATCTTCTCTAAGAGAGGAACCCGCTATACAACTTCATTTATATACATACATACCAGCTCCAGATACTCTAATCTATCCCTCTGAATACCTCAACTCCGTGTTGTTCTGCTGCATCCACGACATCGGTTCTACTGCTGGCTACCTTGTACTCTGCAAGATTTCCATCCTCTGAAGTTCACATTGCTCAACCATCCGAAATTTATCAGAGGAATTCCGTCTTGCAGCTTCACTAGGTGTGTTCTGTACGGTATCAGTATGTTCTTCAGTCCTGATATGCACCAAACCATAAAACTGAATCAACCAATAAGAACAGGAGCATCCAGAAGTTACTATTTACTATACAAGCTAATCCATCAACAGAAGATTACGTATTTTTCGGGTGTTACCTGTGATGGACATGGTCTTGTATATATGCGCGACATGAGAATCACCTCTTGTCACCATATATGGTCTCTCTAAGCATTCCAGAAACTTTAAGTCTGCCTTCAACAGCTCAGCTTGATCGTGAGTGTCGTAACCCATATCGTGGCAGTAGCAGCAATAATCCAACCAATCAATTGGCCGCTTGTCCCAGAGGAGCGAACCTTGATCTTTCCCACTCGACCAGTTGGGGCCACAGTAGTGTCCATAGCGGGGGAACAGCTGAGAAAGGAAGGCTCTAGGCCCAGTATGCCATGGAACCTTGGACACATAAGGTCTGAAGCGCAAAGGGTTACCCCTACCACCACCAACAACATCACTGTCAACAACTTGAGGATACTGGGCACGCCTCTTCAGCTTTCTGTTTATGGTAGTTGGCCTTTGCGTCTTTTGATTGGAAGTGATCGCCAAAGGGATAATTGAAAAGAGGGACCATCCCCAGAGCCTGAAACCGAAATCCCTGTCGCTCTTTTGCTGCTCTGTCACGCTACTGGATGACATAACAGCCATTGGGTCGAGTTTTGATTCAGCAACCTTGCCTTCATGCATATCTAAGACACAGTGGAATATCAGAATAGAAACAGAAGACATTCCACATGAATGAAGGAAACAAAGAAGAAGGCTTCAGGGACACAGACAGGATTAAACAAGAAAATTCAAAGAGTGTAACTTGGTAAATGACTAACGTTCGTGCAACAGTTTCCCATTCCTGAAGATAAAATTTCGTAAACAGGTAGCACATAATAACCAAACAACACGAGCACATAAGCAGTTCCAGAACAGTAACAGCTAAAACAACGAACCACATAAAAGAAGATATTCAATATAAGATAATGAAGAGCGCTAGCTGCCAAAGAAAAGAAACAAGAAAAAAGGGCAAGGCAAAGTCGAAGCTACACTGCAAATCCGATTTTCTGGCTTTTGGAATCCAAAAACCATCAACAAAAGCAGCAGCTAAAGGTTACAAGAACTACAAAACGTATCCCTAACATGAGCTTCCAGAATCCATCACAATTCGCTCACATGGTTAGGAGAAAACAAACCGAGTCATTGGAACAAAAAAATTTCCCCATTCCAATTGAATCACCTAACATATCAACCTGGTCAAAAGTTTATCACCATATCCAAACAGCAAATCAAATTTTAAACGTATAGATAAGCTGCAGAAACATGAAAACCAGATTGCAAAACAAAACAAAAAAAACGAGAATAGTCGGATGCCGGGAGAGAAATCAGAGTCGATAACTATAACAATTGAAGATAATAAAACAAACACAAGGAATCACAGAAAGGAGTCCAGGAACCAATCGATACATGAGAAATTGCAGAAATCAAGGAAACAGGAGGAGGTACGAAAGGGAATAAGATCCTACAAACAGCAACCGAAATGGCGTTCCAAAATTCTCCGACGCAATTACGCCAAAATGAGAACCGAATGCGGAACTAAGGTGATGAGGAGGGAGAGAAAAAGTAGCGTACCGAAGGTGCAGCGGTTGATCGGGGGGAGAAAGAGGGGTTTCTGGTAGGGAGGAATTTGTTATCATCCCGGCCCCGGAAAATAGAGAATTTCCGTTCTGTTTGTGTTTTGTACTTTTTAGAGCCGAGAAAATAGCAGAAAAAGGAAAGAGAGAAGGGTCTGGAGAATTGAGCGAGTGACAGCGGCGGGAGAGAGAGACGGTGTCTTGTCTTGCTTCTTTTTGTGTGTGGATAATAATAATATGTGTTTGTGTGGGCTATGTTAAACAAAGGACCGCTCAATTATCTACCGAATGGCTCACAAACGCCACGTCTCCTTTTCATCGTGTTCGTGTCATTGTTGTCATCATCTCTACTCACCCGTTTCTGTACAGTCATAACTCGTAGTCATATCCTCCTTTAGATCGGCTTCATGTCCATTTTGGTCATTAATGTATGGTAAAAACAAATTTGTAGTCAAACTTTTCAGTAAATGTTAAATATAACCAAAACTATTCCTAATCCCAAAATTGATACTGTTTTGTTTTTCGTTAATTTTTTCGTCTAAGTTAACGAAAATTTAACCCTCAAAAATGATGTGTCATTATTTTTAATTAAAAATTATTAGAAAAACAAATAAACATTAAAATTAAAAACCTTCGCTGCATCATTTGCTCTTCCTAACACCGCCGCCTCATCACCTCCTCACTACTACCACCACCTCATCTCCTCCTCACTACCACCGCCGCCTCGTCTCCTCTCTTCTTCCCCTTCTGTTTCCTTCAAATCTCAATCCCCCAAATTCAGCCCACCTCTGAAATAAGCGTTCAAAGCAGCCAACATCCCCAAATTCAATTCGGACATTCCCAATCCCAAATGATGCGATGGCGTTTGGGTAGTCAGCGGCGGTGGCGGCATCACCATTGATCTCAGCTGTAACGGACTTGCTCTGCCCCCTTGGAAATCTAGGTTATGCGGCGACAGATTGAACCTCAGCATGAAATGTAACGGAGCTTGATTCGATGAATTGTTCCTAGAGCTCGTTGAAAATGGCCACATCTGGGCTTCCGTTGGACCCGCCTGTTGGACAAAATCACGTGGATTAGAAAACCATAATGAAATCGAAATCGAAAGAAAATAGTAATCGAGGCCTGTGTTTACACAATTTCCCTAAGATAGGATTATGAAATTACGTGGATCTTAGTTCTCTGCTCTGATTCTTCAATATCATAAGCGAATGAGATTGAATAGATTTGAAGGTTTTATCCTCTTTTTCCATGTGCGTAGCTTATGTAGTTCAACTGCCTTCATATTGAACTAAATTGTTTTCAGTGGCAATGTCCCTCAATTTTCATGGGAGTATTTGCCTATTGATCAGGGGTAATTTTTTAATAAAGTAAAATTGGTTCCCTCGCCTACTGTTCCGTTTCTTTTTCTTTGGCCTAGTATCAATTGCGGGAGCATTAAAAGAACCTATAAAGCAAGGTCCTTTCCCGTCGGAAGATTTTGCCTATTTTTAGTGTATTCTTACTGTTCATTAATTACTGCTTGGTTGCTTATTGGGCTGTGGTTTGTTGGGCCTCTTGGGCCGTAGTGATCCAGCTTGCTCCCATTGATTGGCTCAGTTCGGATAGGTATTGGGAATGTCGGCCATTGCCGCGGCTTTTTTCTTGTGTGCATAAGCATTCGGCCGCTGCTGCCGATTTGGCAGTCATGCTTCCTTACGTGTCCTGTCCTCTTCTCCACCGCTTCTCACCGATTTCCCTGTTTCTCCTCTCTGTATCAGCATCTCGCGGACCGACCTTCGTTTCTCCTCTCTGTATCAGCATCTCGCCGTTGCTGCCGATTTGTCAGTCATGCGGGCTGTCGTCGTGTCGTCTTCTCCACCTCTTTGCATCTCCTCTCTGCATCACCTATTTGTCGTGTTTCCCACCTATTCCTTGGCTCATCTGACGTGGGAGGTTTCGTTGGTTGACGGGTGTCATCCTCTCCACCGCTTCCAATAGTTTTCACCTCTATATAGCTTTAATTCCCACGTTGATTGTTATACGTTATCGCCTCACTGCCACAACGACGGAGAGCTTGACAGCCAAGCAGCAGTAGCAGCGGCGACGGAAGATAAAGCAAAGAAGAAATGTCGGCGGCGCAATTGGGAATTGCCTCTGCGAGCTGTTGCTACCCCTATGTCCCGCCCGCCATTCCGCTTCACGAGAAGACGATCATTTGCTGGTAAGTTGAAAACCATTTCAACAATCGATTGACTGAGCATCAATTTCTTATCATGAATTTCTATTCTTGTGAATGCAGTTGCTGCAATGAGCGATGATCCTATCAGTCTGGATTACAATAAAAGGGGAAGGCTACCCAGATTACAAGGATTATCCCAGTTGGAGGTTGCTGCATCAACCGTGCTATTCGTTATGAAACTGATGCAGGTCCTTTCTTTGTCAAGACGAACAGGTAGTGTTATTGTGTTAATTGAGCTTCAAATTGGGGATTTCGAATTGCCTTTCATGCAAAGGGTTCTTAGCCTTTCAGTTTTGAAACGTGCTATTGTTAATTGTGATCCATCTCTTTGTATTTTTTATGTATTGAAGCTTTTTGTTCCAATCTGCGTAGGATTCTGAATTCTTGGTCGATGATTTTGATATAAAGACTGTGAAACTTGCTGGTAAGCAGTGCTGTGTTGTTCTTTTAAAGTTTATGCAACTATTGTCTTCAAACTTGAGTACTGAATCTCTTGCCTTTGCAGGATTACTGCATGGTATTGGCCATGGACCATTCAGTCACATGTTTGAGCGTGGGTTTCTTCCCCAGTTTCTGAATGGCTCCTCATGGTGAGTAATTTCACAAGTTTCACTAGATTGATCTTATCATCTATTTTCAAACTACCAGAAGCTTTTTATTCAAGAGTATTGGATGTTGAGATGTGTATTCTTAGAGTTAACAGTTCTTCAAGCATTGTGACAGATTCATTAAGTTGATAATCTAAAACTGGATTCTCAGGTCCCATGAGGACATGTCTATCAAGAGAGGCGCTTGGCCTGAATGCTATGTATGAGACTGGAACTATCCGTATTCCTAAGCCTTTCAAGGTAAGGAAAGTTGGCATTCTATGGTTTGATTTGATAGAACACCTGGAAATTTACAAGACAGAGAATGGAATTTTTATGGTTCCTTATTTATGTAAAGAAGTTTATGGGAAGAGACAGTGGAAAAATTCATAGCTACTTTGCTCTCATGGTCCATACATGACATTTTTAATGAGAAACTATTCCAGGTTCGAACTTCTCTCCCTGCATTTCATTTCAATGGTTTCTTTGGAAATGAAGTTATTATTAAGCAGTACAATATTCTATCGTTGTATATTGTTTGTTTTTTTACTGTTTCTCATATCTGAGTGGTTGATCAACTTTGTTACAAGTTGCTTACAGACAAGCCAATTTCTACCCATCTGAGTTTTTTTAGAATCAGAAATCATGTTTGTGAGTGCTCCTCCTCAGTCGAACCCAACTTTTACAGTGACGTGAAAGTTGATATACAACCTTACTCTTCTCCTTCTGAGAATTTTAAGATGTCTTTTTTATATCTTGACTGCAATCCAGAGAAGACACCAACAAGTTTCTATTCCATGTGGCTGACTATTGCTCATAACATAGGTAACCTTGAAGTGTGCTTTTACAACTCCATGTTCAGGGTGTTTATTTTGTATAGAGTATTTTGAAACAAGGCCCTTATCAATTCCTTGAAGAATCAAATAAGATTAAGCCTTTCCTGCTTCTGACTTGCTAAATACTGTTATATTAGGATGAACTAATTTATACCAATGATCTCTAAGTAATGAGCTGGTCAAAACCTTGGTACTTACCTTAATTATAGCAACATGGAAGCATTCAGGTTTGTCTTACAATGCAGTTAAGGCTTTCCTCATTAGATACACTAAGTAAGAACTAACAGATACACCAAGTATGAAGAAAGTGAAATGCTCATAACTAGAAAATTCAAAGTAGGCGAAGAAACTATTGTTATCTCCTCCTTTTAATAAAAGAACACTTAAAAAGCCAACCTATGCAACACTACAATAGCGGTAAGAATCAAACTCAAGTCCATCTAAAGTAACGAAGCACTAACTACTAAGAGATCATCCTTTTGGGAATGAAAAAGAAGGCAAGACATGGGAATTCTGAAATCCAGTTGCAAAACTGCAAATTGGTAATTACTTGAAAGGGGAGAAATCAGGATTCAATATCTCTAACCGGTATAGTCCATGGCCTCAACTTCTGCTTTTACCTCACCTGCTAAATTGATGTCCTCACCTGGAAGTACACTAATACCCATTTGTGAATTCCTTCCATTCATTTTGCCACATCATTAGCATTGAAAACCATAGCTGGGCTGACATCATTTAAAGGCCCTTATTCCTTTTCCTCATATTCTGTGTGCTTATATTTGTCTTTCTCTGCATATTCCCAGTTATTGCTCCTTTTTTAAACGATTCTCTGTTTACCAAACATGTGAGTTCTTATATTATATTTACTCGATAAACTGTCTTTGCTTTTATGATCTATGAGCAAGGAGACTATGATCATAAACGTGAATAACCGTGAATAACAATATTGTGTAGAGAAGCAGAGATGAAGAAAACTGTTGTCAAAAGATGCAGTGACGGAGCAAGATGGTGCTACTGTAATCAAGCTCAACATTTATGCAAAGCAACGACTAGCCCTAGCGCGTCGAGGGCTTCTTCTTCCAGGTGTTCAAACACCGATTCGTAGAGAAATCGGTTTTCAAGGATAGAAAAAGATTCATTTTTCATCATATCTAAGGGACTCCTTGGTTCGGGCCGAGTAGATAACGTGCAGAGAAGCAGATATATATGTGGAAAACCCGTTCTCAAAGTAGCACTAATGGAACAAGATGATACCATTGTGTACAAACCTAACATTATGCAGAGCAACGAAGAGTAGATAACGAGTAGCAGAGATGAAGAAAACCATTCTTAAAGATACAGTAGTGCAGCAAGATGATGCCTAGCTCAAGATTATTCAGAGCAAAGACGAGTAGATAACATGCAGAGAAGCAAAGATGCAGTAATGGGGCAAGACGATGCCGAATAGCTGAAGAGTACACCTCCTCGAATAAAATACAGAGATATTCCAGAAACAATAATGGATGAAAATACAAAGCAACAAAAAGACATTCATAGAAGAAAAAACACAACCAATAAACAATAGTAAGGTAGCGATTAAAAGTATGAAAGGGACCTCCAAGTAGCAGTGATAGGTAGCCGACATAGAACGTTGTCTAATAGTAGTAACAGTTTGGTGAAGCCACTCTATACCAGTATCATAATAGGGCTCATTGTACGGGTACGAACATATACATCGAGTTCGATGATCGTATCGATGCAATTTGCGCATTGGATGGTCGGTAGTAGAACAGTTCTTTATTTGTTTCAGCTCATCAGTTCTTATTAAGTTATCACTAATCCAAACTCAGCACCAAGCTCTGCAGCATTGTGTGGTCATGCATATTTTCAAAGTATTACTACCAACCTATATGTTTTAAACAACCCCAAACTAAGCATACCCAATTAGAGACGCCGCAAAAGGACAAGTAGAAGACCATAGCGATTTAGATGCAGAATAATTTTACACCAGATTTATGTATCTCTTAAGCTGTGTTTTTCCCAATTCAAAGTGTACGATCAAATACTATGAACTGTAGATGTTTTTGTATTTTCTTGACGAACATAATATTGGATAACTTAACCAAACTAAACTTGCATCAGGCGTACCAACGGATTCACAAACACAAACCCCGCAGCGAAGCGTGGGCAACATGCCTAGTATATAATCAATTGAATGGCAATGATAATGGCAAGAAAAGAAATATTTGGAAATTGCTTTATTTGTTTAAATATAATCTTTGCGCAATCCTCTATACTCAGTTGCTTAATTATTAATGTCATAGTTCATGATTATCTACTGAGATTACTTGAGAAAAACAGTTTGATCATGTTCTTGTTTGGGTTAATAGTTTAGCCGTGTGTTAGTTCCTGTGCTAGTATATTTTGCATGCCTCCTGCTTGTTTTGTAGTTGGTTTGTTAATTGTTTTATTTCATTTTATATATGAGCGATATAATTGTGTGATTATACTCCTTGTCAATGGTTTTCGTATTCTAACAAGTTTATTGGTAATCTAAGATCTTGAATCTTAGTAATGTATTTACCAACTCCCTTACTTGTCTAGAATTGTTATAAATCATTTGATACTAAGATTGAATTC
This sequence comes from Linum lewisii, assembly GCA_034768395.1. Classification (NCBI taxonomy): domain Eukaryota; kingdom Viridiplantae; phylum Streptophyta; class Magnoliopsida; order Malpighiales; family Linaceae; genus Linum; species Linum lewisii. The sequence goes on along the minus strand of CM068297.1, from coordinate 70,976,693 downwards.
TCACACTCGCGTAGCTGTTTGAATTCTATTCTTTGGATCTAGTTTTGGTCTAGTGTGCTTGGGCAACAATCGCTTGGATCTGATGCTGCAATTAAAAGGTTGAAGCAATGACGCTCTAAAGTGACCAATTAATTGCAATATTTCCGTTGGTAGCGAAAATTTGCTTCAAGTTTGAAATGAAATTGTTGTTCATTTTGATTAAATTTTTTCTTTGAATTTGTTTCAAAGAATTAACTTGGGTAAAAATCGCTTAGATCTAGTGTCACAATTAAATGGTTGTAAGCATTATTGCTTTATAACAACAAAATTAATTGAACTAATTCTATTGATAGCAAGGTTTTACTTTGAAGTTTAACTGATATGACAGTGTGTTGCTTTACTTCACTGTTGCAAGCAATTTTTATTTGCTTTGTACCTTTGTGTTGTTTATTAAGAATTACGTTTTAGTGCAATAATTATGTGTATTTGTTATTAGCTTTGGATTTAAATAATACATGGCATAATTATTGTTTTTACAATTTTTACATTTTTGATGTGGCAGATTTAAATGACGTGGCAATTGACTTATCATCGCCATGTATGAGGATGGACGAAATTTTGGATGTCCGTTGATGGTAATGACGGCTAGGATAATGGGCTTAACTTAGGTGACTGCTAGGTAATTTTTCTGAGTTCAGTGACTACCGAGTTATTTTACCAAAGTTTAGTGACCAGCCAACCCTATTAAAAAATATGAAAATTGGAATTGATGAAGTTATATCAATTTTTTATTTATTTTTAATACCAAACTGTCCAAATAAATTTTAGCCTTAGATAAAAAAAGATTCTCATCTAACGGTCCTTACATAACTTCTCAACACCGGAATGAAGGTCCACTGACAGTATCCTGTGTGTAACGTTAAGCGTGCGTGAAGCGTCATCTGTCCTATTTATGATTTAAAGTTGCTCTGAACAAAGCGCTGTTCCGACTTCCATTCCACCACTCCCAATCCTTTCAATCACTCCTCATTTTACAATCAATCACCGGAAGGAGAAGACGACGAGGAGTATGGCTGCTCCAGGCCAGCGTATGCTCGAGGAAGGAACCTCTTTCATCAGAGTCATCCGTCAATCCACCGTTCGCGACAGGAAAATGGTTTGTCTACTCCCTACTTGCAGTTTTCAACTCCTGTGACTTCCATGAATGCCAAACTTTGTACGATTGAACTACGCCCAGTTATTTAGGTTTCACATTTGTGTCAACAATCCCTTCAACCTAAAATGAATCCATTTGGGAAATTTACGTTACCTTACTAAGATAGCCTCTCTCTGTCTTGTGAATTTCGTGTTCAATACTATATACATATCCTTGCAGATGATACCTCCGCAGCTCAGTTGGAACGTACTCTCAAGATCTGCGACTCTGATTGTTAGCAACGGACAGCAATGGGGAGTAGAGGTGATCAGAAATGACGAAGGGATTTGGTTCTGTAATAAGGGATGGCAGAGATTTGCAGAATTTTACTCATTGGACTTTGGCCACCTCTTGGTCTTCAGATACAAGGGTCACTCCATATTCTCAGTTTGTATATTCGACAGAACAACTTCCATGGAGATTGATTACCTAATCTACAATGGTGAAGAAACTGACGGAGGTGCTGATATTGCTGACGAGTTGAACAAGAAGAAGAAGAGAAAATCACCTATAGAGAGTAAGTACTGTAATACGGTAATACCCTATATGATATGAATCTGATATGCTTATTTCTAATTGTGTAGTTGTAACATATTGCAAAAAATAAACATGTAGGCAATGTAGAGATACTACAAGGATCAAACTCCAATCATGCCTCTGGAGAGCCATCAAGCTCGAGGGAACTCATTAGAATTGCGGATGGATTCACATCAGAGCATCCCTTTTTCAGGATCCAGATGAATTCGAGTTACACCTCAAGGGGACAACCGGTATGTCCTCTGGAACCATAACAAACTAGATGCACGGATAATTAGCTTAGCTGATGAGCCAACTGAAAAATTCCATCTGCAATAACACAAAAGATGATCAAGGGTATGTCTGTTGAACCATAGCGTTTCATATTCTGTTGATGGTACAACAGACATTCAACATATACCACTAATCTTTGATGGTGCTGATGAGTTAACTGGAGTTCTATCTGTAGATAGTTAAGTATTCTGTTTCAATTAGCTTGACAGTTTGATAATCTGTGGATGTTGAATCTTTTTTTGGGGCAGCATATACCACTAAGCTTTACGAATGAGCACATTAAGTGTCTAGTTTCAGTTAGGTTGATAGTTTGATAATCTGTGGATGTTGAATCTTTTCTGGGGCAGCATATACCACTGAGCTTTGCGAATGAGCACATTAGCAAAGAGGAGGAATGGGTGAAGCTGGAGGTTGGAGACAAGGTTTGGAGAATAGGGCTGAGTGTGGAACAGAACAAGTATGTAACGCTCAGCAGGGGGTGGAGGAGCTTCGTGGGAGACAACTCACTGAAACCTGAAGATGTTTGCATCTTTGAGCTGATGAATGGGTGGACTAACATCAGGATGAAGGTCAATATCTTGAAAGGTGATGATGCTTGACTAGATTGGATGAGTACTTACCAATGTGCAACTAAACATTTGTGAGATGTAGTGTGTAATATTGTGGGTGGGGATCATGTATCATGGGAAGTTGTTGTAGTAACAAAATCTTGTTCAAACTCTGTGATGCTTTAGGTAGGAAGAAGATTTATTACTGTGATTCTATAATCTCTTGGCCAGTTTTCTATAACAATGAAATGAACAATATTGATTCAAAGGCGTAAGTAGATGAACATGAGGATCTGGAGGTGGTGTTGCTTTCGCATGACGATCCTCTTTCTCTTGTTACGTTATATTTTCTGAACCATTTGCAATTGGCATTAGTTGTGACTATGAGGAACATAGCCTAGCCTATCTTGTAGTTCTATACCTTTCAAATTTCAGATCTACAAGGAATCTCCAACTAACAACAAGTGTAAATTTGCTAAAAAATAAGACGACCAAATCTTAATCACTGAAGGCTTTTTTTTTTGGTTGATAAAGGCGCCGAAGCGCCAATTAATTATTCAAAATGTTCTGGGGTTTCGAAATCCCCAACACATCATACAAAAGATGATAGTATGATACCCAAGTTATAGTCTGAGGTAGAAATCAAATGAGTGCCAACCGGCTTCTGGTGCCGCAAGTATGCAAGGAAATCTGCAACATGATTACCTTCTCTAAAGACATCATTGATCTGGATCTCCCAGCTTCTAGAATGAAGCTCTCTAAATTGGATCACCTCAGGTGAGTGGTGATGAATAGGTTCATCGTCATCTGTGAGTAGAGAAACTGCCACTCTTGAGTCAGTTTGGAAAATAACCTTCATGTAACCTGCATTACATGCCATGTTTACCTGTAAGAACCCCCTGAAGTTCTGTACGAGTAATAGAGCACGTCCCCAAATTCATCGTGAAAGCGACTCGTTTGTCTCGAAGCAGACCACCGACAGCCGCTTTCTGGGATGGTCAGGAAGCAGAACCATCCGTGTTAAGAATCATCCAGTCCGGCGGGTCCGGCTCCCAAACAATGTCTCTCTGTTCACGTCGTACAGTCTGTCCCAAATGTTGATCCCTTCCCACGGCCTTCTCCACAATTGTAACCCACGTGGTAATCGAAAAGCCCGGGTTGAAGCTGAAGCTTAAATACCATTGAACACCAGGTCGCTCCTTGCCTTCCACAAAGCCCAAAAGGTGTGTCCAAACAATAAGCTCTTTTCATGTTCAAGAAACGGCAACAACCAATTATTACCGGGAGGAGTCGGAGGGGAATCTGCAGCTAATTCAGGCCAATAAGCTTCCAAACTTAGATAACTAGAGGGCAATCACGTAGAACGTGAGAGAACTTCCCATTACTTTCACCACCTCAACTCCAATATCTTCCCCATGAGAGTCTGCTGGAGGAGACATACTAGCAATGGCTTTCACCATCGTAACGGGGATGAGATCACGAAGTCTTGGCAGATTCTAATCACCAGGCGTGAGGAGAAGGTCCGCCACAAGGGTGTCAAAGTCAATCCTTGGATCATTACTATCAACCATGTCAATCAAACGTTCGCCCGAGTCGATCCAGCGACTTGTCCAGAAGAGTGTTTCCTTCCCATCTCGAAGTCCAGGGGACCCACGCTCGCCAAGCTTTAGTGATCCTTTCCAGATTGAGGACGTGCTAGAAGTGTGTCTAGGCAAGCAAAACCCATTTGATTCTTTGAAATACTTAGACTATAGAACGCGAACCCAAAGATGCTTCAGTGCTTGGAAGAAGATGAAGGCCAACTTTGTCATATAAGCAGCATTAAGCTATCTCGAGAGCCGGATTCCCAAACCACCCTTCTCCTTAGGACGAAAAATCTGTTCCCATGAAATCAAATGTATTTTCGTTCTTTGCGAGAGGAACCCCGCACGAAATTATAAATCCTTTTGTCAATCTTTCGTAGACCGTAGCTTGAAGAACCACGACTTGCATAGCATAAGCGAGCATTGCTTCTAAAATTGACTTGGTCACAGTAACTTGACCAGCTAAAGTGAGAGATTTGGTCTTCCATGCCGAGAGTCTGCAATCCATACGAGCAAGAATATACAGATAATTTTGAATGTCACTCTTCGATGAAGCATGAACACCCAAGTAAGTCCGAGGTCCTGGGTAAGGGACATTCCAATAAAAATTAAATATATTACAGAGCGTTATCTTTTGAACAATATAAAATTGAAAATTCACGTATATTTTAACCAACAATGTTACACTTTGGGTCCACTTTGATTCCTTCCGCCAAAGTGTAGAAAGAGAGAGAGAAGTCAGTTCTGGTCCTAAAAACGAGAGTCCCAAGCTGCCAGCTTTTTCCCCTCTTTCTTAACTGCCAAAAATAATTACCCTTTACCACAAACTTTGTTTGACCTCACTATCTAAATGCTCCATAAACATCCAACAACCTGAAAAACAGACAGCAGAAGAAGAAGAAGAAGAAGAAGAAGAAAAAATGGCTTTTTAGGCAAACCTAGCCATGGGAACGAGACCAATTTGGCCGAGCAGGGACGAGGAACCCATTTCTTCAAAATCATCCTTGAGTCCACCATTCTTGACAACAAGCTGGTAAACCAAATCTCCACTTCTCCCCTCTTTTGTTGCTCAGCTTCATCATTTTGGATTTACAAATTACAAATTGTTGCAGATGATACCTAGGAAGTTCATCAGCAAGTTCGGAGACAAACTGCTGAGATCTGCAACTTTGGAAGTTCCATCTGGAGACAAGTGGGAAGTGGAGCTGGTAAGGGATGGAGAAGGAGTCTGGTTCTGCAACAATGGATGGCAGAGATTTGCTGAGTTTTACTCTTTTAAGTATGGCCATCTCTTGCTTTTCCAGTACAAGGGTCACTCCAGTTTTGAAGTTGTCATATTCGACACCACTGCTACTGAGATTGAATACCCAGTTTTGAATGACAAATCTCCTATGGTTGTCGATTCAACTGATGATGCAGCTCAACAAGTTAGCCAAATTAAGAGGGAGAGGTGTCATGATCCAATTCCTGAACAGAATCCTTCTTCTTCTGCTGCAGGTCACTTACAAATCAGTTGAATCCTTTTCTATCTATATAGGTCTGATGTTGTATATGATGCATGTATGAATGATGCAAATTAGGCAATTTGAACAAGACAGTGAAGATTGAAGAACAAGGTTCAAACTGGGAGGAGTCTTCTAAAAAGCCATTGTGCTGGAGGGTAGTAGGAGGAGCTGGATTAGCACCAGAAAAGCCGTCTTTTAAAATCGAAATGACTTCCACTAAAGCCACAGCTTACAATCTGGTATACTATTTGTTCATATTGAATGCTTACACATCTAACATTAGTATGTGGGGAAAGACTCTCTTAAGAATGTGTTTGATGAACTGTAATTCGTGCAGCATTTACCTCGATGGTTCACGAATGAGCACAAGGTTTTCGAAAATGAGGAAATGGTGAAGCTGGAGGTTGGGGACAAGGTCTGGGCAGTACATATGAATGTCCGGAATAACAAGTATGTGAAGTTCGCCTCTGGGTGGAGAGGTTTTGCGCAAGATAACTCGCTGAAACCTGGTGATATTTGCGCGTTCGAGCTGGTTAAGAGATGGCCTAACTTGTCTATGAAGGTCACTATCTCCAGAATGTGACTGATTAGGTTGTATCCCCGACAGAACTAACATTGGGAAACCGTAATGTGCAATTTCATTGCTTGTTGTCCGATCATTCGTTAGGTAGAACAATTGTGAAACTGTGATGCTTTGAATCTTTGATGTTCTGTACTACTATTCCTTGAAACATTATCAGACATCATTTGCTGGAGTATCCAGTGAGATGGTCATGTAATCCTCAGGATTCTGACATTGTGCGGTATCACTCGGAAGTTGGATCCGTAGCGTCTAAGCCAAGTTTGTTGCATAGTTAGTCAGGTCAAAGTTTTCAATTTCGCAGAGTTGCGACTTGCGAGCTAGTTCGTGTCCTTGTAGTTGGTTTAGCCTCACTTGTGGTGCGTAGTTCGTGTCCTTTACTCCTATAAAAGAAGTAGGATAAAACATTCACATTGTGGTTGAAGGTATTAGAGATGATTTTAGAGTTACCTACAAATTTCTTGATGATGTGAATATTACAACAAATGAATGTTAAAAGTGGATAATTATTGATTGTTCAAAATTTCTTTAACAACTATAAAACATAGACATCCCACACATTTTAATTTAGTATGCTTTACTATATTTTTAATTTTCTTGAATTACAACTAATTAAATTGTTACATTCTGTCATATTCAATTGTGTTGAGAAAAGAACAAAGAATAGATATATCCTTCTATTAAATTGTTGTGTCAAGTATGTAGAGAGATGGTAACCCAATGTTGGGTGTTCGAGTCCGGTTATGAACTCTCTATTTGCGCTTCTCCTAGTAGTGTAAGTCTATATTTGTAAAAAAAAACTATCAATTGGCAAATTTGTTTCTTTCATAAAAAGATTACATTTATCTTCAAGTCAGGATAACAAGGAGGACTTAACCGGTCATGTTATTCACCAATTTTCAATAGAATGAAACCTTTTCTAATAATATTAAGTCTTGAGTAAATTGCGCTCGTATTACCCTGTTCTTCTGGGATGTCTGAAGAACAAGTAACAACAATTTCTAGGATGGAATTCACTAGCTTCTCTAGACTCTTTCTTGTTTCCTCAAAATTGCTACTAGTACGACTGAAGTGGGTTACTGATAAAAGGATTTTACCAAGGTCGTATTCCACGGGGTCCTCTCATAGACCAATACTCACACTTCTCATAGACGGTCTAGACATTTGAAATTGGTTTGGTTTGATTGAGAAATTCAGAAACAAAGGCAAAGAAATGCAATACTAACAAAGATTAAGCAAGAGAGAAAGGTGGTTCAAATCAAAGACAAAGGGGGCTCTCTTGGTGGGTAGTTTCATCATGCTCAAGAGGACTAATTGAACAAACAAGCCAATCAAGATCGAGTTTGCATCCGGATGACCATGCATTTCACTTCTATAGACTCAATGCACTCTCGTAGCACCAAATCTCTATCCTAATACCACTCAACTTAGGCTCTCGCTCTCAAGCTAAGTGAAAAAGGATGCATTCTAAGTGTTTGATGAAATGCCAAGACACAAGACCCTCTCTTAAGACTCTATGACCACAAGGCTAGGCATAACACTCTCATATCAATGCCCTAACACTAAGAGATTCACCAAAAAGCCTTTTCAAACTCAATTGAATGAAAATCCACATGCACACCAAATGTTCGATAAAATGCCCAAGAGAGAAATCAAGCGAAAATGGTTGAAACAAGATGATCTAATCTCTTAGAACACACTCACTTCAATCCCTAGACCTACAATCTATGCAATCCAAGCACTCTCATGCATCAAATCACATTGAATGGACCAAATCAAGCAAACATGGCATAAAATGGCATTAAGAACAAGTCTAGGAATCATCCTCATACAACCAAGATCAATCATGGCAAGTTCTATACAATCATCCCTCTATCATAGCACAACTAATCTACCCATCCAAGATGAACCCTAGAAACTCAGCCACACATGGCCAAGGGAGTAAAGAGAAAAAAGGAAGAATGGTCACCAAGAACACCATGGATGAATCCTTGAGATGATCTTCACTTCTCCACTTGTGAGCACTTCTCCCAAGGTTTGTTGGCTTCAATCCTAGCTCCAAATGGCTTCAAATTGCTCCAAAAATGTGTTCTAGGGTTTGAGGGTTCGTGGGTATGTGTTTGGGGTTCAAGAGAGATGAAAGAATGTCATAGAATCCCCAAAAATCGTCTTTAAATAGGATCTGCTGGCATACACGTCGTCGTTAGAACTACACGTCGGCTCGTGTCGTAACTACACGTCGTGTACCCTAAAATCTGCAAAAACCGCAATTTTGCTTCGCTCATTTCTCCCTCATCCGAGCTCCGATTTGGCTTCCGTTTGGTCCTATGGACTCCTTGTCATCCGTACTTCGATGCCATAACCTGAAAATGCACAAAGGTAACACCAATAGACCACGAATTTGGCTCCAAAGTGGCAACCGAACAACAAATGGACACTTTGCGCAAAATATCAATAAAAGCCTACAGAGCATGGCATCTCACGATCAAACACGGGCATTTCATAGGTCAATCATAGGCTCAAAATGCACTAAATAAAGTCACATCAAATTCCCCTACGACTAAGCTTTGCTTGTCCTCAAGCAAATGAATTAGAAAACATCTAAATTCACAAATGACAAGATCGGTCACATTGAGATTCAAGCAATAACAATTTGGCTTAGACTGTTCCACGAACAAACTTAACCTACACATGCAAGAACGTCAACCAAACAAGTCTAGACCTCACTGTTTTCTGCACACTTCAAGTTGTGGTAAATTGGGATACAGGAAAACCGACCACGACAACACCAACTCTAATCAAAAGGACTTGAACTCAGGAAATGGAACGGATTAGGTGGGGGTAGGAAAATTTTTTGAAAGTGGTAAGTGATCGTGATGTGGCTATCGACTCGACTTCATCCGCTTCTAGATCTGCACTTTACAAGCTCTAGCTAGGATCATTATAACAAGGGCCACTTTCGAGAACTCTTTTTTTTTCCTTTCTTTTTTTTTCTTTTTTTTCCTACTGCATACTAGTGCTCGATCCAACACTTCACTTAGGTGTTGAACCTGCCTAGCTCACAGCCTTTGCCTTTGCTAGTGCTCAACCCGACACTTCACTTAGGTGTCGAGCTTGCCTAGCTTTCTTCTCTTTTGAGCATTTTCTTTTGAATATTCTCTTCACAAACTAGCCACTTGATCCTTAGCCCCTTAAAACTTCCACACAAGATTTCGAATTGGATTTCCGTCTAATCTCAAGCCACAATCACGAGGGATCAAAAAGTTGAAGAAAAACATGGAAAAGGTGAAAATTCTGATTGCCTTCCTCATCTTAGACCGGTGTTATCGAGCGGTACAAAAACACGTATCAAACCAATCAACCAACATACAAGAGTGATAAAATCTCTGTTCTGGCCTAGACTCGTTTGATATTAGCGCTAACATGCTGGTTATAGGTTCTAAGTGGAACAATCTAAACGTCATTGTGAAAGCTTGAAGTCAATTAAACACCAAAAGTCAAGAACCGAACGATTCTACAATAGAGGAATTTGACATTCAATCAAGATCATGCACACACTCAAAACATAGCATTCTACTTCTACCGACAAACAATCACACCAAACCTCAAATTCCCCCTACGACTAGCATGAGCATTATCCTCAACGGTCAAGAAAGAGAGGGTAAGGTGGAACGAATATACCGTGCGGTGAAGAGGAGCATAGGAGGTAATAGTGGTGAAAGAGTCTCATGACAATGATTGGTGAAGAGTGAATCCCGAGTGCTTGCCAAACCTTATTCAAAAAGTTAAAACAACACAAAAACACACGGAGCAAATAAAAGCAAAAAGTAAAGATAACGTGGGGTCATAAACAAGTGCAATATAGCAAAAAGAAAGCCCTAATTGATCTACACACAATCACAATCAAATAAAAAGAAAGCAAGAGTCTCGAGATAAAGTGCGGCCCTGAAAATCTCACTGGGAGGGGTAATCAAGCATCCCTCAATTCCAAAAACCAAGACAAGAAAGATCGGAGCAAAGATCAAATAATTTAACATCCACAGCTCAACGATCACATTATAATGGCAATATCCCTTAGCACGAATCACAATCATCACGATCAAGAGCAATAACCTATGCTAGCAAAGATCATTTCATTAAGAACCACACTAAGCAAAAGGCATGCATCATGGATCAATATTACTAGTAGCAACATATGAGCACAAAACCACACAATGCAAGGGGAATGTACATAAATAAACCAACGAGTGGTGATCAACCACACCCCTCCTCACACAAAAATGGAATTCGGCCCCCGAATTCAAAATCAAAAGACGTACCACAATGACATGTTAGGAGAAAAATCACAAGTCATAAGCGTAAGAGCACTACCATCAACACTTAAGTTCAACACTCCAACAAATCACCAACGCTAGCCCCAAAGCACAAATGAAATAATTAGGTAATTAACCACAGATCAAAGATCAAGTCAAAGGCTTAGTAATCATGAGTCACACCACACCACAACACCACAGACCAATCACTTCAAACAAGTAATCAAAACCAACCACCCCCAACATGAGTAAGTAAACCAGACCCCAAATGATTTCATTTAATATCAGCTCAACAAGCAAATTAACCAATCCCAAATAGATGATGAAATAGAGCAAACAAAACCATTACAAACTGCCCTCCTTCAAGCTACTTCCAAACCTAATCATCCACCAATCAAGAACATTCAAACAAGCCACCAATCATATAATCAAGCCAAGACTCCCATTAAACACTCCACCAGACCAAACTATCAATTACATGAACATGTATTGAACAATGAACTGTCCCAAAATCTGATCAGCAATGAATCCACGCAACGAAATCGAACCAACTCTGCTCATCAAGCCAACCAAATGACAAAAGTCAACCACCATTTGCCACCAATCTCAAACACTCAGTACCGAATCAGCCTCATCAAGCAAACCATCCCAAACAATTGAACTGATTACAATGAAAACAAGCAAAACACCAACGTAAGCAAAACCAATGAACACCAACTGAACGAGAAAAATCTGGCTGCTAGAATTGGAAGGCTGGAGTGGAGATGAGTAATGGTGGCTGGGTAACGAGGGAGTTAACGGCGGCGGACGATTGGGATGGAGTAGCGGCGGCTGGGATAGATGCGCGGCAGCTGGGTAGTGGCGACGGCGGGAGAGAGAGGAATCGGTGGCTGGAGTAGATGGAGTCGATGCGGCGGCGGAAGTAAGTACGGCCGGCTGGGGGCGTCGGAAATCTCAGGGGGGTTGGGTGCTGGTTTGAGACGGCGGCGGCAAGGAGGCAGGGGAGCAGCGGTGAGGGTTGGTCGGCGGCTGGAGATGGTGAGGCCGGCGGGGGTTGGAGTCGGTGGTCTGGGTGGTTGGGTCGGTTGGGAAAAAGAGGAGAAGAGGGTCGAAGAAGAAAAGGGGGTCGGGTGGTTCGGGTTGGGTGGGGTGAGTGGGTTGGTTGGGTGAGGTGATTGGGTCGGGTGGAAACCAAAACCAAGCCAAACCGAAATCAAGAAAAACCGAAGGCCAACCAAGACTCAAACCGAAAATTGACTCAACCCGCGATACACGACGTGTACTACTACACGACGTGTATGGACCAAAGCAAAATGAACTAAAGTTGGGGGACAGGGGGATTTGCTGAGAAAGTACACGTCGTCGGTATAGGTACACGACGTGTAGTCACCTTCACAAAAATGCAATTTTTTTTTCAAACTTCCCAAACAACTCCAAACACCAAAGGATCCTAGACCCGAACAAAATCAATTTCCCACAGCATCACAGACCAAGAACCACCTCTAAACCTCAGAGACTCCAAAGTAAACAAGAACACACACACAAACAGACACAAAGATAAAGCAAAAACAACGAGAAAACACTCGGGTTGCCTCCCGAGAAGCGCTTGTTTAACGTCGTAAGCTCGACGAAGCACACGGACCAGCTAAGTAAAACCATCCCAACTCATTACCTCTTTGAAGTCGAAGTCATTACCTTCGCAGGGCACACGGAACTTGAATTGAACCTTACCGACTTTGGGAGGTGTGAGCTCGGATTTCCCGGATGATGAAGTGTGAGCAATGGAGAAGGGGCCAATCCACTTGGAGTGAATTCTCTCATCGGGTGGCTTCTTAGTCTTGCTAGTCTCACCCATCGGTGCGGCTTCCTTGCCCTTCTCGGGTGGCTTCTCCACACCTTTCTTCTTAGCCTTAGGTGGAGTCTTTGGAAGCACGAAAGGTGGAGCCTCCTTTACTTCACCCTTTTTTCTCCTGCACATCACTAAGAGCAAACAACTCCGCAAGACTATGACGGACAAGGTTAGTGCTATTAGTAGCCGAAGCAAGATCATTTGGACTCCTAGGATCATGGTGCCTAGCATAAGACAAAGTGAACTCCATGCCATCGGAACGGTTAAAGATCATGCATTCATTATCGACTCTAAGTGTAAGTCTACCACCATAGACATCAATCAAAGCACGAGAGGTCGCTAAGAAGGATCGTCCTAGAATCAAAGGCACATCGGTACCACCCATAGCATCTAGAATAACAAAATCCACAAGGAATTCAAAAGCACCAACCTTAACCAACACATCTTCGACAATACCACGAGGGGATGTCACAGATTTATCCGCTAATTGAACATTCATTTGAGTTGGTTTTAGTTTCCCTAGGCCTAACTTCTTAAAACATGCAATATGGCATAACATTGATACTAGCACCCAAATCGGCTAAGCCTCTACTTATTGCATGTTCACCAATGAGCAAGGAATAGTAAAGCTACCTGGATCCTTAAGCTTTTCTGGTGGCCTCTTAGAGAGAATGGCGGAGCATTGTTCGTTGAGCTTTGCCGAAGTCACATCCGTAAGCTTGCGTTTATTGGTGAAGATCTCTTTCATGAACTTTGCATATTGAGGCATCTTTGTAATTGCTTCCCCAAAAGGCATTGTAAATTGCACCTTGTCAAGAAGATCAACAAACCTTTTGAAATCCTTCTCCATGGAATCCGGCTTCAAGCGAGAAGGGTAAGGTGGCTTAGGCTTGTACGGAGGCACAACCGGTTCGGGAGGAGAGACCGAAGTAGCACACGTCGTAGCCTCTTGAGTACCAACCTTATTGGTAGTCTTAGGAACTTCATTAGCCTTGGCTCCTTTATCTTTAACTTCAATCTTATCCGTATCATCATCGGAGTCAACATCTTCCACCAAAACAAAATCATCATCTTGAGCACTTACCACTTTAGGTGTGGCATTTTGGATTTGCTTACCACTCCTCAATGTTACCATCATAAGCTCCTCGGGAACCTTGGGGTTGACCTCGGTGTTGGAAGGTAGAGTGCCCGAGGGTCGCTCCGAGAGTGTTTTAGCAATATGACCCATTTGATTCTCCAAATTTGCAATTGAAGCCTGTTGATTTTTTATAAGTTGAATCATTGCCGCGTTGGTGTCCTCTTGCGATATTGAAGAACCGCCCTCTTTGTTGTGAGGTGGTTTGTTGAATCCGGGTGGTCCATCACCTCTATGATTGTACATTCCCGGCGGGGTAGGACCTTGGGGACCTTGATTTGGATGACCACTTTGATTCCATTGATTTCCTTGGTTTTGGTTACTTCCTTGAGTCCATTGGTTGCCTTGATACCCTCTATAACCTTGGAATCCTCCTTGATTTCCTTGGTTGTAACCCTTGTTATAACCACTACCACTACAAGGAAATGTTAGTTTAACAGCACGTTTAACGCGGCCATTTTTTGGCCGCTGTTAAATTACTAAATTCGTGAAATTTAACAGCGGCCACTTAGCCGCTGTTAAATTAGACAGTTTAACAGCGGCCACGTCTAATTTAACAGCGGCTCGTGGCCGCTGTTAAAATAAAACGATCTGATTGGTTGAAATCCCTAGACGCGGATAACCCTAAATTTAATCTCATCCGTTGATTTAATCACAGTCAATCTCAGCCGTCGATTTAATAGAAACCCTAATCAGCTCCAATCTTCTATTTCGAGCCGCCGCCGTCGGAGCTACACAATGTCTTCGCCGATCCTCTCTTCATCTTCTTCCTCGCCAATCCTCTTCGTCTTCCTAGCCGATCATCCTCATCCTCTTCTTCTTCATCTTCCTTTTCTTCTTCTTCTTCTTCTTCTTCTTCTTCTTCTTTTTGTTTTCTTCTTCTTCTTCTTCGTTTTCGTTTTCTTATTCTTCTTCTTCCTTTTCTTTTTCTTCTTCTTCTTCGACTTAGGGATTCTGGAACGACTTGGCTGTGGGTGTGGGACTTCGAAAATCGAAGGGAAGGATTTCTCCTTCCATCAACCAGCTCGGCAGCTCATGTTCATCCGAGAGAGAGGCAATCCCCCCATAGCCGCCATCAATGGTTTCGTTCGGAGGAGGAAGAAGAACAAGGAACAGAAGGAAGAGGAAGAAGAAGCACTGACGGAGGGAGGAGGAAGAAGAAGCAGCGACGAAAGGTTTAGGAGCTCCAGCTCAATCGCCGCGTTCCGGAGTTCCTGGGATCTGGACAATCGCCGGAGTTCCGGCTCAATCGCCGGAGCTCCGGCTATTAGTTTAATCGGCAGACTAATTTAACAGCGGCCTATAGCCGCTGTTAAATTATATAATTTAAACCGCGGCCACTTTTTGCCGCTGTTAAATTACTTTGCCATTGGCCAATTTAACAGCGGCACGTGGCCGCCGTTAAACTATTTTAACAGCGGCTATGGCCGCTGTTAAACGTGTTTTCTGCCGCTGTTAAACAACAGTTTTTTGTAGTGTACCTTGACTCCCTTGGCCTTGGTACCCTTGGTTAGACTTGTTGTACCCACCACCTTGGTTCCAAGGTCGGTTATAGGTACCTTGATAGTTACCTTGGGGCTGAAATTAC
>CM068297.1:70771561-70961508 GCA_034768395.1 Linum lewisii | reverse complement strand
GAATAATTCCTTCTGGCAAGCTCATGTACCACTCTCTTGCTGCCCCTCCTAAAGTGGCTGGGTGATGCTCTGCAGAACGCTGCATCGCTGGCGCCCTGCATTTGCATGGCGATTTGGAAATTCTGCAGATGCTCTTCAGGATCGCCCAACCCCAAATATTTCTCCATGTTTGGTGGGACCAAGCCAACCGGCAGTGTTTCGGCGAAGATGGCCCTTGCCAGAGGTTGCCGAATGACCCTTTGTTCGGCTCCGGTTTCGACTAGCGGTCGAAATGCCCGTAGCATTTCCACGTGGGTGTCATTGTCCGGGGCCTGGACGTGTTGAGCTTTGGGTGCCTGCGCCTGCTGAGCGATAACTGTTTTTAATAATTGAGTAAGCTCCAAATTCTGCTTTTCCAGCACCTGGAAACGCTGTTCGAGGACTTTGTATGCCTCTGAGTTCGGTGCTTCTTCCTGCACCACACCCTTTCCTCTGGTGCCACGAGGGATATATGAGGAGTCGGTGTCTGTGTCACTAGGCGCCTCTTCTTCCTCCAAATCATTTCTCAAGTTTCTTCCCTCGAGTGGAATGCTTTGGGCTCCAGGATTCACGTATTTCAATGGTGTTTCTTCCGTATCTCCTTCGGGCCTTACGTTCGATGCTTCTCCTCTTACCATTCTTCCAATATTCCCATGCTCCATTGCTCGGTTTCTTCAGTTCTTGATTAGTCCCCTATCTGGCGCGCCAATTGTTCCGTTCTCGTCGCCTGGAACAATGAGGGAGCCGACCCAGTCGCCTGAGTGACTCCGAATCGCCTCGCAATAAAAGTTGGGGAAGTAATCAGAACAGAGGATGAAGAATGAAATGGATGATGATGTAACAGAGTGTACCTAGGGATTGCTCCCAGAATTTGGTCGTGTCGTCAGTCTGTCCAATCCTTCTGTATTTATAGCCTGGCAGGTCTGCCAAGACCGTTGGGCAATGGTACGGCACCTAGCAAATCTCGCCACGTGTTACTGAATCCTAACCGTCGCTTGGTGAAGACGAAACCTTCAGGATTGCTCCACGTGTCCTTCTAGGGTTTCCCAAATGGTAAGCGCTTAACATCGCCTCAGGGCCCTTCCTGGGCCGCGACTGGGCCCATTCAGAGCGACCTTCAAGGCACCTAGCTGGTCAACCTTCGCTTAACATGTTGACTGCTTCCTGGGCCATATCTGGGCCTGCTTTTCAGGTCTTCTAGATAGTCGCCTGGTCAATCCTCGTCAGAGGCGTTGACCTTCCTTCCTGGGTGTATCACATCGCCTACTGGGCTGACCCGACCCAGGGTGGCCCATCATCAAGCAAACCATCCCAAACAATTGAACTGATTACAATGAAAACAAGCAAAACACCAACGTAAGCAAAACCAATGAACACCAACTGAACGAGAAAAATCTGGCTGCTAGAATTGGAAGGCTGGAGTGGAGATGAGTAATGGTGGCTGGGTAACGAGGGAGTTAACGGCGGCGGACGATTGGGATGGAGTAGCGGCGGCTGGGATAGATGCGCGGCAGCTGGGGTAGTGGCGACGGCGGGAGAGAGAGGAATCGGTGGCTGGAGTAGATGGAGTCGATGCGGTGGCGGAAGTAAGTACGGCCGGCTGTGGGCGTCGGAAATCTCAGGGGGGTTGGGTGCTGGTTTGAGACGGCGGCGGCAAGGAGGCAGGGGAGCAGCGGTGAGGGTTGGTCGGCGGCTGGAGATGGTGAGGCCGGCGGGGGTTGGAGTCGGTGGTCTGGGTGGTTGGGTCGGTTGGGAAAAAGAGGAGAAGAGGGTCGAAGAAGAAAAGGGGGTCGGGTGGTTCGGGTTGGGTGGGGTGAGTGGGTTGGTTGGGTGAGGTGATTGGGTCGGGTGGAAACCAAAACCAAGCCAAACCGAAATCAAGAAAAACCGAAGGCCAACCAAGACTCAAACCGAAAATTAACTCAACCCGCGATACACGACGTGTACTACTACACGACGTGTGGTTTCACACGACGTGTATGGACCAAAGCAAAATGAACTAAAGTTGGGGGACAGGGGGATTTGCTGAGAAAGTACACGTCGTGTAATAGTACACGACGTGTATGACTACACGACGTGTATAGGTACACGACGTGTAGTCACCTTCACAAAAATGCAATTTTTTTTCAAACTTCCCAAACAACTCCAAACACCAAAGGGTCCTAGACCCGAACAAAATCAATTTCCCACAGCATCACAGACCAAGAACCACCTCTAAACCTCAGAGACTCCAAAGTAAACAAGAACACACACACAAACAGACACAAAGATAAAGCAAAAACAACGAGAAAACACTCGGGTTGCCTCCCGAGAAGCGCTTGTTTAACGTCGTAAGCTCGACGAAGCACACGGACCAGCTAAGTAAAACCATCCCAACTCATTACCTCTTTGAAGTCGAAGTCATTACCTTCGCAGGGCACACAGAACTTGAATTGAACCTTACCGACTTTGGGAGGTGTGAGCTCGGATTTCCCGGATGATGAAGTGTGAGCAATGGAGAAGGGGCCAATCCACTTGGAGTGAATTCTCTCATCGGGTGGCTTCTTAGTCTTGCTAGTCTCACCCATCGGTGCGGCTTCCTTGCCCTTCTCGGGTGGCTTCTCCACACCTTTCTTCTTAGCCTTAGGTGGAGTCTTTGGAAGCACGAAAGGTGGAGCCTCCTTTACTTCATCCTTTTTCTCCTGCACATCACTAAGAGCAAACAACTCCGCAAGACTATGACGGACAAGGTTAGTGCTATTAGTAGCCGAAGCAAGATCATTTGGACTCCTAGGATCATGGTGCCTAGCATAAGACAAAGTGAACTCCATGCCATCGGAACGGTTAAAGATCATGCATTCATTATAGACTCTAAGTGTAAGTCTACCACCATAGACATCAATCAAAGCACGAGAGGTCGCTAAGAAGGATCGTCCTAGAATCAAAGGCACATCGGTACCACCCATAGCATCTAGAATAACAAAATCCACAAGGAATTCAAAAGCACCAACCTTAACCAACACATCTTCGACAATACCACGAGGGGATGTCACAGATTTATCCGCTAATTGAACATTCATTTGAGTTGGTTTTAGTTTCCCTAGGCCTAACTTCTTAAACATGCAATATGGCATAACATTGATACTAGCACCCAAATCGGCTAAGCCTCTACTTATTGCATGTTCACCAATAGCAAGGAATAGTAAAGCTACCTGGATCCTTAAGCTTTTCTGGTGGCCTCTTAGAGAGAATGGCGGAGCATTGTTCGTTGAGCTTTGCCGAAGTCACATCCGTAAGCTTGCGTTTATTGGTGAAGATCTCTTTCATGAACTTTGCATATTGAGGCATCTTTGTAATTGCTTCCCCAAAAGGCATTGTAAATTGCACCTTGTCAAGAAGATCAACAAACCTTTTGAAATCCTTCTCCATGGAATCCGGCTTCAAGCGAGAAGGGTAAGGTGGCTTAGGCTTGTACGGAGGCACAACCGGTTCGGGAGGAGAGACCGAAGTAGCACACGTCGTAGCCTCTTGAGTACCAACCTTATTGGTAGTCTTAGGAACTTCATTAGCCTTGGCTCCTTTATCTTTAACTTCAATCTTATCCGTATCATCATCGGAGTCAACATCTTCCACCAAAACAAAATCATCATCTTGAGCACTTACCACTTTAGGTGTGGCATTTGGATTTGCTTACCACTCCTCAATGTTACCATCATAAGCTCCTCGGGAACCTTGGGGTTGACCTCGGTGTTGGAAGGTAGAGTGCCCGAGGGTCGCTCCGAGAGTGTTTTAGCAATATGACCCATTTGATTCTCCAAATTTGCAATTGAAGCCTGTTGATTTTTTATAAGTTGAATCATTGCCGCGTTGGTGTCCTCTTGCGATATTGAAGAACTGCCCTCTTTGTTGTGAGGTGGTTTGTTGAATCCGGGTGGTCCATCACCTCTATGATTGTACATTCCCGGCGGGGTAGGACCTTGGGGACCTTGATTTGGATGACCACTTTGATTCCATTGATTTCCTTGGTTTTGGTTACTTCCTTGAGTCCATTGGTTGCCTTGATACCCTCTATAACCTTGGAATCCTCCTTGATTTCATTGGTTGTAACCCTTGTTATAACCACTACCACTACAAGGAAATGTTAGTTTACACGACAGTTTAACAGCGGCCATTTTTTGGCCGCTGTTAAATTACTAAATTCGTGAAATTTAACAGCGGCCACTTAGCCGCTGTTAAATTAGACAGTTTAACAGCGGCCACGTCTAATTTAACAGCGGCTCGTGGCCGCTATTAAAATAAAACGATCTGATTGGTTGAAACCCCTAGACGCGGATAACCCTAAATTTAATCTCATCCGTTGATTTAATCATAGTCAATCTCAGCCGTCGATTTAATAGAAACCCTAATCAGCTCCAATCTTCTATTTCGAGCCGCCGCCGTCGGAGCTACACAATGTCTTCGCCGATCCTCTCTTCATCTTCTTCCTCGCCAATCCTCTTCGTCTTCCTAGCCGATCATCCTCCTCCTCTTCTTCTTCATCTTCCTTTTCTTCTTCTTCTTCTTCTTCTTCTTCTTTTTGTTTTCTTCTTTCTTCGTTTTCGTTTTCTTATTCTTCTTCTTCCTTTTCTTTTTCTTCTTCTTCTTCGACTTAGGGATTCTGGAACGACTTGGTGGTGGGTGTGGGACTTCGAAAATCGAAGGGAAGGATTTCTCCTTCCATCAACCAGCTCGGCAGCTCATGTTCATCCGAGAGAGAGGCAATCCCCCCATAGCCGCGCCATCAATGGTTTCGTTCGGAGGAGGAAGAAGAACAAGGAAACAGAAGGAAGAGGAAGAAGAAGCACTGACGGAGGGAGGAGGAAGAAGAAGCAGCGACGAAAGGTTTAGGAGCTCAGCTCAATCGCCGCGTTCCGGAGTTCCTGGGATCTGGACAATCGCCGGAGTTCCGGCTCAATCGCCGGAGCTCCGGCTATTAGTTTAATCGGCAGACTAATTTAACAGCGGCCTATAGCCGCTGTTAAATTATATAATTTAACCGCGGCCACTTTTTGCCGCTGTTAAATTACTTTGCATTGGCCAATTTAACAGCGGCACGTGGCCGCCGTTAAACTATTTTAACAGCGCTATGGCCGCTGTTAAACGTGTTTTCTGCCGCTGTTAAACAAACAGTTTTTTGTAGTGTACCTTGACTCCCTTGGCCTTGGTACCCTTGGTTAGACTTGTTGTACCCACCACCTTGGTTCCAAGGTCGGTTATAGGTACCTTGATAGTTACCTTGGGGGCTGAAATTACCATGAAATCCTTGACCTTGTGCGAAGCTTACCTCCTCATTGTGGTCGCCTTGGCCAAGCTCAGGAGTGGCGGAAGGGCAAGCACTGACATCGTGGCCCTGACCCCCACAATATTCACAACAATATATTGAAGCCACTGGGGATTACCCACATGAGATGATGGAACCTTAGAGGGATGCTTAGGCATACTCAGGTTACTTACCTGAGATGCCATAGCATCAATCTTCGACATGAGGAGCGCAAACATAGGGTCATCTTCATCTCGGTGCCCCGGTAACTTAGGCTTCTTCCCATAGCTAGACGAATCCTTTGGTGCATCAACACTTATAGCTCTAGAGTCGTAGTGAGTGTCGCTCCCATACTTGGACCTTGGAGGTTGTTGTCGAGACCAACTCCTTGTCTTGTTGGCCATCTCCGCAAAGAGTTCTAGAGCATCTTCGGGAGTGAGCATCCTTAGATCACCTCCGCGGCTTGGTTTATCATCCTTAGATCACCTCCGGCGGCTTGGTTGATCATCCTTGTATTCTCAAAATCAAGGGACGTAGCAAAGATATCCGCCAAACTCCATTCGGCGAAGTTGTGATGAGGACAAGACCGAAGAAGGGCTTGGAACCTATTCCAAGTCTCATGGAAGAGCTCTCCCTTGTGTTGTGTAAAGTGGTTGATACGATCTCGGATTGCATCCGTCATATAAGGGAGAAAGAACTCCTCGAGGAAGGCTTCGACTAGTCCCTCCCATGTAGTGAATGTTCTACTAGGTTGGTTCTCCAACCAAGACTTGGCTCTACCTTTGAGGGAGAAGGGGAAAAGTCGGAGTCGCACACAATCCGGGTGAACTTGATCGTTCTTCACCGTATTGCATATCTCTAGGAAGTCCTTCAAGTGTCTAGACGGGCACTCTCCATCTATACCGTTGAACACCACTCCGTTCTGTACCATCTGAATCATATTAGGCTTCAACTCGAAGTTTCTTGCATTTACCGGTCTTCGCACGATGCTCGAGGCTGCCCCTTCAAGGGTTGGGCGAGCATAATCAGCTAGTGTGCACCTCGCACCCCTTTGCGATTGATCGTCTTCATTAGTGTGATGTGAATGCTCCGAGTGGTTATCTTCGTCCTCATGGTGAGACATGTTGTTGCGTGTGGTGCTATGAGTTAAGTGAGGAAGAGAATGGGTTGGTGGTTCAATCACGACCTTGATGCCTTGGAGTCGTGCTTGAAGATGGGTGATCCCCTCATGCACTAGTGTACGGTTCCTACACACAAATCAAACAACAAATACCAACGTAATACGACAATGTGTGATAACAAGTCAAACAACACGTAACAAGGAAGCAAAAGTAAAACGGAAGGAAGTGAATAGATCGGTCCACTACTAAGTGCTTTCAAAGGAATGAGAGAGTCCCCGCAACGGCGCCAAAAACTTGATAAAATTTTTTACCAAGGTCGTATTCCACGGGGTCCTCTCATAGACCAATACTCACACTTCTCATAGACGGTCTAGACATTTGAAATTGGTTTGGTTTGATTGAGTAATTCAGAAACAAAGGCAAAGAAATGCAATACTAACAAGATTAAGCAAGAGAGAAAGGTGGTTCAAATCAAAGACAAAGGGGGCTCTCTTAGTGGGTAGTTTCATCATGCTCAAGAGGACTAATTGAACAAACAAGCCAATCAAGATCGAGTTTGCATTAGGATGACCATGCATTTCACTTCTATAGACTCAATGCACTCTCGTAGCACCAAATTCCTATCCTAATACCACTCAACTTAGGCTCTCGCTCTCAAGCTAAGTGAAAAAGGATGCATTCTAAGTGTTTGATGAAATGCCAAGACACAAGACCCTCTCTTAAGACTCTATGACCACAAGGCTAGGCATAACACTCTCATATCAATGCCCTAACACTAAGAGATTCACCAAAAAGCCTTTTCAAACTCAATTGAATGAAAATCCACATGCACACCAAGTGTTCGATAAAATGCCCAAGAGAGAAATCAAGCGAAAATGTTGAAACAAGATGATCTAATCTCTTAGAACACACTCACTTCAATCCCTAGACCTACAATCTATGCAATCCAAGCACTCTCATGCATCAAATCACATTGAATGGACCAAATCAAGCAAACATGGCATAAAATGGCATTAAGAACAAGTCTAGGAATCATCCTCATACAACCAAGATCAATCATGGCAAGTTCTATACAATCATCCCTCTATCATAGCACAACTAATCTACCCATCCAAGATGAACCCTAGAAACTCAGCCACACATGGCCAAGGGAGTAAAGAGAAAAGAAAGAAGAATGGTCACCAAGAACACCATGGATGAATCCTTGAGATGATCTTCACTTCTCCACTTGTGAGCACTTCTCCCAAGGTTTGTTGGCTTCAATCCTAGCTCCAATGGCTTCAAATTGCTCCAAAATGTGTTCTAGGGTTTGAGGGTTCGTGGGTATGTGTTTGGGGTTCAAGAGAGATGAAAGAATGTCATAGAATCCCCAAAAATCGTCTTGAAATAGGATTCTGCTGGGCATACACGTCGTGTAGAACTACACGTCGTGTAACCTAAACACGTCGTGTACCCTAAAATTGCACAGACCGCAATTTTGCTTCGCTCATTTCTCCCTCATCCGAGCTCCGATTTGGCTTCCGTTTGGTCCTATGGACTCCTTGTCATCCGTACTTCGATGTTATAACCTGAAAAATGCACAAAGGTAACACCAATAGACCACGAATTTGGCTCCAAAGTGGCAACCGAACAACAAATGGACACTTTGCGCAAAATATCAATAAAAGCCTACAGAGCATGGCATCTCACGATCAAACACGGGCATTTCATAGGTCAATCATAGGCTCAAAATGCACTAAATAAAGTCACATCAGTTACCATCCTGTGAAGTAATTCATTAAGCAGAATTGGATTCAAAACTAACTAGGGACATAGGCACCTTAGGATTACGATCCAAAATATATGAGTCGTCCATTTCATAAGCAACCGAGATCATCTTTTAGAGTTGGGTAACCAATAAGGCGGTGACACGTATGTAGTAACTCGACCCGTTCAAGGAGCTATAAATAGCTAGCTAACTCCAACATTAATGGGACAAGACACTACCGTTCTACCCAACGGTGGATCCAAGATAGGTTAGAGCGCTAAGCCGTGATCGAGTTTATTGGGCTGAATTTGAAATAATATTGAACAAAACACCTAAAACTTAACAAAATCTAATTTTTCTAATTACTCTAGACTCAAATGAGAGTTGGGTCGTGCACGATGAGGTCCCCCTTGATCTGCCACTAATTCTACCTATCTACACACCTTGAGTAGTACTCTTACGAGCCATACGCCCAGACCGGCCTCCACACACCAAAATGCATATGCACCCTGATACTTCTCCTTCTCTCGTACTCTACATAACATAGACTTACTCACGCATACAAACACTTACTACTCCTTGATACACGCCCTGCAAGGAACCGGTCAAGGGGGTCTAGCAGTATGAGACAACTCATCAACTCACTCAATTACTCATCATTAACAAGAAAACATATCTTTATTAGAGAAATATAACGAGAAAACATATATTTATTAGAGAAAATATAACAAAAATAATTTCATCTCATTAATTGATTAAACAATAAACATCATTAAGTTGTTGCCTTCACGTCCTCCTCTGAGAGTTTGGAGTCCTCCTGCTTACGAAGCTTTGACAATTTCCTCTTGATTAGCTTACTCAAACGTTTCAGCTCGTCTTCCTCCAACCCATAGATCCCTTCCCCCTCCAAAACCTTGTGCATCAATCGCAACATCTCCAGATCTTTCACCGTTTTCCATGCTACATTGGGATTGTTGTCTACGCGCATCCATCGAATTCCATACATAATTATTAGTTTGGTGATTTTTTTGATAACCCAATGTCGAAGTTTCTCTAATTTTTTCTTCTTTGTTGCATTGACTACAGAAGCTAGTTTACTGTCCTCGACATTTTTTATTTTGTTTTGTTCTGTGTTTTCTCAAAATCATTGAGAATATTTATAATCGAGAGGTAGACAGAAAGTAAAGCGTTATATTATTAAACTTGGTAATTATGTAATGTTACAAAATGGGGAAATATAAATATGGTAAGTAAATGAAAATGTGAAAAATGATGAAATTTTTGGATACTCAAATGAGTTTTTTGGCACGTATTTAGTAAAATATTAAGTGCACGGATATCACATAAAAAAGTTGGTGGAGATATATATAGTCTAATTCATTTTAGTAATTTTTGGTACATTAGATTCATCACCTTAAAATTTCTTATAAATTAATACTTCAATACCATCTTTTTACGAATTCTTGTCAGAAAAATTGTTGGGCCCAATACGGATAATATCTTGTCAGAAAAGGTTGAGATGTTACATTTGATGCGCCTTGGCTCGAATGGATAACCCTTGCAAGGCGTATGAAGCACACCAGAAAAACAAGCGAGGGCGTATATAAGGAGTGTATATAAGAGATGGGTGGGTAACAGAGAAGTATCGGGTGTGCGCCCTGTAACAGGACGAAGGTCCACAGCCCTTAGCATGCAGTGTATGAGCGTACAACTTCGGGCGTGTGGTCTAGAAGAGTGTCATGTCCTTCATTGAATGGGTAATCACCTATTTATAGAGTCTTTGTGGCATGAGCTCTTTTTCCACGTGTCGTCATCCTGGTGGGTTTGATGGTGAGGTGGAACGTAGGCCTTAGATAGAACGCCTTACCCTAGGGGGATGGCTAGCTGGCCCTAGTCTGTTAGGGGGGAGTGTGTCCTTGACCTGAGATGACCGCCTGCGGGGTTGGTTGAATAGTGACAAGGTAGACGACTTGTTGCCGATGGGACATTTGACAGCTGCTTGGCTTCACCTACTCTGGTCAGAGGGGGCAGGTTCTAGGGCGTTCAGGGGCGAGGGCGGACATCTTGCCTTGGAAGGCGGATGTCTTCAAGCCTTCGGGCTTGGGGCCCATCACTAACAAACTCTTCATCTCCTATCTCCGCTATCTCTTTTTTTTCCGGTGTGTGGATGCGTACAAATTTGATGTTAAGATGATGAAAGTTGAAACGGAAAGACCAAAACGGCAAAGTAGTCGAAATAAGAGGAGGTAAAATGAGCAATTTATAGTATAAGGGGGGCAAATGTCTATTTTCTCTAAAAGTGGTGAATCTTTCCCGTTACACGACACCGTTTAAATACTTAAAATAAATAAAATGCTTAATGTCATAATGTGTCATTGGAGACTATTTTTTTTATTAGATCCATTGGCATAATTGGTGATAAACAAGCTCAAGATTTCAAGATATGAAATTATAATGTTCATTCTAATTTATTTTTAAATCAAAATGTTTGGTAATTAAATTATAAAATATAGCATTTTCAGCTTTCTCTTGAGTAATCAACATTTTTGTCATTGTCATAAATAAGTATATAATTCACATGAATAATTATAATTACATTATTTTCTCGCTTAGCTTCTAGTTCCATAAAAGTTTGAACTTCAATCTTCACATAAAATTCACACTCTTTGTCCTCCACCAAACAAATTAACAATGCAAATTATGAAATACACAAGACTAATAACAGATATTTCTAATCATGATTTGACGATATTGTTCTGTCAACAACAAAGAAATATGAATATACAGAAGTGTGAGTATTTGAATAAGAAAACAACTGGTTTATGCCTCAACAGGGGCTTAAAGTGTTCACCTTGCTTCCACATAGACGAGCTCCATCTTATAAGGGTGTGGATGCCTCACAGGTTCAATCAATCAGTAAGAAATTTAGTCAGATCAGTCATCAAACCCGTGATTGACCTGAGTTTACCTTCAGGAAGACAAGCTTAATTACCTCCATGGAGGCAAACCTATATAGATACCAAATGATAATTTCAAATAATTTATAGCTCTAGTATCTCTACTTATTAGATCTTCATGTTTACATATCAAAACATCACTATTGAAGAATTGTCTAATGCTTAAAGTTGTTATCTCTGGCACAGGACAATAAATACTACTATGGAGAGTCCGAGAGACAACGCTGGAGCCAAAGTTTGTACTAGTACCACCAGAGGTTGGATATGTGATTTCGGTGCTTGCCTTAGTGCGATGGAGCTTGCACTAATACCGCTAAAATATTGCATCCATGATGCGGTAGCTTGTGCTAGTGCAACCGAAATCGACATTGTATTTTACTAGTGCAATGAAAATCAATATTGTAGATGTAATTAGTTGTATTTCAATTATGTTCATTAACGAAAAAAAAATCAAAAAAAAAAGTCAATTACATCAGTTTCAATGGAATCTCAATTCCCCTTCAAAGGTGATTTGGACTCTAGACAAGAATTTAATTCCGCCAAATTTGGTTCACCATTTTAGTACAAGGAACATGGAATTCGAAATCTCCCATTCTTTGAATTTTTCCTTTTAAGATTTTTTTTTCATGTTTTAAATATTATATCATATTTGTTATGAATAATATTATATCATATTTTATTAATATTTTTAATTCAAAAAATGACGTGACATATGACGTGTCATCTAGTTGACCAGCCAAGTGAAGTCTATGTCAACTCCGTTTGCATCATCAGTGACGGTGGTAAAAATTAACGAAGATATAAAAAGTAAATATTCTACAGGATCCCCAAAGATTTGACCACAAATATGAAATAGTCCTTCATTTCATCTAAATCATGACTGCTACCTGTTTCATTGTTATACATTAGGACTCATAGAACAAAAGGTCAAGAGATTATAGAATCACAGTAATAAATCTTTTTCTTACCTACAACATCACAGAGTTTAAACAACATTTTACTACTACAACAACTACTACTTCCCATGATACATGATTCCCCCACAGTATTACACTCGTAAGTACTCATCCAATCTAATCAAACATCATCACCTTTCAAGATATTGACCTTCATCCTAACGTCAGTCCACCCATTTATCAGCTCAAAGATGCAAACATCTCCAGATTTCAGTGAGTTATCTCCCATGAAGCTCCTCCAGCCCCTGCTGAGCGTTACATCCTTGTTCTGTTGCACACTCAGCCCTATTCTCCAAACCTTGTCTCCAACCTCCAGCTTCACCCATTCCTCCTCTTTGCTAATGTGCTCATCCGCAAAGCTCAGGGGTATATGCTGCCCCGAAAAAAGATTCAACATCCACAGATTATCAAACCATCAAGCTAACTGAAAGTAGACACTTAATGTGCTTATTCGCGAAGCTTAGTGGTATATGCTGCCCCAAAAAAAGATTCAACATCCACAGATTATCAAACTGTCAAGCTAACTGAAACAGAATACTTAACTATTTACAGACAGAACTCCAGTTAGGTCATCAGCACCATCAAAGGTTAGTGGTATATGTTGAATGTCTCTTGAACCATCAACAGATTATGAGCCGCTATGGTTCAACAGATATACCCTTGATCATCTGTTTGTGTTATTACAGATGGAATTTCAGTTGGCTCATCAGCTAAGCTAATTATCCGTGCATCTAGTTTGTTAGAGTTCCAGAGGACATACCGGCTGCCCCCTTGAGGTGTAACTTGAATTCATCTGGATCCTGAAAAAGGGATGCTCTGAAGTGAATCCATCCGCAATTCTAATGAGTTCCCTGGAGCTTGATGGCTCTCCAGAGGCATGATCGGAGTTTGATCCTTGTAGCATCTCTTCATTGTCTACATGTTTATTTCTTTGCAATATGTTACAACTACACAATTAGAATAAGCATATCAGATTCATATCATATAGGGGGGTATTACAGTACTTACTCTCTATAGGAGATTTTCTCTTGTTCAACTCGTCAGCAACATCAGCACCTCCGTCAGTTTCTTCACCGTTGTAGATTGGGTAATCAATCTCCACGGAAGTTGTTCTGTCGAATATACGAACTGAGAATATGGAGTGACCCTTGTATTTGAAGACCAAGAAGTGGCCAAAGTCCAATGAGTAAAATTCTGCAAATCTCTGCCATCCCTTATTACAGAACCAAATCCCTTCGTTATTTCTGATCACCTCTACTCCCCATTGCTGTCCATTGCTAACAATCAAAGTCGCAGATCTTGGGAGTACGTTCCAACTGAGCTGCGGAGGCATCATCTGCAACAATATGTATATAGTATTGAACACGAAATTCACAAGACAGACAGAGGCTATCTTAGTAAGGTAACGTAAAAATCCCAAATGGATTCATTTTAGGGTTAGGGATTGTTGACACAAATGTCACAGTTCAATCGTCCAAAGTTTGGCATTCATGGAACTCACACAGGAGTTGAAAACTGTAGGTAAAAAAGTAGACAAACCATTTTCCTGTCGCGAACGGTGGACTGACGGATGACTCTGATGAAAATGGTTCCTTTCTCCAGCATACGCTGGCCAGCCTGGCCTGGAGCAGCCATACTGGTCGTCTTCTTCTCCTTCCGGTGATTGTAAAATGGGGAGTGTTTGAAAGGATTGGGAGTTGTGAAATGGAAGTCGGAAAAGCTTTTTGTTCAGAGCAGCTTTAAAGGGTCAAATACTTAAAAGTCCCGAAACTATAGGGTGGGTTACAAACTCGTACTAAAAATTTAATCCGTTACAGAGTGGTCCTATTACTATGAATCAGGTTACAGAGTAGTCCTAATGACGTCATAAGTGTATTTTTTCCATCCATTTTGCCATGTCACCATTGACATGTCATCGAAAATATAATTTAAATTCATCTTAAATTGATTCAAATCTAGAATTATATCAATATAACTTACTAGATTTAGTTTTGAATCAAAGTTTATCAGGTAGATGAGTTAAGATTTAGATTTAAATCATATTGTTGAACTTTGAATCATCTTTTAGATGACATGTCAACGGTGACATGACGAAATAGCTGAAAAATTACACTTGTGACGTCACTAGGACTACTCTGTAACATGTTTCATAGTAATAAGATCACTCTGTAACGAATTAAAGTTTTAGGATGAGTTTGTAACCCGCCCTATAGTTTCGGGACCTTTTAAGTATTTGACCCCAACTTTAAATCATAAATAGGATAGATGACTCTTCACGCTTCGCACAGGCCCCTGTACGAAAGGAAAATAGTAATTTGCCCCTCAACTTTGCCAAGTTGACAAATAACTTCATGTACTACGAAATGATCGATTTACCCCCTCCTACTATAGTCAACCTAATAGTCAAATTCTTCCATCCAAATTTTCATTAAAGATTCCGTTAAATGATGACTCACCAATATATTTTTTTTTTTGATAATTTGAATTTGTATTATCAACATATGAACATATACAGACAAAATGGCAAAGAGGAGGAAAGCCTCCTGCAGTACCCAAACTCAGCATCCCCTTTACATGGGGTCAGAGAAGCAACACAACAAATAAATACCTAAATGATGGACGTCGAAGCAAACGACGCCATCCAAACACCCAAAGGCCTATCACCCAAATGCAAGCAGCCGACAAGGACTCACCAATATGACTCATCCATAATTAATGACAATATCTTGTCAAATACATTAGCTAAGTACCCATTTAGGTGAATAGAGGTTTAGATTTCAGACGAAACTTTCTCACGACTACACCTGCTACAAGTAAAACTTAAAAACTCTTGCAACTACGGATAGGAACGGAAAGTACCCAATACCCATACCCATTAACTTTAAACCCTAATCAAACCAATCAAATCGATGCAAAGGTTAAAACTTTCAATACTAAATAGTAGGGGAAAAAAAAACAAATTTGTAGTCAAACATTTCCCAGCGAATGTCAAACATAGCCAGAACTATTGGAATCACACTAATTATGTCGAACCTTTTAATTTCGTATCAAACCTAACCAGTTGACCGAGTTGACTGTTAAAGTTAATGACATTTTATACGAAGTTACTAACGATGACTTAGTTGTCATGGTTGACCATTGACGTGTACGCCACATCGGGTTTTAGCCAATAGAAAATTGTCCACGTGGATTAATATTTACCATGATCCCTACTTATGGATTAAATTATTTTTGCAGGGTGTATGGTACGGTCTTCGACGGTGGTTTCGACTGAAACCCACATCTGCAATCGCCGGCCATCGTCGTCAGTGGAGCCTCTTTCTTCTTGTGTCGAGTCATAACCCTCGACTGGACGTCTTCGTCGTAGTGCTTGCCGAATCCCCTTCCTCATCGGAGTTCAGCTTGGAAGTCGGAGAGGCTGGAGGCGAGATCTGAGAGGAAGGGAGCTGGAAGAAAGAGGTGGAGTGAACGTTCTAGGACCCTTCGACGGCGCTCTCTCTCTAATTCTAGATCGTCGATTCCCCTTCCACGCGGCGAATCTGGAGAGCGGAAGTGAGTTTTAGAAATCAAACCCGCACCTCCACCAGCCCTTTATTCCAGATCTGAAATCGACCGCCTCCGTCGACCCTTTCTTCCACACAATCGCCGATTCTGGGTTTGAGGGGAGGGGAAGGTGTGGAGTCGAGTTGGGGCTATGGTGCATGGAGGTAAAACAAGAGAGGCTTAGGGGGTTCGGTGGCCTCCCGGCGAAGAATCACAGAAATCGCCTTGCGGGAGTCGGTCTTCCTGTTCTTCTCTTCTTTCCTCTCTTTTGCTTCTCTCTTCTTCGCCTTCTCCAGCTCCTCCATTGCTCTCTGCTGGCTTCTCCTGACGCCATTAGCGGAGCGAGAAGGGTCTAGCAGTGGTGGTTCTGGTCTCTGTTTGTTGGGTATGGGGATTGCGAGGATGCGCTCGGAAGCTGGATTTGGCTGGGTTTGGTGGTGTGGGATCGGGTTTGGAGTGGAGGAGAGTGGAGAAGTTGCCGCCATTGATAAGATCTTATCGGAGAGTGTTTTGCGGCCATGAATGGATTACAAATCCTCTCACTAACGACGACACCCCGCTCCTCCTGCATCTTGGATTCATCGCCACTTCCTCCATCTATCTCAATTTTAATCACCAATTCCTCTAAATGTCGTCTTCTTCTTATTATTATTGGTGTTTGTTTTCCCCCCATTTCCTTTCACTTCTCCAATCGCCATGTCATCCCCCGGCCCTAGAACCAACGACGACGACGACTTTAACACCAAGATTGCAATCCTCCTTGTCGGAGTCGGATCCGCCGCCCTCGTGGTCACCATCTACCACTGCGTTGTTGTGGGATGGTGCAACCGCCACAACTGGGGCAGGGGAATCAAAATCAACACCGCCATCATCAGCGGCAGTTCGTGACGGAGGTTCTAGATGGGAGTAATCAAGAATGAGGAGGATGGGAGTAATCAAGGATACGGGAAGGAGTATGGGAGTTGAAGTTGAGAAATTGATTTGGGGATTTTTGTCAGATGTGGTGTGACGGTGACGAGAGGGGGTGATCGGAGTTAGTTTGGCGGCGGAGCAAGAGAGATGAAGAAGAAGTTAGGGAAATACAAATAGATTAGGGAGATTAGGGAAATTAGGGAAATCATTTTAATTTAAATATTTTTTTTGGTAAATAATTTTTATTTAAAAATAATTATGTGGCAAAAGTTAGACACGTCAGCTGACACATCATTTTGGGGTTAAATTTTCGTTAACTTGGACGGAAAAATTAATGGAAAAACAAAACATTGCCATTTTTTGGATTATGAATAATTTTGGTTATGTTTGACATTCGCGGGAAAAGTTTGGCTACAAATTTAATTTTGGCCTAAATTATATAATGAAAAGTTTATTATTCCACTTCATGATTGGAAGTACATAACGAAATAGTAGCTTTATTTATTAGCTACGATAATTGAGATGCATAATAAAATACAGGAAATCAACATTCAACAATTAAAAACAGAGTAATGAGGTCAGGACATAGCCAATTGTTGGATGTTGATTGGATAAGTGAATGAGTTTGTTGAAAATGAGGATTGAGCAGACAGCACATTAGCAACTTCCGTGGGATGGAAGGCATCCCAGAACAAGTACTTTCCTCTGTTCTGGCATGGCTGCTGCAATGGTAGACATGTTATTTGCCCATTGTTCCTTCCTACTCCGCAGCACCCTTTGTCCACAACTTCAAACCCTGCATCATCATCATCCATTCTCATTTTCATCACTAGTACCAACTTCTTAATTGATTAATTAGTGATTAACCAACACCATATTATACCATTACTGGTGGAGTTGAGATACAATTCGCTGGTGCTCTTGTAGAAGTCGAGGTACACAAACTTGGCTCCTGGAAGTTCAGTGCCACTGTTGAAACGCTGTACCAGTCGTCGGAGTCCTGTGTTGAAAATGGAGACTGCTCTGTTTATGTTCTCGTTGCATCTGCTGCTGTTGTTGCTTCTGCTTCCGGTGTTGTTGTTGTTGTTTGTGTATCTAGCTAGCTCGTAAGGGATGCATCCGATTTGGCCTACGGAGGTCACAATCATCTTCCTAGCTCCCAAGCTGTATAGTTTCTGTCACCACACACACATGCAAATTACAAGACTTGTTGTTATGTAACTAAATTGTTCATAGAATGGAAGGGTGCGTACGGCAAGCTGGTTGGCGTAGTCACTGAGGAGGAGGGAGGCGAAGGCCTTGGGGGTGTAATCAGAGGAGGTGGTGTAGAATGTTGACATGAAGTAGTTGTTTAAGTAATCGTTGCTTCCCATTCCTGAGTAGTAGATGCACTTTCCCAGGTACGATTTCAGTAGCGAAGCGTCCCCTCTGAAGAACCTCTGCATTACTTGTACTGTCGTCGCGAAGTTGCTTACTTGTTGGTTCATCGACGCGTGAGTCCCCTGCACTCATTCACATGTCACAAACATTAATATCATATGTTATGTTGCATCATGATCATCATTAGCTAGCTAGACGAACATAATTAATCCAAATGTATAATGAAGTATACATATATGTACCAAATTGTTGCCAGTTTCATCACGAATACCAGCAGCACCAGACGCGAAATTGACTCCCCTCAACAGTTCCCGTCCTCTTGCTCTAGCGAATGGCGGAATAAAGGCTTGGAACCCAAGAAGCCGACCTGTACATATATGATTAGTACAACAACGTAACGTACATTGTATAGTAGTGAATGTTAGTGATATTATAGGTAGGTAGGTACCAAGAGCATCGACGTAAGTTTGTCCATTGGTGAAACGGCCAGTGGGACCCAAGGGGAAGTCAATGCCGTAAGGCCTGTAGTTAGCCCTGGCAAGCGTCAACATGCCGTTGTTGTTCCCATTGTCGACCAAGGAGTCACCGAATATGAAGAAACACGGTACTTGGGGTTCTCGCACTTGTGCTTCCCCCATTCTTCCAAACACAGCTAATAGTACTACTGCAGTCATCAGCATCCAACGCCATGTTTTCCTTGTTGTCAAACTCTTCATCTTAACCTGATCAGGCTATGAACATGTATGTGTATTTTCATTGCTTTATAACTTGGCAGGCACCTTAACTTTGTTCTTGTTTGATGGGGCCATTAATTGAAGTCATTCGATGTTTTGTATTTCAAGCACTTTAAGCCTTCTTTTGTGCGCGTGAGTATCATAATGTAGACCTGCTACTGCTACTGCTGCTGCTGCTAACTAACTACATCTATGATGGTATGGGATGGTTCTACTTTTTTGGTTGTTTTGGATCAGCTCTAGTATAAAAAAATCAAACTGCGGTGCTAAGGGAAGGAATCCCGTGAGACCAACAAACAAGTTGCAGACTTGCAGTTGCAGCAGCTAGGCAGCTCAATTTTTTCCAGAAATTACATGATCCAACGCATATTCCCAACCACCAAAACTCATCCTTGTATTGTTGCTAGTTAGTTTATAGTTTCTTTCCAGAACATCGTTAGACTCCTTGAACTAGTTCCCGTTACTGTGAATTATCTTCTTTCACAGGCAGAATCCATCATCAAACAATAGCTACTGAGTACTGACTGACTTGAGGGAACATTCATCTCTCTGAATTACCTTGTTAACTGAACCACAATGAATATCTATAACCAGCCAGATACACTGCACAAACAGTGGAGTTGGATCTCATACCTTGTATACCCAACCAAAATAACAGTGTCGGAAATACACAGATACAATACAATGATCACAAATACACACTATATGCAAAATACTACAAGGTATAGAATGTACAACGCAGCACTCTAGCTCCCGACCTGCTATCAGTTCCATGGCCGGGAAGATGGTCTATAGACAAAATCCTGGGAAGTAGTTGTTGTGCCGTAGTTTAAATCAAGATTGTAGAGCTGCTCCATTAGCTGAGACCGTCTTTCTTTGAAGAAATCCAGGCGTGTCGTCAATTCTACTAATGCAGAAGATGCTGCTGATGGATGCCTTGGGTAATCAGTAACCTGCACCCCACATATGCAACGGCATGTTGTTAATAACAAGGAAACCCCCAGATGTTCAGAGGCACAGAACATGTTAAAGCTTTGTTTGGAGCTGAACCAGGTCAATAACTCACCTCTACAGCTCTTGAAGTTGATGGTGCTGAATCAACAACACCACAAAGCTCGTCCACCGAGAAGTTGGTAGAAGCCTCTGTATTTTTAGAGTCGCTGAGGCTTGTAGATTCTAAGTACTGTTTTCTATTGGCCTGTCTGCTGCTGCTTCGAGGCAATTGTCCAGCTACTTTAGCATTATTCCTCCAATCAGCTCCTGATAAACCCTCCTGCAACACATTGATTTGCACATACTGAAAATGGATGGACATTACATTTGAAAGAGAACACTGAGGTATGCAAATGAAAAGATAGCACGATATCAGCATGGTAATCATAAGAAATCATATCATAAAAAAAAGTACATGGGAAAATATAGAATGTCGGTAAGTAAGACTTTACACATCAAAATAACTGCACCAAAATCAAGTTGTATGCCTGCCATTGTATAATTGTTGTGCTTACTTCGCTAACATCAGAAAACTGGACAGCTGGCATGTCCAAGAAACCAACGGTTCTCCGGGCTGCATCCTCATCACTCATCAGCAAACCACTCATCATGCACCTTACTGACACTCCTACAAAGACAATTTCAGCATGGTAATCATAAGAAATCATATCATAAAAAAAAGTACATGTGAAAATATAGAATTGTATAAATTGAGTTTAGAATGTATCATACCTTAACATACTTGCGCAAGAGACTTGGGAAAGAAGCCAATAGTAAAGACTAGTACAGATTCACCACTTCACTGGATTCACCCTAGAGTAATACAGAGACATCTTTGTTCCCTACCTCTGCAAGTGAATCTTTAATAGAATCACCAGTTCCCAAGTATGAAACTTCTGTCAGTTTGCAAATACCTGCTGCAAGCTGCTCACTGAGTCCACTTCTACATGAGCAGTTTCCAAATGTTCTTGATCTTTCATCATATGGTTCAGAGTGTGAACTAGTTTGCTGCAAATACCAAGATTCTCCCTATGATCTTACAGGAGCTTCTTCATGTCTTATCACTGGCAATGCTTCTTGCTCAACAAAAGGGCATGTAGGACTACCAATTCCCAACTGTGAAACTTTCACAGGTTCATCGTTCATTCTGTTGTTTCTAGATGTATGAACCTGTATACAAAATGGGATAGCACATCTATCCTATCCAATACACAATAAGGGACCAAAGTATAATCGCACAGCAATTAAAGATGAACAGCAGCAACATAAAATTCTCAAACTTTCACAGAAAAAGGAAAGAAAAACTGAATTAAGGTATCCACGTTTTTACATTTCAAAACTCATGTTTTCACAGACAAAGACATTTCAAATATGCAACCTAGATCTAACTAATCTAAAATGAATGCAGTAGCAACTACACCTAAATTTGGACAAGTTTTAACCTGCTAACTTTCCAGGTCATTTCACGGGAAAATTCCTCATTTCGGGTTAAATTCTACAGTCATTAACTACGGAAGAAGATATGGAAAATCAACAAATGGGTTCATAGGGTAAGAGTTATAAAGCAGAACATAATCACTTTCATCAATCAAATTTGTACCAACTGAGCAAGGAACACAACTCGGGTTAGGATCACAGTTAAAGAAATCATCATCAGGTAACCAGTCAGAGCTCAAAGCATATTCAAAGGAAATGGGATTAAGAGCAGAATCAGGAGAAGGAACATGTTCAACTGTTTTGACAGGAGGTTCAACCTCCTGCTCAAGCTGTACACCTTTATGCCCCGCCTCATCCTCAATGAGTGCCCAAGTTGAATGAGCTAGCTTATCATCAATAAAGACACCATCAGACACATAATGATCGTCTATAAGCATGGATAATGTTGGCACTTGCTCCTGATATGTAGCAATCTGCAGCTCAGAGTTGATGTTAGTGTTAGAAAGAAATGAATCAAAAGAGAGATAAGAAGGAACCTGTTGCATCGCTGCTGTTGAAGAAGTTTCAACTTGCGGATGGAGAAGAAACCCATCAGAATGAACCAACTGGTGTCCAGTTTGTATAGGGTAAGAGTTATAAAGCAGAACATCATCACTTTCATCAATCAAATTTGTACCAACTGAGCAAGGAACACAACTCGGGTTAGGATCAAAGTTAAAGAAATCATCATCAGGTAACCAGTCAGAGCTCAAAGCATATTCAAAGGAAATGGGATTGAGAGCAGAATCAGGAGAAGGAACATGTTCAAATGTTTTGACAGGAGGTTCAACCTCCTGCTCAAGCTGTACACCTTTATGCCCCGCCTCATCCTCAATGAGTGCCCAAGTTGAATGAGCTAGCTTATCATCAATAAAGACACCATCAGACACATAACGATCGTCTATATGTGTGGATAATGTTGGCACTTGCTCCTGATATGTAGCAATCTGCAGCTCAGAGTTGATGTTAGTGTTAGAAAGAAATGAATCAAAAGAGAGATAAGAAGGAACCTGTTGCATCGCTGCTGTTGAAGAATTTTCAACTTGCGGATGGAGAAGAAACCCATCAGAATGAACCAACTGGTGTCCAGTTTGTACAGGGTAGGAGTTATAAAGCAGAACATCATCACTTTCATCAATCAAATTTGTACCAACTGAGCAAGGAAAGCAACTCGGGTTAGGATCACAGTTAAAGAAATCATCATCAGGTAGCCAGTCAGAGCTCAAAGCATATTCAAAGGAAACGGGATTGAGAGCAGAATCAGGAGAAGGAACATGTTCAACTGTTTTGACAGGAGGTTCAACCTCCTGCTCAAGCTGTACACCTTTATGCCCCGCCTCATCCTCAATGAGTGCCCAAGTTGAATGAGCTAGCTTATCATCAATAAAGACACCATCAAACACATAATGATCGTCTATATGCGTGGATAATGTTGGCACTTGCTCCTGATAAGTAAGGATCTGCAGCTCAGAGTTGATGTTAATGTTAGAAAGAAATGAATCAAAGGAGAGATCAGAAGGAACCTGTTGCATCGCTACTGTTGAAGAAGTTTCAACTTGCGGATGGAGAAGAAACCCATCAGAATGAACCAACTGGTGTCCAGTTTGTCCACTTGCTTCGTCCTGGATTGTTGGGGCTATTGGCTGAACATCCTTATCACATGAATCTGGCACCAACAGCAATGCAGAAGTTGCAGAAACCTTGGGAAGCTTAGGTGGAAGTGAACTTGAACCTGTGCAGCCTTCAAACTTTCTCTTCTTCCCGGAATTAGGTTCTGGAAAAAGACTCGAACCATTGTTCCGAAGCATACAGATGACATCTTCAGAGAAAGTATTCCCACCATCAAAACTGACAGCGTATTCGTACATGATCCAGCACATATGCTCGGTGGACTTGGTGTTTTGGTAGCTAAATTTTCTACGAACCCCATCCAATTCTTGGGACTCACGAGGAACCTTAAATGGAAACTTACCGGATTCATGCCAACGACCCCCGGTTGTTCCAACACCACGACCAAATCTTGAACCATTACCATTAGCAGTAGTAGCCTTCTTGACCTTGGTGATCAGGTACACATCACCAGTAGAGAGACCAAGTCTGGTGGGTTGAGCTTTAGCCCATATTTCCCATGGCTCCTCCGAGCCGAACAGATCACAGAAAGAAAGAGCGCAAAACGAGATATTTTGCAACGAAACCCCGAAAATATGATTATAGAGATAAAATCCTACCAGTTGTTCGTCCGTCGGAGTAAACCGAAAACCTGGAAGGAGTTTGAAATCTGGGATCTGAGATTGCTGCTGTTGAGTTTGTTCCATCTTGCGTTGGCCAGTTTGCAAAGTCGATGAATCTGCGAAAGCCGAGAGAGAGAGAGAGAGAGAGCGGAGAATGTAGGAATTCTTACTGAAAACGAGAAGCCCAGAAGAATCACGAGGAGTGAAACAGAGACGTAGGGTTTTCAGAGAGCGATGAAGAAGACAGAAGCAGAGGAAGAGAGCGGAAGAGCGGAGTAGCGAAAATTCAAATTGAAGAGAGAGTGCTTGATCTAACGAGGCGGAGGTTAGATAATATATTATAGGGTCAGATGTAACGGCTATTAATTGGAAATTGAAAGCCCAAATACGGGAGGGAAAATTGGGCGGAGATCATATCTTCCCGCAACGGTCTATGCCGAACGACGGGAGAAAGCTCCGGGAAGCCCTGTTTTCTTCTTTATTTTGGAAATAAAATAAATAATAAGGCCCCGTTCACTATAAATTATCTTAAATTATATAATCAAGTGAATTATATAATTTAGATAATTATAAATTCATAATTGAAATTTTGTTTACTTGGTGTTTTATAAATTATGATTTTAAATAATTTATAATAATAATCTTGTTCATTACTTAAAAGATGACTTAAAAATTATGAATACTGCTAGAATACAATGGAATCACATATAACACTCACCAACACTCGACTAATTATTAGCACATTCATTTCCTCGAGCATCGTGTCAAGCAGGAAATTTTCTTTGACTGGAGACCATACCAATGATCCACCAATCTCCACACAGTCGTCGGATTATTGTGGTTCATGATTCATACTAAATACTAATTAACACCAACAATCTAATTAAAAATAATGCTCGCTAATGTAATGTCACCAACTAATCATGAGAGAGAAATAACACATAATCAATATATAAGTTACTTTGTACACTTGAAAATAACTATGTATGAAATGTATATGGATTGATTTGATTAGTATACCTTTAATGGTGACTTCTTAGCACATTAACAATGGAGTTTAATTTCATGGATAGAAACTTTGCTTCCTTTACTTATCCACCAAACGCCACGTGTGGGGTTATATATAACATGTGGATGTCAATTTGATAAGCAGCTGGAGAGTAAGCTCATTCCAATTTTCATTTCCTTATCCACATTTTGGGAGAATAACTAGAGAGGAAATAGGGCAGAGCTTCAAGCGAGATAAGCTCAAAATGATGTTATCCCTTTCGATTCACACCCTGCCCCTATCCTATCTGATCTCGTTGGTTCCTCCGCTATATACGCCTCATACAGAAGCATCTGATCTCGATCATCTACCGTCGGCGGCAACGTCCCACAGCGGTGATGAACAGAGAAATGAAATCAGAAAACATAGCCTCCCTGTCTTCTTCTTCCTCCTCTTCTTCAATTACTAATTAATTTCGTTTTAGTTTTGGTGATTTAATAGTGATTGATGTAGAAACAACATGATTCTGCAGGAGCGCGAGTTTCATGAGCTGGCTGAATGGACAATTCACGACCTACAAGAGAGATTGGTGTTCGAATGTGAAAGAGTTTTCCATGGTTTGTTCGAATTGGATTGATATGGATGATGGATCATTGATTGGTGTGGTGCTTTGGTGGCAGGAATATGATGATACGGTTCAAGTGGATGGATTTGATATAGGCAATGGGTAAGCAAATCTCTAATCAGACACAGCATTTGATAAGTATGAGGATGAATTTAACAGTGAATGTAATTTATAGTGATTGTAATTTATATTGATGATTAGTTGTTGTTAAGTTATGCTAGAAATTAGTAGGGTAGCTGAGATTGCAGTGTTAATAAATCTAAAGAATAGTTAGTTGGTTGAGGTATATGTGGAAGGGGTTGTTGGGGATTGAATTGTGGGCTAAATTCAAGGAAGAGATGATAATTCCCTGTCTCCTAATTATAAAATGCATATTTTTTTAATTTTCATAAGTTACTTTTTTTTACTTTCATAATTCAGCCGAAATTATGTTTGTATTATTTAATTGCATTTTTTAATTTCTAACTAAACAGTATTATTAGCATATTATGACATTATTTAATTTGATTATATAATTTTTAGATTATTAATTGATAGTGAACAGGCCCTAAAATTTATGTGCTTTAATTTTCTGCTTTCACTTTTTAGTTTTTAGGTCATATCCTAAGAAAATGGGCCCAAAAACATTTCATGAGTCCATACGATAAAGCCCAAATTACACTCCAAGTCACTAATGCAAGTGACGCCCAAAAAATTTTGGTCGTGAATGAAGTACTGATGTGAGACGATTTGAACAAGCTACTCTGATGAGCGAAAGTGGCGCAAGAACATTGTCATTTTGGTGTTTTACGGCAATTCCTACCCGAGATCACCAACAATACAACATCCTTTCTCACGATTATCAATGTTTACCGTGTCCACCTCTACTCCACCGCCAACCTATGTAATACATTATCTCTTCAATATACTATGGTGTCGCAAAAATAAAGATGTCACATAAGCTAGCATTCTTTTAACCATTTTCCGCAATCAATTATTTATTAAACAAAATATTAATAATTTTTCTTCTTAAATTCACACATTTAATAAGAAAAATATAAAAACACCCATGTATTCTCTCTCCTTATTTCCACCAATCATTAAAATTTTATTTATTCGTAATTAATCAATATAAAGTCAGCAGTGGATCAGCGTCCAAGCTTTTGGACAATTTGGAAAGTTCCAAACCCTTTCCCAATCATTAGATTTAGTTTCACCATTTGACCAATCTAATGATCTAAATTTCTTAGGGGTAATTAAGAATTTGCACACATAATTTAATTATTATTATCTAAATTAAATATTTTAATATTTAATGGTGACCGGCGGCAACAACTCCGACAACTACTCTGGGCCCTTTGTGAAGCCCATCCACCTGGCCGAAACTTTCCAGAACATCGTTAGACTCCTTGAACTAGTTTCAGTTACTGTGAATTTATCTTCTTTCACATGCAGAATCTATCATCAAACGATAGCTACTGAACATTCATCTCTCTGAATTTACCTTCTTAACTGAACCACATTGATTATCTGTAAGCAACCAGATACACTGCACAAACAGTGGAATTAGATCTCATACCTTGTACAGCCAACCAAAATAACAGTGTCGAAAATACACAGAATCAAATAGCAAAATGGGGTGGGTGAGAAAGAAGAATAAGAAAGAAACACCAGTGTTTTCAAGTGTGTCACCTCAACCAATGAACCATCCCACACTCAATTTTATCCCCACAACCCATTCGTCCCTCTACCGATACCAGTTCAGTTGCATTACTGACAGCTCCAAACCAAAACAAAAACAAGAAAAAAGCTCACTAGACTCTGAACAAGAAATTATAAGCCAGAAAGAAAAGTCACTCTTAGAATTCTATTAGCAACAAGGAAGGATACAATGATCACAAATACACACTATATGCAAAATACTACAAGGTATAGAATGTACAACGCGGCACTTTAGCTCCCGACCGTGCTCTCAGTTCCACGGTGGGGAAGATGGTCTATAGACAAAATCCTGGGAAGTAGTCGTTGTGCCTAGTTTAAATCAAGATTGTGGAGCTGCTCCATTAGCTGAGACCGTCTTTCTTTGAAGAAATCCAGGCGTGTCGTCAATTCTACTAATGCAGAAGATGCTGCTGATGGATGTCTTGGGTAATCAGTAACCTGCACCCCACATATGCAACGGCATGTTGTTAATAACAAGGAAACCCCCAGATGTTCAGAGGCACAGAACATGTTAAAGCTTTGTTTGGAGCTGAACCAGGTCAGTAACTCACCTCTACAGCTCTTGAAGTTGATGGTGCTGAATCAACAACACCACAAAGCTCGTCCACTGATAAGTTGGTAGAAGCCTCTGTACTTTTAGAGTCGCTGAGGCTTGTAGATTCTAAGTACTGCTTTCTATTGGCCTGTCTGCTACTGCTTCCAGGCAATTGTCCAGCTCCTTTAGCATTATTCCTCCAGTCAGCTCCAGATAAACCCTCCTGCAACACATTGATTTGCAAATGCTGAAAATGGATGGACATTACATTTGAAAGAGAACACTGACGCATGCAAATGAAAAGACACCACGTTATGCATCAACTGCTGCTAAGTGACAATAATATATAGGAGCAACTCATAGAAAATCTGGAGCATCCACCTAAACACTATCAGAAGGTCCTTGCGTAAAACAATACACTGAAATTCCAAATGATTGGTGTATCAAACACCTTAGGGTTAATTCACTATTCTTTTGCAGAGAGCATTGGCTTTATGGGAACATTATCGTGAATCAGGAGCCACTTTTCTCAGATGGCTGTTCTCCAAACTGTTAGTTGTTGCATTACCAAACAAACTGAAATGTCAAGCACCCCCCATTATCCTTACAGCTGTGCAGCAGATAGGAAGGTTACAACTGCATATATTAAGCCAAGCACCAGAAAAGCAATATGATATATCCCACTAACACAGCCTGGAGAATAATGGTCGGAAAAGAGAATGTTGAACAAGGAACCAACAAATTTTCACAAATGAAAGTTAATATGAAGATGGCGTAGTAATGATTGCAGTACACTGCTTACAAATTTAAGTTCAAATCATTTAAGAGATAACATTATAAGTACCTCATTTCTCTGCTTTCTTTCGTGATTTACATAAGCAAGGGTTGTATCAAAATCTTGCTGAAGAAATCTCCTGCAAACCAGAATAAGTAATAAATAATACTATGACTTGTAACTTCCAGTTGTCAAACCTATACAGCTAAAAACAATTCTTTACTTTCTTAAGGAGTAAGTAGACTGACAAAAAGAACCATCATAGTTCATGTTCAACAACAAGACTCGTTTGTCCTCCAATGACCGAAGATGAATCATAGAAGCTCGCCGTTATAATATTCAGTTATTCATGAGACATT
Source organism: Linum lewisii (assembly GCA_034768395.1). Classification (NCBI taxonomy): domain Eukaryota; kingdom Viridiplantae; phylum Streptophyta; class Magnoliopsida; order Malpighiales; family Linaceae; genus Linum; species Linum lewisii. The sequence goes on along the minus strand of CM068297.1, from coordinate 70,933,179 downwards.
TTATCAAATTGCTCTTCTTCATATAAGCAATCGGACCATAACCACCTTTAATTTCGATCAAAATAGTCTTAGGATCCTAGCTAACCAAACCTTGATATAGTAAATAGCAACACTGCACCTTACGAGACGCGGCGGATATCAAAAGGCTAATCATGAAAAGTCTGAAACAAATCATTAAACACGGACTGAAAGACAACCTCCTTCCCTAATATTCAACTCTGCCCTCTCACCTCAAAAGCCAATATACCTTATCCACAATATATGCAAAGAAGAGAAGAAAAAAGATTTTGCAGACTCACTGCTGAGGGTTATGGTTTGGGACATGCTGATATCGATCATCAGTTACAGAACCATAATGATGCTGCCTCTGCTGGTTAAGCTGATGATGGAGTTCTGCAACTTTCTGCTTCAACCTGGCCACATCTGCTTCAGCAAGAGCAATTTCCTCAAGCTCTGCCCTTGTCTTCATATCGGCACAAAATAAAAGATCAATTATACTAAATTCTCAAAATTTAGGACGCAATACAAAATAAAATCCACAAAGACAAGTACAAACTTTTGAGTCCATGCCCCGTGAACTTGATAACTGCCCAGAAGACATGCTCAAACCAACTTCCAAGGCAGCTCTAAGATCTCTTTCAGCTTGCAGCTGCTCTTGAAGTCTTGATACCTGCAGATAAATTAATGAAGGATCATAGAGTAAACGTCAGTTGTAAATACAAGACACAAAGTGTATGTACACCGGGAATATAGACAGAAGACGAGATAAATAGTTGACTGTTGAATGATAAGAATAAGTGAATTCAGGAGTTATCTTTTGAGTATTAACAGCCAATACACGCAAAAAAGTATATCCTTCTCAAACAGTTCACATGAAACAAACAATGAAAGAAACTCTATCTGAAACAATATGTCCAAATTATGGGCCACATCTCGTGAAACTTGCATGATAAATTTTGCATTCAAAATCCAAAGTTAAAACATGAAGCCGCTCAGAAAGAAAATCACACATAAGTGGATAGAAATAAATACATCTTGTTCAAGTGCCAAGCGACGCTCATGCAAAGCTTGTTTCCTTCTCTCTAAGCTAGCCTGGAGAATTGCATTACCTCTAGCCTGCATAAAAGTATGCAAATCGCATCAGGTTAGAATATCACTATTTCAAATTCAAGAATAAAGCTAAATCAAAAACGCCTCCTGACCTCCTTTGCTATCCTGTGCCTCAAGTCATTTTTTGTGATTTCAAGCCTCTGAATAGCAAGCCTGTGACAATACAATTTCACTTATGTGAGACTAGACAAGCTACATTTAAGAACACCATCACAACCAACACTCAACCTCTACCAACCAAGCCGAACTAGCTATATGGATTGTTACATACAATTGTCCTGCTAACGTGCATGTTATTCCTTTACCAGTGTATAACCAGTTTCCACGAGTTTACCATGAAAACATTTCATGCTCAGCCTCCCCCACAAACACAACTATTGAAATAACCATTATTGAAAATTCTGAAAAGGAAGTTGATAAGATACTGCAAAACTTTCTACCAAATTCTCAATTAAACATTACAGCCACAGAGGACAGCAAAGCAGCAATACTTCTCTTTAACACTAAAATAGATTGATCCAGGAGCCAAGTCAACAAGTTGTCTGAAGTCTGAAGAGCAGATAGTCTAAGATGAAACATAAAGAGTACTAAAACTTATCAGAACACAAACAAATGAAATGACAAGTTTCATATCGAATGACCAGCCACACTTACAAAACAAACCCTGACAAGAAGCACCGTTGCATGCCTGTTATAGTTAGTAAACTGCTCTTTTCATATAAGTAAACTGCTTCTTTAATTTATACATGAGGGAATTGGGCTCCAATTTTTCAAGTCCAATCCCATCCCATCCCCAATTCCCTAATCCAAACAACCCATAGCTACCAAATTTACTATTTGTACATGCAAGCATAGACCATCAGTTAATCAGTTCAAAGAGTAATAACCAAATAAAGATCAATAAAAAAATGATTGCAAAGGTAATGGACAAAAAAGTTTGGTTCTTCTTCAAAGGGACTTCTTACTAAAAGATGCAGTGTGATAATTCCATGCAACAAATGGATTGAAGGTAAAACCAAAAAAAAAAAAATTCCAATCCACACACAAACACGGTGAAAATCTTACTCTTCTTCAGAAGAATCAACTGACTCCATCGACGGTGTCTTTCGGGCCTGAAAGAAAACACAATAAAGAATTTCAGAGAACTAATGTAGCATAGAAAACAAAATTTTTGGAAATGTCTGTTTAATCAAAGATAAAATGTACATATTTACAACTCAAGCCTTCCTATCCCCATTATGGACTGACTTTATATACTGCTCTAGCTAGGACACTGAAAAAACACTCCGGCTCAGCATACCAAACTGTGGTGACCAGTGATAATGACCCGAGTTTCCCAACCATGACAGTCACCCACCAAAGTACGAAGCAAACTAAAATGGTTAACAGTAGAATAAGACCTTGGCAGGCACATACTTTTACACTACTTTCACACTCAATGCACCCTATTCAAACTAATACTTCCACCGTCAAACTTCTATCCAAAGTTACTGATGGAAAATTTCCAAGCTTTGGTGTTGAATACAAAAAAAGTAGAAACAATAATAAGTTAATAGAGAATCTTCCCACTGGAAACCCCCAACGAAGTTTATTGAGCTGCAGACCTAGAATAAGTATCCCATTTAATCATAGTGGCAAGAAGGCCATTACATGAAAGATAATACAAGCAAAACTTACATTGCTTCTTCCCCAGAACGTCGATCTCTTGCCATTGCTGTTGGAAGGTGTAGCTTTACCAACTGGTTTCTCAGCAGATGAATCGACAGGAGATTTAGGTACCTGGGGCTCAACATCCATTGATGAGAGGATATCTCCCATTGAACGGTAAGATTCACCAGGAGGTACAATACTCAAAGGATCAGTTCCATTGAATGAATTTTCATTTCCTTTCCTATGTTTGCTTAGCTCCAGTAATTGCACACCAAGATCTCTTGTCTGTGGAGATTCAACAACCACATTTGAACTCTCAGCAGGAGCTTGATTGCCTCTGGGTGATCCAACATCTAAGTCATCGCCAGCAAAAGCCTGCATATGCCCACATAAGAATTTCAGGTTAGTAACAACCATTAGAACAAAACCCTATTCGAGATCTATGAATTTCTTGATAACCGTCATTTACCTCCTTGATGCTACATGAATAAAAACTAAAAGTTACCATAGACTAGTTATGAAATTTATTGGAGTGAATGCCAAGCAAAATGTCAACCAGATCCCTTTTGAGGGGGTAATGTTAAAGAGGGACCCAAACAGGACAAAAACAAATAACTTTTAGTCAATAAACTTAGATGAAACTCTCTTTGGTATTATATTTTAATCACAAACGAACAGAAGAAACACCAAATCACATATCCTATGTCTTGCACATGATTTTCTTGACCATGAAGAATCTGATAGCATCCCCTTTTTTGTGTTCTTTGTTAACATCCTTTAGGTATGACTCAGGAGGAGCACAAGGTGGCTATGCTATAGATTTCATGTGGGTAACATTGTAAATACTTGCACCATTCTAGCTGGGAAAACTGTTCACCAGAAAATAACCCACTGGGTGATGTACAAGAAAACAAAAGTTGCATCTCCAATATTGCATTTGACAAGCATAGAAAGAGAGCTGGAAAAAATTAGGCAATTGATTAGAAAGAACCTTGTAATCATAAAGATCACTGCCGGCAGAACCACTACTTTCACTCAATTTCCCACTAAGAACACGTTCAGCATCATCATCTGTTTCATGGTCTACTTCATTTTCTGCATCATGGTAGCCATTATCTTTCATGTTTGTAGTTTCATCATCACTAGAATCTTCAGTTCCACTATTTCCCATTCGAGAATCTGCCGATATGGAGCATCTCTGTAGATTTTCATCCTGCAAAGGGAGCACTTCATTAAACTAAATTCTCTTCAAATAAAAAACAGTACACCTGAAAATAAAAAAATTGCCAAACACATAGGTCAGCACCATGAATAGTTAAATCTTAGCATTTCACTAACCCATGATATTCTCACCCTATGAAGGTGACACGGTGTTACTAAAAGATTAGGAGAGGACCAAATAAACACAACATTCATGCCCAAATAAAAGTGATTGCCACAACAGGGGCAAACAAGAATTATTTAAGATATGTCATTTAGGAATCTATCTAAGTCTGTCAGAAGTGGACTGAGCAAGCACAATTTAATATATAATGCTTTGGAATCTGGTAGAAATCCATCTAACACTTTTGGGGATCTATGTATTCAAGTAACCTTCAATTTCGTCAAGAAGTTTAACAATGTTCATAAACAACAAGGAAACATGACCAAAAAGGAATTTCTCTTATGTATATATAAACCCAACAGATCATCCAACGATACTGCATTTGGGAGGGTACATAACCATGCTTGAAAAACTGGAACTACACTTGGGATTTTAATACCCAAAAATGATGCACAATCTTATCAACCAATCTAGTACTCGTCTTATGCCTTAAACTCCCACGGATGACAAATAATAAACATCACATGATAACTAAAAAAGAAAACTGAAGATACCAATGAAAATTCTACTATTTTCATCATTGAAGTCATTTTATATCAAATGTCCACGAGAAAGGGCAATCACAGTTGAAAATGAAACAAAACCAAGTTCAGGCCATACTGTGAATCTAAAACCAAAGTGCAAAGGAATATTGTGTTATATTAAACAGAGAATGAAGAGATTGGGAGTATCTCACGTCAAAAATATTGTCATACTCCTCTAGAAGTGTTGTAATGATGGCCTGAGCATTATTAGCTGCGTTTGCGGCAGCAAGAAGCTGTGCAGAATTGTCACCACTACCATCGAAGTCATCCTCCAACTCACATTCACCAGCTAATAAAGGACGCAATAGCAAGGGTGCCATGCAAGCAGCAACAGCAGATGGATTCATCCTATTCTCATGAGCTCGAGAAGAGACTGTATGCATCATCTTCAGAATTCTGTGAATACCACCAACACAAACCAGTAAAAAATGGACATCCAGAAAAAGCAACCACAAGATAGAGTTAAGTAATAAGCAGCTGTGAATGTCGGTCTGCTAGTTAGTCTCAAAGCTCCAAAAATCGGTGCCACTCCCACAGAGGCCCCAGATTTTGGATAGTAGGAGGGTAAATATTACATTTACCAGGAACGAAGAATGGAACAAAATCAAAGTCAATGGATCATTTTCTGATGCACATTAATGCATTTTTCTTATTAATTAAACAATTTATCCATACAGAACAAGCAGGAACAGATTCAATTTCACATGAAATACCATTAAAATTCAGGAGTTGGTAAATTAGGATTTTCAGGAGTACCATGGGTTCAAAAGATTGAGTGATTATTTCCAGCCAATTCTACCACCAGACTTCTGTTTTTTTTTTTTTTTGTCGAGCCCTCTCATTTACGAGAGAACCAAGACTTCTTATTCTAGTCAGAACCAGTTAATGGTAGTTATCATGAGCAGTTACTTGTAGAGATTGAGTAATGCTTCATGCGAACCTGATCAGAAATTCTCTAACTAGTAATTGAGAAATTCTCTGAATAACAAGAGACATGCATTATCAGACATATGTTGAACTTTTTAGTTGAAACATGACCGGCATATTTGGCATGTTCCAGACATGCTGGCCATGTCAGTAGTATGCTCATAACTATAACCCACGTTTGAAAAATGGGCAACATGTATGTCCGACTAAAAGATATGGTCAACTATTTATTTTGATATAGTAACCCAAATAGAAATACAAAATTTGCTTCTCATTATATGACTAAGATGGCCACACATCATAATCTACTGAAAATAGACAACCGCAGGATAAAAACTTGAGAAAATGAAACATAATAAAATTACCTCTGTAACAACCGCCGGTTTGGTTCAGGAAATGTTTCCACAATCGCAGACCGCATAGCAGGTATCCGAGTTTCCTTTCGATCGATTTCTTATCGAATAGAATAATAACAAAATCAATATTCGGCAATCCAGTTGTATCGAGTACAATGATAACCACAAAACATGAGTAGATGAAAATCTGAAAAGTTTGAAAGATTGATGACAAAGGTTTCATTCTATATCATTTATGATGACAGCCATTTCGAGGTCATAACATTTATTTTTATCCATACTGTCAAACATCCAATAAAAATAAAGACAATATTTGACAAATATGCCCACATGCAATATGAGTTGGCCATAATACAAGTAGTAGATGCAAAGCTTAAAAGTGATGACAAAGGTATCATGTTAGATCATTTATGATAATGACAGCCATTTCAGAGTCATAAGAACCAAAAAATGTTCAACTGTGCCAAAAGAATTAACAAAACAATTGATGCTAACACAGAAAGATGGAAATTAAAAAAAAAGCATGGATAGAGTAATAGCAAATACAGGACAGAAAGATGAACTCACTATAGGCCTCCAGCAATGCAGTACAGCAAGATGCAGGAACTGGGGAGGAAGGAAGCTCCCTCAGGACATGCTGCAGGTAGAAATTTAGGTAAATATAGAACTGAGTCCATTCTTGAAACAAGTTCAAAATTTCCATTCAGTACCTTCACACAATCACCAACAACATGAGCATCCTCATCCGGCTCAAATTCGATTTTACCTATAAAAAACATAATGTACATTAAGTTTTAGTGTCTCTTCCAAAACTAGCACTGGAAGGAGAAAACTTACAGTTAAAGAGAAACTCTAGTAAAGTAGCATCGGGATACAAACTCCAAAGTCCATGAAAAAAAGTTCAAGCATTTTCTAATATTCATATAAGTACCTTGCTCATATTCTTGAACTCTCCTATCAACCTCCTCAACATCAGCCGACTGTCTCAGAATTCCCTCCACTTTTGTACCTGTGAAATATGATCGAAGTATGATGATCTGTGTAACCCAAGCAACTAAGACACTGAAGGAGAACAAGACCATTGAGGACCATGAATATATAAAATTCAAGACATGTACACAACTTTAAATGGGAAATTTTGTTTCTATTAGAACAGCAACAAAATTCCACTGAAGCTACTTGATGTTAGGTTTTCCAATACACCAAAGTTGATTACAGATAAACATGCTGCAGATCTTGTCATTAAATAATTATACATATGTGTAAGAGTGAACACTCATCCCATTAGATGAGGATAAAGGTGATCATTTTTGGTAGTCAGTTACCAGAACAGTTACCCTATGTTGTACATTTGCAGGACTACTGTGCAGATTAATGAAGTATCAGTTTTCAATGCAGCTTCACAATATGACATTTATGTGTAGTACTACTATTATGTCTCCACTCAACAGAACATTTTATAGACAGAAACATAAGATAATGACAATGTTTCATTCTTTACATTATATAGCATAAGCTGCAAGGACCAACAAGGTAAGAACCAAACACACTAACTGCCCCTGAAACTTATAGAAGCCATCTACCACCATACAGTGTATTGCCATTTGAAGACAACACTGTGAATTGGTCATACTTCAAGAAAACTAGAAGTACATAGAAAGACTACAAAATAATGCAAATAGACTGACCATATTTCTCAAGAAATTGAAGAGCCTTCTCAAGAAAAGATGGACTTCCATCAATATCTTCAAGAGCAAGCAAAATAGGTCTTCCAACAACTAATGATTTCACAGGGCGCTTGTCCCTCCCTGAACAACATGTACAAATGTTGACGAGTGAGTACGAAATACTAAGGCAAGAATATTCATATGGATTCAGTTTAAACCATCTTTAACAGGAGAAGGGAAGGCTAAGACTTCAGTCAAGTACAAACATTGATGGAAAGAACCGTCAATGGCATCGTTAGTGTCGCTTCGGAAAATTCCATTATTCCCCATAACAAGGGCAGCACTTGGAGCTTGTGCAAGGGCAAGCTCAAGGGCCGTCTTCCACTCGGACAAATCTTCGGATGTCTCAGCCTGAAATCCCACAAGTAAGACAAAGCTATCATTATAACAAGTCTCAAATGTGTGTGTGTAATCAGTGTTGTTTCGTATGCAAAGTGAAAGAAGATGTCAGTGGAATATTAAGCAACTGGCCTCTAATTACATATGTCAAATTAAGGGATCAATATGTCAAAATTAAAAAGCCTAGCACTTGCCTTAAGTGTGAAGGCTCGTCCATCACGGCCATCAGGAAACAGAACAGTCAACAACTTCTTATCTTCTCTTACAACCACACTGCAGAAGAAAAAAAGGATGTCAAATAAAGCCCAACAGCAAGCTCCTAGAGGTCAAGAGGTAATCATGCATACCTCCCTGAATTATTTAAATCTATTCCTCCTAAAGTTAGGTTCACTTCACCACCCTTCTGTGGCAAGGCACTCTGCAGGAAACCATAGTTAGCATGAGTTATATGAAACCAGTACACAGACCAAAGTAACAGCTTCTTGCAAGTAAAATGATTTCTTTCTAGATGCACTAAGTTAGGATTAGTATCACCATGGTGGGAAAATGATATGACTAGAGCTAAGTAACAAGACAGAGAAGAATGGGACAATACAAATCATATCACTACCAGAGCTGTTAAGAAACATTGCATCCCAATAACTCAAATTGGTGGGAAAGGTTCAAATCGAATAACATAAAATTACATAGGATGTCAAATAAATATGTTTGAAGTTTGCATAAGCCAACCAAATGTTGTGCAAGTGAAATATTAATGTTAGGAGCTAACATGACTCGATGTTAGGACCTATTAGTCAAGGTTCCAATAACATGTGAAGAACTATTGCATCTCAATAAGACAATAACTCGAGTTGTCAGGAAAAATTTCAAATTGGATTTTATAACATTCCTTAAGAAGCATTAGAAAGTTTTCAATATTGACCAAACTCAACAGCAATTCATCTATCCTCAACAAATACGAAGAAACAAGAGCAAAGCACCATTCAGAAGGATCACAAAAATAACTGGAATCTTCGGTAAGTAGATTTGGAAGCAATAAATGCTAAACACTTCAAATATCTCTTTTTAAACTACCTTTAACAATTCTTAATGAAGTTTGTTTGAGTTTTCTAAATACCAGGGAGGAATTAGAAAATATTAAATTCTTGGTCTAAATACCAAAACAAAAGCAAGTCAATACTTATCAAAGGAAGGTAAAGACAGTTAACAGGAATATACTTACAGGATCATTTTTGAAGAAGACCAAGGATGTACGTGTGAGGATAAACCACCGCTTCTTCCACGACTTCCAACCTAGTCCTACAGTAGCTCATAAATGCTTGTAGCAATTAGCATGAGAGTTAACTTTCTTTTTCTTAACTCATGCAAACAAAACAAGTTATTACATTCCTTACACTTCCCGTACAACCACCCAACCCTGGAAAAATAATGAACCCCAATCCTTCTCTCTTGAATATAATCTCAAATTAATGTTAGTTCCTCTATTTTAACAGATTTTATTTTCCCAATATCTGCACTGCTTAATCATTTATAACTCATATCGATTTCAAATTAGAGTGCCATGTAGCTAACTTTGTTACCAAGTAAATTGAAAATTTTGATGGTTTCAAGTTGTCTCCAACCAAGCCCTACTAAAATCCTGCTAATCCTTAACGATTTCGTACCCACCCCCAACAAGTAAGAACATACAAACAAAGAAACAAAATGATGATGGATTTCAATTCCAAATCCTAGCATCTTAATCCGCTAAACTTCATTAATATACTACCATATCTGACGCTGTCAAAAAAAACTACCATATCTGACATGAAGTGTGACTCTCATGTAAACTTCAACCCCATCTAAGCTAAAAGTAAGACCATTTATTCAAACCAGAAATCGGTAACAGAGACCACCAGACTATTGAATTAATATAAATTGAGAGTCAACTGCTAATAAGACGGAGCTGGCACCAACCTTTGGAAGATATGAACAGTGGCCCACTTTTAAAAACCTGTCACAGATAGTGTCCAGTTAGAACGCATTATTGATGGCTACGAGTAATTAATCACTTGAAGTAAATAAATAAAAAGTCAAGAAAACTGTTTTAAGTTTCATAAAGAAAATGACACCACCATTGCACTCCATCATAACAATTGGCAGATGAATCCTAATTTTAACAGTTTCTGTTGGTATTTGGAAAATTAACGAACTGTTTACTTGAGCCAACTATAGCCATTGGAGTTGCCCTTCCGGTGTGTACTCTGTTCTTGCTCTAAGGAAATAAAAAATGGCAACTTAACAATGAAGTAGGGAGATTGCATAGTTGATGTATCTACTTCTATTCTAATGTACGGGTGACATTCTGAAGGTAAACACGACCACTTAGATTCACATTCATTCCACACAGGAACAAATCTAAACAGCACTTACTGTCAGAAAGTACACCTTATCGTGCTCACGTTTATTAAACCTATTCATCACTTGTGAATCCCAACTCAAATACCCCCTTTGTGATAACCAACCGAATGATATCTCAACTATGCAACGTCTGAAAACGTGTTATGTAGACTCTATGTTGAGATCAACAGAGGAAAGCTGGGATTATAACAAAATCAATGTGCATCTGTAATTAACCAACCGCACTACAGCAAAATAAGAGCAATATCTGTCGCAGTCAAGCTCATATCAAGCCAAACTGCTAAATGCGTTGATGGAAAAGGCTGCAAAATTGCTGCCTAAATTAGCAAATTTTCAACATCCAAAAGAAATTAGGAACAAGTTCAAGAAAATGCAGTCAACTCGGCGGCTCCAAACTTAACCAAGACAGTTGAAAAGGAAAGACGCTAAATTCTCTTACTACAGAAGCCTAGAAATGAAGCACAGGCAAAGACATTTCAGAAACTCCACCGAAAACCACTCTATGGCAAACGAAGCAAAAAAGTAACGAAACAAAATCATTGCAGAATTCGAGAATTTGACATTTCATCTCATACACAATAAAAGCCATCAACACAAATTGACAATGCAATGCAATTGAAGACACATTCATCATCAAACAGCAGTACTAATAAGATCGGAGTAGAGTAAACCAATGCCACACACTTTCCAAACAAACAAGGAAGAAGAAGACAGAAAAAAGAGGAGAGTGCAGTACCGTATTAGAAGAAGCAGGTCTAGGACGCTCAAAAGTAGCTAAAGAAGCCGACATTAAGACGGATTCCGATCAAGGAGACAATCGCAACCACCAATCACCAAACTGTAGCAAAACAGAAAGCATGTCTGTTCAAGTAGTAGTCCAAACCAAGTCCCCCCGAGCCGCCCATTGCAGATCGGAGGATCTGAAGTGGTAAATGACAGCAGTTAGGATCGAAGTCAGGATCCTAAAAAAGCAAAAGTAGAAGCGAGAATCAATCAATGGAGTGACGATGATGATATCTCCCGGCTTCAGGTAGGGTTTTCGTGGAGGAGAAAATCGTAGCAGCACTTTCCTTTAGAGAAGCCCTAATAATCTCGTGGTAGCTCTAAGCTTTTGGTTGGGGGGGGAGAGGATTAGGTAGGGATGGTAGTGGGTTGGATGTCGCTGAATACTCTTCTTCTCTATCTCTCTCTTCCTACGCAAAGGAAAGTGAGAGAAAGTGGGGAGAAGGAGCTTTGCTTTTCACCTACTTCTCTCTCAGCCTGGTACATTTTATAATTAAAAATCGGGAAAAAAAATATTAATTCTGGGGAAAAAAAGAGGTTGAAGAAGAAGGATAAGAAGGAGAGGCTTGTGACGGAAACTAATGTAAAAGTAGGGCCCCGAAGTGTGCGGTCACTTGCAGTCAAGTCCAAGTCTCGTTTCAGTTAAACGGTCTGCACTCTGCAGCCTGTACTAGAACCGGGCATTTTACCCCCATTTCCTCAATCGGTTGCCACCCATTTTCAAAATAATATCTCTTAATGGCCTAGTTCGGTCAAACTTTCTCGGTTCATGTCAAATATAGTCAAAATTATTTCGTTCACACTGTTTTGACATAGGCTACTTTTGTGGGAGTCTGTTGATGTTAAAGTTGATGGAGATCTTAACAGGATTAATGACGACGTTTATTTTTCAGGCAGGTGTCACATTTGACAAATGACGAGTTGTTTACATAGTTTATGGTATTAGAATTTGTTCTCAAGCTGGATTATTAACATTATAATAACTCTCGGTTTTCTTATACTCTTGTGGTGTTAATTTTTTAACTTGTAGATCGCATATGTTCTTTGACAATGGTGGTTAGATACTAGATCTTGTGTTGAGGCACTCAGCTCTTCTAACATGGTTGTTGCGGTTAACCTTTGACGCTTAACTGTTGGTCAACCTTCTTCGTGCCATTCAACAACTCTAGTTTGGCACCAGCTCAATAGTATCCATCTTTCATTAGTTTTGTGCAAAGTGATGAATACTTGTCTTCAATTTGTAAATGTTCTTGTTGCTCCCACTTTTTGGAGAACCACGAACACGTAGTCGTCACCTTCGTCTGATGGCCATCATCTCCTTCCCCTGCTTCGACGACTCTTCCCCCCTCTAATTCCATTTTCAGCGCTGGTATGGGGCCTTCTCTTTTCCTCCATCTAACGATGTCGGTGCCTCGTCTCTCTCTTCTTTCTCTTTATCATTCAATCTTTGTGTTTTTCGACAAGTTGTCGTTGGTTCGACTTTTCAGCATTGTCGTCGTTGTTACATCTTGGTCCTCGTGCTCTCCAAATCCTAAAAAAATGGAGCTTCCCCTACTCTTTTCCCCAAAGTTGAAACCCTCACGCCTCCTTTCAATCCAAGCAGCCCGACAAGGTGGGCCAAGTCCTCTTCTTTCCCATCCAACTTTGAAATGTTGGTGTGGGCTCAAATAATCTAGACGACCCAAGTCTTGTTTGGAAGAGGAGTAAGGGAAAACGGGTGGGATCATCCCGATAGTTGGGTTAAATTAAGTCTCGTAATAAATAATTTAATACAAACTAGCACCATTGGGTTTATCCCATGGGGTTCAAGCCAATTTAAATTTATATCGATTAACAGAGACGTTTCGTTGCATGAGACCTCTCTATTACATCCGACATAATAAAAATGAAAACACAACACACATAAGTTCAACCACGGACACGACACAATGCCAGAAGAAATAACAAAAAGTACAACTTCTAGACAACAACACTAAAATCATGAGAATGGAACAAGATCACTAGTCAGCCAGGGGATCCTCCAGGGGAGTCCTAGTAGGACCAGTGTTGGGGCCCAAGGTGCAATAGCGAGTATCCATAGAGAAGAAAGGCTATTATGATTCAAAAGTGTACTGCTAATAGACAGAGATGTATAATATTGTTGATCGACCATCCTCTCTATGCCATCAAACAGTCGACATACCCTCTCTTGTCAAAGCGGGAGTCTACATGGCCCTAAAACTCCGTGAAGCACCCATCTATATGATTCTTCAACTCGGTCGTCTGGTCAACTAAACTCATCATTTGTTGGTCCTCTCCATCTTAATGACTTTGTTGGCTAGTCTAGTGGGGAAGCATGTTGCTCTCATCATGCCTGCTACATAGATGAGACTCCAATTGGGCATGATCGAACCCATATCAAAAGAGGATGAACCTTCTCCCGTAGTCGGGGGAACCTCAGCCTCCTCGACCTCCTCACTACAACAGACGGACGTTTTAGTGGCAGGCCGCGTCGTGCTTTGTGGCAGGCAGCCTGCCACTAAACACAAGCTTACTCGCAGGCGGGGCCTGCCACTAAGCACGACGCGGCCTGCGAGTAAAGCAGCTGCGAGGAAGCCCAACACGTGGCAGGCCCCGCCTGCGAGTAAGCTACTCGCAGGCCATTGGTTAGTGGCAGGCGCCTGCCACTAACAAATGGCCTGCCACTAAGCTTAGTGGCAGGCGCCTGCCACTAACTTTGTGGCCTGCCACTGAGCTTAGTGGCAGGCGCCTGCCACTACCCACCTACCTGGGCCAGGCCGGTTGGGCTTGCTAGGCCGATTTGGGCGGGCTGGGCTGGTTGGTTTGACCAATTGGTTTGCTGGCTGGACCGATTGGTTTGTTAGGCTGGACCGATTGGTTTGTTAGGCTGGACCGATTAAAATGACTACGATAACAAAATTAAAAACAATTTCAAATCATTCAACAAAAAACATTACGAAATATCAAATAATGATCGTACAATAGTAATAATACATAATTCATACATAATTCAAACACACAGAGTACCAGATGATGCACGTACAATAATACAATAATTAACAAACAGTACAATACAGTATAATAGTACAAATAGATAACAACTACACAATATCCCAAGGATGCACGTACGCACCATCACCATTACCACCACGATTACCACCACCACCATTCTACACAGACAAAAACAGATATGTGTGAGAGATATAAAAACATTACATAAGTAATTACTGACTTTTGTACACGTACCATAACAAGCTGCTGGATAAAATCAGGTCCAACATCCGGGGCCTCAAACCAGTGGGAGATATCATCTACATTAGGCACAACTGGAGCAGATCCACTAGCAGACTGGGGCTGAGTCTGAGACTGGCTCACGAATTGCGACATCATCTGCTCCAGTGATGCCAGCCTGCGATTAGCATCAGCAAGCCCATCCTGTGTGGCAGTCAGCTCTGACCGAGTGGCCTCTAGCTCTGACCGAGTGTCAACCAGCTCCCGGTTCAGCTTATCATATGCTGCATCATGAGCACGAGCTGGTGTGGGCCGGGAAGAGATACTATCAGTGGCCGACGTAGATGACTCAGCACTTGTCCCAAAGACCTAAAAACATAAAAGTACTTGGTGAACAATACAATTAAATCATATTTCTAGTTTTAGTGTTTAAATATAATTACCTGACTCTTACTAGCATGCCGACCAAACATCCTTACGTGCCCTCGGTGTTCTGGCTTCTTAAGGGCTTGGGCAAATGCATCATTTGGGCCCCACTCCGTCGAGACACCGGCCGCCTCCAATTGGCGGATAGTCTCCTATAATTTCAAATCAAACCAACCAAAATTAGTGAACACTCTAAAAGTTCCACTTATTAGAATAGTGGTTATTCAATTTTCTTACCATTATTGCGCCAGCATGAGCACTCTTTGGTTCTCCATTCGGCCAACTATAGTACTTGATAAAGATCTGCCCCCTTGAAGGTCGCTGACCAGTCTTCTCCGCCTCCTCCTCTATGTAGAGACCCCACGGTCTGGACCCTCCAGTGTGATTTTCTTCTTGGCATGCTCGATTAGCCTTGTTTCTTGCAACCGCATCCTAAACCAAAACAATGTGAACGATTCAATATTTAACAAATACGTGATTCACATTAACTTGGTTAAATATGCATGTATTACCTTGAACTCCTTACTATCCACGTGTCTCATGTATGCCAACCAATCAGTTTCTGGACAGCCTGCAGGGGGGTTTTGCTTAACCCACTCGTACGGAAGGTTGTTTTCAGCAGCATACTTCTTCTTCGCCTTCCACGCGTCAAGCCTCGATCTAGCCCAAGCTAATGAGACTTTGTGATCCAGTATGCTCGAGCAGCTGGTATGAGGGTTGTATCGCAGTGGAACTTCCCCTGAAACAAAAATCAAGAACTTGTACTTAAATTTTGAATTACAAAATTAGCCAGTAATTAATTAGCTAGTTTTTTCATATCTTACCAAAAAGAACTGCTCGAAGGCACGAGTCTTCACCGACTCTAACACATGCTTCCAAGTGGCTGGATAAATGGATAGTAAGACCAAATCCTTGAACACTCTCCAACGTACATTCCCATGAATGACAACAATGGTCCACTTGGCTTAGCTCCCATGTTGCTCAGGTTGAACACGATCTTGTTTCCGTTGCTCGTGATACGACGGTGGTATTTGAACTTGAATTTCATGACCTTCGTTAGACCGCCTCGATCTGCACAATTTTAATCCAAAAGCTAAGTATGGATAAAGACATTTTACCAACTAACTATTAGATGTATTGTTATGAACTGTTAATACTAACCGATGATAGTAAGCTCATGAGTGTATCGCTCCCTAGAAGAAGAGGAAGAAGAGTCGGTACCAAGGGGAGTCGGGGTAGGGATAGACCGAGTAGGAGAATGAGGCATGCCATCACCACTACCAGAAGCCATCACTAAGAGATGAAATAGGACAAGTTGTTATTACCAAAGGACAAATTCTTTATATTCAATGTCTGCATAATTCATATAATTTGCAATCTCAAAATCTCAAAATCAATCCATTACCACACAAACATCACACAATTCTATTCAATCTCAAAATTAATTACACCACTTCCCACAATTTGCATATCGGGGATGGTGTCAGTTACAGGTAACTGTTGTTGAGCTAACGATAAGCAACACTCGTGCGAAATAGCTCCCTCTTCTCCCATCTCGTATGTATCTCTTGGCTTGCAGTGAACCGGTATACACCATTCAGGCTCAAGTGTGTCATTCACGTAGAAGACCATACGTGCATCACTTGCGCTTACGTACGGCTCATCTTCAACTCTGTCACCGACATCTCGCAAGTGACTGAAGTTGACCATCGTTATTCCGAGTGCATCTCTCCTCACCCATGTTGGAGTAACAGTATCAGCCCACTTGCACTTGAATAATGTGATCGTTCGTGAATAATAATCCAATTCCACAATATCAACAAGTTTCCCATAGAACCAGATGTCACTGCGTATTGGGTTGTTATCAGATGAACTGGAGACGCTGTCAGTGCCAAATTTTGCCGCAACACCACTGTTTTGAGTTTTTTTGTCGTGCTCCCGATCAACCGTTCGAAAGTGAAAGCCGTTGATGTCATAAGCAGTGAAACGTCTTGCATGCACGTTTGGTCCCCTAGCTAGTGTCATCAAATCATCACTGTGACTTGCTGATTGGTCCAAAATCTGTTTATGATATGCTATATTAAGAATCTGATTTTGTTAATAGCATAAGGAAAGTATTTGGAATCATAAATGAATACCTTTTTTTGGACCCATCCTACAATTCTTTTGTGCAAGCTTTATTTATTGCAGTTTCATTTGCACGCCTTCCACCCATTTCTCTTCTAGTTTCCGCTTCACATTCTCTAAACAACCATTGAATTTCGCTTCAAATTAATATCAGCGACATTGTAAAAAGGATGAATATGATAATAATTCATACCTCAACAATGGTTGTGCTGCTGGACTATTCACTAACACATAACGAAACGCTTGAGTCCACTCCAATTGTGAGAGTTTGAATGATTCTCCGTTTCCATTAGGAACCCCTCTCGAAACAAGGATTGATGCATTTTCATCGACTGAACTTTCTGGCTCAACCGCGACTCGTTTGGTCGATTGTATCTGGTCTCAACATCATCATTAAAATACAATGATGAAAAGTTGAACAACTCTTCGGTCAGCCAACCTTCAGCAATTGAACCTTCAGGATGTGCTCTATTGCCAACAAAAGTTTTCAATTTACCCAAGTACCTAAATAGAGGAAATCTTGTCAAGCACACTCTTAATTAGCAACAATGACAAAGAGTGTAGACCAACAATAAATTACCTTTCAATTGGGTACATCCAACGATATTGAACTGGTCCTCCACGTCGAACTTCATCAACTAGGTGCAAAACTAGATGCACCATGACCGTGAAAAAGGCCGGTGGAAAAATCATCTCCATATGGCATAAAGCTATGACAAACCTATCTTGGAGCTTGTCAAGCTCTATTATATTGACCACGGGAGAGCACAGTTCCTTAAAACAAGAGCCGACTTCGACTAGAACCCTTGCTACTGAGACGGGTAAGACATTGCGTATCGCAAGAGGTAACAAATCATGTAATAGCATATGCGAATCATGACTCTTCAACCCTAGCATCTTACGATTCTTCAGGTCCACACATCTTGCGATATTGCTAGCATATCCATCTGGAAATGACATTTCTTTAAGGGACTTTAGGACAACTTCAATTTTCCTCTTATCCAAAGTGAATGAGGCAGCAGGATAGGTTTTACCATCCTCCAAAGGCCACAATTGACTTCTAATCTTCATTTCTTTCATGTCCAGTCGAGCAGCTAAGTGATCTTTTCTTTTGTTCTTGTCATTGATCAATGTGAACAAAATATTGTCGCATACATTTTTCTCGATGTGCATCACATCGAGATTGTGACGCAACAAATTGAATTCCCAGTAAGGAAGGTTGAAGAAGATACTTTTTTTCCTCCACTGCGGTGCTGGTCCTGATTCTTTTGGTTGTGTCTTCCCGAATGTAATATCAATATTTGTCACTTGTCCCAGAATATTAGTCCCAGTCAACACCCTCGGTGGATTCCTTTTGTCGACTTTCCCATTGAATTTCGACTTTTGTGATCGAAACCGATGATTCATTGGCAAAAACCTCCGACTACTCATGAAACATGGTTTATTACCCGAAGCTTTGAGTCGAAGTGGTTCTGCATCATACATACATGTCGGACACGATAGTGCAGTGTGTGTATTCCATCCTGATAAGTTACACAAACCAGGATAATCACTAATGGTCCAGATCAATGCTGCTCTCAATGTGAAAGTTTCTTTCTTCACCGAATCATAAGCTTCAACTCCAATCCACAATGTTTGCAACTCTTCAATTAGTGGTTGCAAAAAGACATCTAGGTCATTTCCAGGCATCTTAGGACCAGGAACAATGCCAGATAACATAAGGCTGTCTGCTTCATACACAACCAAGGTGGAGTGTTATATGGTATTAGCACAAACGGCCAAGTGCTATGACTTATGCTCATGGTTCCAAATGGATTGAAACCGTCAGTTGCAAGCCCAAGTCTCACATTTCGGGATCAGCCGCAAAATCAGGGTACTTGGCGCTAAAACTTTTCCATGCATCTGCGTCTCTAGGATGTCTACCCATACCATCATCAGTTCTAGTTTCTGTCGCATGCCAGGTCATATCTTCTGCAGTGTAAGGACACATGTACAACCTCTTCAACCGAGGTATTAAGGGAAAATACCGAAATATTTTTTCAGGTAGAGGCTTTGATTTTTTCTCACCCGCACTGTTTCCTTCATCCTTGAATCGAGCAACCCCACACACTCGACATTCCTTCGCTTCACTATCTTCTCCAGTGTACAATATGCAATCATTCTTACATGCATCAATCTTGTTATAGGACAACCCAAGACTCTTAATTGTCTTCTTCGCTTCATAATTGGATGAAGGGATTTTGGCCGTAGGAAAAGCCTTGCGAAGCAACTCCAGTATCTTCGACATTGCTTTATCACTGATCTTGTGTAAAGACTTAATGTGGTATAAGTTGATCATGAACGACAACTTTGTGAAACTGGAACAACCATCATACAATGGTACTTCACCATCCCGCAAAGCTCGGAAAAACTCATCATCTGGTTGCATGTTGGGTATATCTGGCATTGGTTCATCACCCGTTTGAGGCACTTGATCATCCGATGGACGTTGTTCAAATGCATCATTCACCATGTTCTGAAACAAGTCTGGCTCAGATATTGGTATATCCTCAACTAGTAATGGTGGAATTGTTTCTTCATGAGCGACTAGTTCCGGTCCAACCATGGCAGTGAAGGCACCAAAATCTGTGATTAACTCTCCATGCAAATTCCATACATCGTATGACGAGGGAAACGCCTTTGCTAGCAAATGCTGATTAACTTTGTTCTGTGGCATCAACTTCTTGAAGTTGCATTTTGGACAAGGACAAAGTATGTTCACTCCATCTACTGCATTGGAGATTGCAAAGTCGAGGAATTGTTGAACGCCAGCGTAATACTCACGAGTATGTCGCGGCTTTCGAATCCAAGACTTGTCCATCTATATATTGAGTGTTAATTAGTATCGATTTGTTTACTAGTCATGATAAAATGTACAAAATAATGATATTGTATATAACTTAGCTTAAAGCTAAGTTTCCCTAATTATATTAGCTACTGAAATATTGAATTTACCAACTTAATGACATAAGTTGGTTAATATATTTTTTATTAATTAATATCGTTTATTAACTGATTATTTTATTAAGTTTACATATGTTAAATAGTAGGTATTTACATGCACATATTTTTAAATAAATTTACATGCTTGTATTCATATTAATAAGTTACACTGCGTAAAGTATAATCAATTTAATACTTAGTAGGTATTTACATGCATTTTTAACAAATTTACATGCCTATACTCATATTAATAGAATAAACTCCTTAAAGCATAATCAATTACATACATAAATTTTAAATTAAATTTTAAAATTATGAGTCAACTTACATGCATAAAATTATAATATTATCAATCAAATCAAATATTTTGTATAATCATGATTAATTAGATTAATAAATTGATTATATCAATCAAATCCTACCTATCATCATGTTACATGCAGATTAAATATTTTGCATTATCATGATTAACTCCAACAACAAGTACGACCTAATTTTGGTACATGTAGCACACCTGGAAATTGATGATAACTCCAACAACAAGTATGAGAGTAGCCGGCAAAGACCAAAACTGAAACCTTGCTGCAAAGAGATTGAGAAAAAAAAGAGTTAAAACAATAAATATAATTTTACTCATTCATAAAAAATCATAAACCGTAAGGATTTTGTTACACGAAAGACAAAGCCTTTACCTACCGGATGAACAACAGAGATGGCAGCAGCAACACCTTAGTTTGAGCCACCGAATTTACAATGTATCCTGAAAAAAATGCTCGTATGAATCAAATCACTGGATAAACTCGTTCATTTTGGTAATCTGATATGACCAGAAACTTAGCGTATACGAAACCTTAGGTCAATGGATGAGCAGCATAGATGGCAGCAGCAGCACCTTAGGTTGAGCCACTTGATGAACAGTATATCCTGAAACAAATTCGGTGTTATCAACTAAATTACTGGATAAAATCGTTGATTTAGGTAATCTGATATGACTAAGAACTACCAACACTACATACATTCTAAAGAAATTAAAAATCAGAAGCCTTAAAACCAATTGAAATCCGATAAGAAGCTATCAAACCAACTGAAATTCGATCAGAAGCCATGAAATCAATTAAAATCCGTTCAGATGGTTGATAAAGAAGAGGAGAATGGTTTTCTAACCTTCGAAATGTTCAGTAGCCTTCAATCCCGCGGAGCTATCCCAGAAAATCCGAGAGGAAGAGAGAATGGAAATCGCCGAATGAGCAAAAAATGGCTGCGGCTTCAGCTGTGGGGGGTAGTCATGTAAGTGGCTACTCGCAGGCATCAAACTTGCTCGCAGGCCGCCTGCGAGTAGCTAATTGCAGGCCCAGACTACTCGCAGGCCCAACTGCGAATAGTTACTCGCAGTCAGTGGCTACTCGCAGGCGCGCCTGCCACAAGCTCCTCGCAGGCCCAGTTTAATCGCAGGCCCGCCTGCCACAAGCTCCTCGCAGGCCCTGTCTACTGGCAGTTTGCCTGCCACTAAGTGCTGGCAGGTTGGACGTTCCTCGCAGGCTTCCGGCATGCCTGCCACTAAGCCCAGCCCGCCTGCCAGGCGCTTTGTGGCAGGCATCCCCGAGGCCTGCGAGTAAAATACTCTTTTGTTTGTAGTGCCTCAACATTAGCATGGTCTCGATCGTGCAATGACGCATATGTGTTAGTCAAAATGGTGTCCATCCCTAGAGTGGGGGAGAGAACTAGTGATGATTCCTTGATGCACCTTGACATGAAGCAAAACAGAGCCAAACTAGGGCATGCAATTGTAAGTGTTGTCGTGTTGATAAACCTAGTAACATAAGAGCCACCCACCATAAAATCTACCTTGCTATTGGTTTGCTAAGTAGAAATAAAAAAACTTCACCACTAATGGTCCCAAATGAACCCGTCTTCCTCTATCCACATGTCGGAGTATAAACAAGTCCCGAGCATTGCAGACTCCCCTAGAGTTCACTCTCTGAGTGATCGCCTCCCGAAAGATCAGTTATAAGAAGTGATACATGGTCTTAATCATGAGAGCATCGATGGTCGTACTGGATACATAGCAGCAAAGTCCACTTTTTGTACGCTTGAGATGGTTTGAGAGAGCAATCACGTGCCAGAATGCCTCGGTAGCGACAGAATCATCAAAACTAGTTTACACTACCAAGTCACAGTCCATAGCCAGCTCCTCCTAAGTGTATAATCCCAATTCAATGGAAAAATGATCTAGGGAGAGATTATATTGTTTACCCCCAATTGAAAATCAATCACCTTAGTGTTTGTACAATATCAAATCGGCTTGAAGTGGAAGGTGGTGAGGAGTTCCTTGGTTGATCACTCAAATCTCGGCTCCACAACTTCGAATAGAGGACTCAACCCTCCTCGCTCGAGGGTCATCTTCCAACCTCCCCTCTCCATATTATTCCAATTAATGCGATATGAGGCAATGAAAGCCTTCTTTTGGTTCAAGTTCCAAGTTGCTCGATCCTTCATATATCAACGGATAAGAAACAGTTCTGCTAAAAAACCTTCGGAATGCGAGCCACTTGGTAGGTGGTTTCATCAACCACAATCTTACGCCTCTTGTTCGCAGTAGGCCTGCACACAAATAGAGCACACGAGCACGAAACGTAAACTCGAGAAAAGGTGATATGACACATCAATGTGAGTTGAACAACTTTTACATCTAGAAATGTTTGAAACCTGGTCGTTTGGTTTCTGTGAATTAAAAATAGTGTATTTCATCAATTTTTTGGTTTTAAAATACATGATTTTGAAAATAGCTCATTTGTTGAATTCCACCGTTTGGTTGTTCCCATATTAATTCATGTGGGGAAAAAGCTTAGAAGGTGAAAACTCAATTGTGCCCTTGGGTCATTGTGTTTTGTGAACTATATTTTAGGGTCTGATACCATCTAATAAGCCCATCGTCTTTATTTTGGAGAAGATTGAAGATAAACATGCGTGGTTGAGATGTCGATGGGGATATTGTGGCCGCACCGCAGTTGGAGGCAAAAAAAAATCGGCCAAGCAATGATTGTGAAGCTCATACTTGGTGCGAGTGTGGGCTTCCAACAAAGTTACAAATCTCTCGAACTACAAACAACTGCTATAGAGAGAGTTCGAATGAGGTATTGTCTCACTTAGCTTGGATTTGAACAACAATATCCAAAAAAAATAAAAATAAAAATAAATCAAAATTCAATGCGATTTTGTTATGGGAAGGTTGTTGCTTCATGAGAGGGAAGTTGTCAAATTTGAAGAGGAGAAAGAAGGCTTCAAAGAAGAGAAGTTTGAAGCAGTAATGTTAGGTATGTGAATTAAAACAATGGTAGTGATTGTAATTATATAAACTAGTACTTGGATAAAAAAGTAAATGTACAAAGGCTTCAATTCATTCATTATCAAATCACCCAAAACTCAACTAAAAGCTGAGTTTTGAAATCAACCATTTTGGATGCCCAAAACAGCTATTTTGTGAAACCATTTTTTCTGAAAAAAACGAAGGTTTCACATGAATTAGTGTATTCATCCAAATCACACCTCCAAATCACAGAAACCAAACGACCTTAACCTCTTTCGTAGCCTTCTGACGATTCGCACTTCATCTATGAGAGGTCGATAAAATGTCTCACGTCAAAGTTGGGGATTGATTGATCGATTTAGATCGAAGGAAGGAAGAGGAATAGATGATAGTGTAGATTGAATAGAGAGAGAATTATAAGGGCTAATAAGTCCAGACATTACCTTGCGTTTGGTGCTTGAACAAATTAGTACCCATCATTTAAAAAATAACTTATATGTACCTTTTTTATAACCTTACGAAAGTCAAATTCCATCCAATTTTCATCCAAAGTATAACGTGACAACTGAGTCGTCTGGATTACTCAAGAAGCCATATTAAAATTGGATCTCCTTCTTCCTTTACCTCTTCCACTTTCTACTTTTTCTTCCTCTTCTCCCCCACAAGATCTCTTTCTTGACAACTAGTCATATACTCTCATATTTTTCACTTGATGCATCATCCACTTTTCGATTTGTCCAGTTTCAACCCATCGATGTCATCTCTGCTCCAGTCCCCCTCCTATAGGGGTGGCAACGGTGCGGTTTGAACCGAACCGCACCGCATTGATGGGAATCCGCAGAAAACCGCACCTTATACATTGCGGTTCAAACCGCACCGCATTCATTTTGATTCGGTTTAAACCGCACTGCAATATTTGCGGTTTCGGTGCGGTTTAAATCACAAACAGCAAAAACAAAAATAAAACATAGTTAATACAAATCCTTACATCCTTAAATCCACAAATCCACAAATCATAACTAGAGAAGGATGATGAACAAAACCAATCAACAAGGCAACAGATCATGAAATTCAGATTCCAATCCGTAACTTTCATTCCATAACATGAAAAGAGCAATCAACAATCCAATCATCCCAAGTTCAAATTGTAGAAAACGTTGATCCTCTTTCCCTTTCTTCAGTTCTTCATCTATTGAACTTTGATTATACTAAGTACTAACCTGGATTAGTAGCCACAGAGGAAGAAAACCAAAATCCCTAAATCGAGGAGACGAAAGATCTCTCCCTGGCTTGCTGCTCACCACGCTCTCACCACCGCAATTGATTCCAACCCGCACTGCGGGCGATGTAGAAATTCCTCGATTCGAAAATCTGGCGGGAAGCGATCCCGACGGAGAAACAGATGTCGTCGCCGCTCCTGACTACTCCACGATGTTCAGCCACAGGAAGAGTATCTTCACGCTAACTCCGTAGCTTCGTCAGCCGTTCTCTGCTTAGGTATCCGCGATGGCGGAGCTGAGATGGAAATCAAAGAAGGGAAGAGAGTCTACCTCCCGAGCAATCAATCCCGTCGCGAAATCAGGACCCGGGTCGGCGGGCGGCGGCTCCGGCGAGGTTCGGCGATGGAGAGAAGCGGAAGCCGGAGGACTGACAGTCGCCGTGCAGTCGAGACTCTCGACTCGAGAAAGAGAAGCGGCGACGTAACCCCTACAGGCTACATGTGTTAGTTGGGCTTTAATTGGGCTCAAATCCATTAGCCCATTGATTAAAAGGGTTTTGATATGATTTGCGGTTTGCGGTTTGAACCGTCAAATCGCGGTTGTCACGCCCTCAACCGAACCGCAAACTACGAGCATGAGAATAAAAGCGCAAATCACGTATTATTCGTAATGCGGTTCGGGTGGTGCGGATAAAAATTTGCGTTCGGTGCGAGGCGGATTGAGTGCCCAACCCCTACCCTCTATTTTTGTTGTCAGTTCAAATCCTTGGAAATCAACGGCTTGAATTTCCCCTTAGCTCATCAAACAACCACCATTAGGGTTGCAGATTAGGCCATGGGGTTTACTTATTCTCTGTTGGGTCGTTCATCTTCGTCTCTCCAATAACAGTTGCCAAAGCAATTTTAATCTAACCATTGTTTTATCTTGAATCAACAACCTCCTCCCTTCCGTCAATGTTAACACCCTTCTCGCCGTTGACACTTACCTCCCTCTAATCGCAATTTGGAGCAGGTGAAGGAGTTGAGAGGGATTGATTTGGGGAGGGAGGAACAAGGAGGATGGTTAAGAGCAGAGGTCGAAAAAGACATATCTTCGCAACCTCTGTTATGCCGATTTGTTCATGACGGCTTAACGGAGGATTTGGATACGTGATGCGATAGAGAAAGGGAAAGAAAAAAAAAAAAATATTTAAATTTAAATTAATCAATATAAATATTTTAATATTTTTTTTTTTGGGTAAGTTTAATGATCTCGCTGTCATGTCATACTTTGGATGAAAAAGTGGTTGGATTTCGAGTTTCGAATCGACGTGTTATACATCTATACTAAGAGTACAAGAAAGTTATTTTTTAAACGTTGGTTTAGATTGGGTTATGTTAGGTTAGATTGATTAGTTGGCTTGAGTTTATGGTTGAATTAGGTAACGTGGCGATGGATAATGTAGACAAAACTACTAGCTTGCTGATATCAGCACTTAACGGAGAACTTGGACGGAGACTTGACGGAATGACCAATGTGTTACAAATTCAATAGGTTAATGACCACTATGTTAGAAACCCTATGCTAGTGACCAAAATAGATATTAAGCTCCAAATACCCAAATCTAGACCTAATTGATTTTGACGTTAACACTCACTCTGCAGACTACAGCCTCCATCGACTCCAATCCAACGGCCTCCGTCGACTCCAAATTCCGCCGTCGCAGGTTCACACTCCTTCCCTCTCCCGGTCTCCACACTCCTTCCCTCTCCGGGTCTCTACTCCTCATCCTCATTCTGTCTCCGATCCTGTACAGCTTGTGAGCAGTTTGTTGATGTTCTGGGTTTGAAGACATCGCTACTTTCATGGGTAAGGCAAGCCGCAGGTTCTTCTCCTTCTTCTTCCATCCTCAGTTGTAATGTTTGAAATGCTTTACCTTGTTTCAGTGTCATCGTTTAATGTTGTATACGAAATTCGGGCAATGAACTAAATGATTGTACAGTATCATAAAAGGTGACAAACTTCCAGTGGATTATTCAACAACCAAGCTCTATATATGTTTTTTCCAATCATTTTATTCTGTAGATGAACTGGTGGAAATCTCTCACATTGAATCTTTGCTATGTGCTACTTCTCACTTTCTTCAGTTTAGTTTTGGGTTGAAGACTTCCATCTTTTATTCTTACAGATTTCAATGAGCAAGAAGAATAAGAAGGCAAGCTACCAAGAGTCCATGAGGAGTTAGAAGAACGGATAATTTCCCTAATTGCATCATTATTTGGTAAGCTGGGAAGCTCAATTCTTATAAGTAACTGCTTTGGCATTCTTCTGCAATTATATCAGCCTTACTCCTAGATGTCATCGACATCAGAATTATTTCCAGAGTTCGTCGCACACAAGCTGTTCGAAGAAATGTTGCGTCTGATGTCCAATTTCGGTCTCCTACTTCGCAAGTCCTCGTCGGCTCCACGAATCCTGTTGGCCGAAAACATGTCCAATCTGGCTTCCAGGACCAGGCCAAGCTTGTCGATATGGAGGCGGAAGAAAGAGATGGGGAAAGAAGGCCTCATCGCTGCTAAGGAGCTGAAACGTCTCCAGTCCTATCCCTTGCGCCTCGACCGTTTCATTCATTCCCACGTCTCTCGCCTACTCAAGTCTGATCTTGTAGCTGTGCTAGCTGAGTTCCAGCGCCAAGATCAGGTTTTCCTCTGCATGAAGGTTCGTTCTTTCTTTCTTGCCCTTATTCCTTCCTTCCTCAGTTTTGTTTTTGTGGAATTTGTTGGTCAGTAATAGGTTTACCACTGCCGTAATGTTTCCCCCTTGAATGATGCAATCTCTGCTGTTACTGAACTTGGTCTCATCCGCCTTTACTTTGTGGGAAAGAATCATTGGTTGAAGAAATATATATACCTGGAGAAAATCTTCTCCACATTGGACAACAGTTCACTATCTGATGTTTGTACTGAAACAGGTGTAAAGTGCCAAGTATGTTGGTCGGTTTGAATGTTACTTTAAGTAACCAGATGAATTAACATATTGAAAGTTCTACCTTCTGATGTGTTTGAAATTTTGTGCCTGAATTTGAATTCTATGGTTGAGGACTGAAACCAAGATATTCCACATTTCTAAACATCAGCTACTTTGACTCTTGTTTCGGGCCACCTGATGAAAATGTCCTGTTTTACATTTTGATTGGTTTTGAAAAATGTTCTATTGTTTCAGTACTAGGTTTTCTTAAACTGTTTAAAGCTGAGCAATATCTTTGATCTTTTTGCTGCTGCAGTTATATGACGTTGTACGCAAAGAGATATGGTATAAGCCGGACATGTTCTTTTACAGGGACATGCTTATGATGCTTGCAAGGAACAAGAGAGTTGATGAAGCAGAACAAGTTTGGCGAGATTTGAAGGGAGAACAAGTTCTATTTGATCAGCATACATTCGGAGACATCATGAGAGCCTTTCTGGACAATGGTTTGCCATCTGAAGCAATGCACATATACGAGGAAATGAGACAGTCACCTGATCCGCCACTGTCTTTGCCCTTCCGAGTGATCTTGAAAGGACTAATTCCATATCCGGAGTTAAGGGAGAAGGTGAAAGATGATTTCTTGGAGCTTTTCCCTAGCATGATTGTCTATGACCCAGCTGAGGATTTGTTTGACGATGAAGAATCTCAAAGGGAAAGCGACTATGATTGAGCATGGGTGCTGCCGGTGTAATTAGTTCAGACATTGATTCTTTAGCAAGATGTTTCCTGTGACTTTGGTCAAGGAAGGAGATATCAAACGGCGAAAAGGGAGCGATTCCATGATCTCGGTGCAGTATGCTAATAATCATATGAATCGCATGATCCTCCATGAGATGTCGATCCCCAAGTCACCTCGAGTCTCGACACACACCAGAAGGGTTTGCCTATACTTGCCATCGGAGCAGTCACCACAGCATAAATGAAACTGAACAGATCATAAGCAATCTTACTAGCAGGTTGCCATCTGCTACACCTAAGGTAGTAGTTGCTAGTGCCTTTTCCTTTATTTGCTCACTATTACTAATGATATGGTAGGTAGGTGGGGAATCGGCGCTGGAAAAGAGAAAATACAAACTGGCAAAGGCCAAAGGGGGGGCTCACAGCTCACTCATTATATGTATATCACAAAAAGCTTGATCACATCAGAATTCACAAGTTGAGTGTATGATTACGATTATTGGATCATCAAACAAGTCTCGTGGTCTTCTTGTTTTCCTCCTCTCTATATGAATCCTCTCTTTTACAATCTACTACTACTTTTTTTTCTTCAGTTTTTGTGATTCTTAGTAGTTAGTAGTTGATGGTGAAGTATGTCGGAGAGATAATTGTGGTTCGATTTTCAACATAAGGGAGAAGACTAAAAATATAATCATCAAATTGATCAGATCAAATCTAAAACATTCAAATTTGCTGAAAATTTGAATAGATATGGTTGTTTGAGTGTTAGGGGTTACAATTTGAGTAATGTGCTTACTGTCATCAACCGTTGCAAGGTCCACCAAGCCTTACATAAGATAAATTGTTATATTGGGGGCTATCGAGATTCAATACCAAGACCTATCGGTTATTAAAGGCTCTGATACCATATCAAGAACCGTTGAGGGTTCTGAATGAATCATACATTGTTTATTAACACTTAAAACATGAAAAATGTCAAAACACAAATATGAAACACTATGACCTCGTTTTCCTCGTAAAATTTGAATATTGGCGGGATTGGACAATTTCACCACAATTGAATTCAAGAGGAATTAAACATTCTTTTCCAGAATTGAACTGCTTGTTTTTCGTACAAATAACAAAATGAAATCCATAATTACATGAAATGGCTGCACTACCCATAAATTTTATTATAATAAATGTGAATCATCCAAAATTAAAATAATGTTGTGGTTTAACTCGAAAAAAAAATCTTGGATTGGATTGAAATATTGGACAATAATTTCCAAATCCTTACCTATTAAGAGAGATTTCAAAACAACGCTTTTGGTGATTTTCAAAGTGGGCTGACTTTCAAATCCATCCAATTCACGTACAAGCTTTTTTTTTTTGGTCAACGTACAAGTTTAATGACTGAAAAAAAAGGATTTGACAAATTTCACCCACTTTGGTACAATCCAATAGATTTTATTAGTACGGAAAACGAGACCTACAAACCTCACCTATTAGCTGAGTTTTGAAACGACTGATTTCAAAATCAAAACCAATCCAGAATTTCAACTTTAATGTGCTATAAAAATAAGAATTTTGCCATTAATTTATATCTAGACTTAACTTCAAAGTTCAAACAGA
This sequence comes from Linum lewisii, assembly GCA_034768395.1. Classification (NCBI taxonomy): domain Eukaryota; kingdom Viridiplantae; phylum Streptophyta; class Magnoliopsida; order Malpighiales; family Linaceae; genus Linum; species Linum lewisii. The sequence goes on along the minus strand of CM068297.1, from coordinate 70,903,385 downwards.
AAGCAAACCGACTTATTAGCAATGTATAAAATAAAGATTGAAAAAGCTCACTATCTTGTGACCCAGCGAAAAGTAACAAACAATGAATGAAAGAAAGAAAACAAGTCTTAACTAATTTAGACAGTACAGCCACGCCGATTCATAAAAGAATGGGAATAAACTAGGGTTAATTCACCTTTTTGCCCCTCTATTATGCAAAGTTAACAAACATACCCTTTTACTATTTTCTAACTAATTTAACACCCTCTACTTTGAAAAGTTTAACAAATATGCCCCTTCATTTATCTTTTCATACATTTTTCATCTAATGAGTTGATTATACGTGTTACATCATATTATTTGTCCACAAACATCACTGATCGGGATGTCCACAAGATGAAAATATTTAAATTAAAAAGAAAAGAAAAAATATTATAATCACCATTATGTGCAGAGGTGTTTTGTGGTATTCCTTTTTTTTCAATTTAAATAATTTTGAATCGTGAACATTCCAATCAACGATAAGGTGTACAAATAATATGACATAGCAAATATAATCAACTCATTAGATGAAAAATGTATGAAAAGATAAATGAAGGGGCATATTTGTTAAACTTTTCAAAGTTGAGGGTGTTAAATCAGTTAGAAAATAGTAAAATGGTATGTTTGTTAACTTTGCATAGTAGAGGGGCAAAAAGGTGCATTAACCCAATAAACAAATTATCATACTTTTTAAACATAAACGTTTTATTGAGTACATTGTTAGTTAGATGAATATGTGAAACAAATAATCATTCCTAATATATTATTAAGCACCTACATTACAACATCTTTAATTAATATGCGTTTAAATGATTTAATTTTTTTATAGTGTGGTTCTATACATAAAAGAACCAATCAAATTATAGGAAAAAAATGATTTAATTGGTTTATTTTATAAAACTTTATGCAAACTCAAAACTTTATAGAATAAACCAATTAAATTACAAAATAAACCAATCAAATTATTTCTATTTTCTATAATTTTTTCTTTTTATGTATTTACTTCTAATTTTTAATATCAACTAATCAAATTGAAATTACCATATCTACAAATCTACAAATATATATAAGCATTTTAGACTTTTTCTAATTGCCACCTAGGATTCTCCATGTTCTCCTTAATTGTAGGAAGGTAGCCAATCAATGAATTTTAATTTAATTTATTTTGAATAAAATGTTTTATTTATTATAAAAGTGATAAATCTTAAGCAACTATGAGACTTGAACCCACAACCTCAAGGATAAAGTATCGTGATTTACAGCTAAGCTAAACAAACTAATTTATAATTATATTGAAACATTAAAGCATATTGCTCCTCGACATTTTGTTGTACAAATTGAAGCACATTTCACCCTTAATGATTTGCAAATTCATTGATTTTATGATAACCAACAGTTTATTGTAGAAATATACTAACAAGTTAAATAAAGAGTATATTGAAAAAATTGGTAATAATTCATTCATAGAGTTTACTGACAGATGATGATGTTTTTGTTTAAATCGGGCTTTGTGTTGATATTTAATTAAGTGGGGACTAAAATGAAATAATTTATTTTTTTGCCACATATAATATCTTACATTATATACTCAAACACTTTACTTACCACCCTATGTATGCATATATAGCACTAACATGTTTACACACGTGACGATAATTGTGAGAATGAGACATATAAACTTGATATTGATCGAATCATTCATATATGTTTGTAGATGTATTTGCTCACATGAATTCTTGAAAGACATTGAAGGTAACTGCGAGTCGTAGATTACTTAAAAACATAAAGCACATCATATATATGTGTTAAAGACATTCAAGCTAACTAAGTTATTGATTAATTTGGTCAAACATCAAGTTGTATATATTAAAAATTATGAATATTTAGGAGAAATATTTTTCAGATAAATATATCTATTGAGCTAGAGAAAACTGGAGAAATAAGGTTGTGATGGTAACTATAAGGTTAGAAGTGTGTAATAATCTGAGTCATTAGATCTTAACTACAGGAGGATATAAGTCATTTACTATTAACAAATTCAGAGTGTTAATCGAGTTGAGTCAATTTGAATTAAGCATATTTGTCAAACCTAAATATATTCATGAAATGATCTTTACCCTAGTCAACTAAGTTTTAACAAACCAATTTTATGGTTTCATTTCTCAAAATTATTATTTTTGGATAGTGTTGGTTTTTTGTAGTCTCGACTTTATTTGTTTGAAAATATTTCAAGAGAATTAAAATTTTCGTTTTCTATTTTCCTTAAATTATGAATATTTAAAAGAAGTATTTGTCAATTAATATATCTATTGAGCTAGAGAAAATTGGAGAAATAAGATTGTATCTTAATAAGAGCAATGACCAGTGAGGTCATTGCTCTTATTAGAAGAACTTATCAAGAAGAATGAAAGAGGAGGCTCCAAGTTGAGAGGCTCAAAAAGTTTCCAGGAAGCCGACGCGATGGGAAGGCAAAGCGACGGCGGAGCTGAAACAACCAATCACGCCGGAGGTTTTCGGGTGTGGTTCACGGTGTTTGTTGTTTCTATTCTAGAGGTTGTGGTTTCATCCCAATCTGAGATTTTTCGGCTCGTCGTTTTGACGGTGCCGACAAAAGATCTTAATCCTTGATTTATTCTAGAGGTTGTGGTTTCATCCCAATCTGCGAATTCTCGGATTGACGTTTTGACGTTGCCGACAAAGGATCTTAATCCTTGATTTATTCTAGAGGTTGTGGTTTCATCCCAATCTGCGAATTCTCGGATCGACGTTTTGACGTTGCCGACAAAGGATCTTAATCCTTGATTTATTCTAGAGGTTGTGGTTTCATCCCAATCTAGCGAATTTTTGGATCGTCGTTTTGAACATTTCCTTTTGGTTCGATGTCACGGTTTTTCTCCTTAATGGACCGATGAGATTAACATTTCCGATGATATTTTTTCTCTACAAAATCTTTTCCGGTGAACTCCCGATGGTTCTGGTGAAAGCCTATCATCAATTCAGTTATCAGAAATTAAATTAAATTCAACATATATTTACGGTATGGCTTAATTATCGGCTATCCTATGATTCATGATTATTCTCATATAATATCATTGGTTTTGTGTAATTGCTGATTTTGTGCCCATTTAATTTGAGTAATTGATTTGAGTGATTCTTGGACAAGAAAATACAGCTGGCTTTTAGACTATAATTTGCTTCTTTAATTGGCTGTTGGTTAACATAGTTTTCAGCAGGGAAGCACTTGTGTTTGTGTACTTGTGTAGTTGTGTTTCCTCTCCGTCTTGGAAATTTAACTTTAATATCATTCTAATTGAAAAAAGTTTTAATAATGAAAATAACATATTGGGGGACATTTATAACCGAAAGTTAATGAATTTCTATTCATCTTTCCTTTTGTGAATTTGCCATCAAATCAATGCTATTACCAATTTTGAAATCAATGCTATTAAATTAAATTATTAATTTCTCCTTTAATTTCTTCTATTTATTTATTTATTGCTATTAATTTTTAGTTCCAACCAATCAAATTAGAGCTTTTAATATAAAGCTTAAAAAATATAATTGCTCTAAAAAGGATAGTGTTAGAGGGTGATGCAAAGCAAGTTAAAACTAAAATAACTCAAAGTAAGGTCCTACATTCCTTGGATGGGGCAATTGTTAAAGAAATTAGATAGTTGATTAATGAGCTTGTTTTTCTTGAATACAAGCCTTTTCCAAGGGCTCAAAATAGTGTTGCTCACAGTCTTGCCAAAACGGCTTCCTTTTAACCAAATTCCTCGAACTTGATCAACTTAAGACATACAGGTTAGGTAATTAGTTGGTGGATAAATCTCCACCCCCTCCCCCTTCCCCTTTTTTTATTTTTTTATTTTTTTAGCTCCTAGGTTAGCTCACGGTCTACTATATCACTTCGGGAGATATCCTGGAAAAAAAAATGACCAGTGAGGTCACGAGTGTGTAAAGTATTAGTTATGGAAAGTACTTATTTTAAGTTTTAACGGGTCAACTGAAGTTTCATTTTCAAAATGATTTTTATATACAGTGTTGGGTTTTAGTCTCCATTTTATCTGTTTGCAAATGTTTTGAGCGAGTTGCAATTTCATTTTCTTTTTATCTCAAACTTACTTCTGTTGGTAAATCAAATATGTTTTGTTATATATTTTTGAAGTTGTATTGGTTAAGGAGACATCATTAATTTAAAATATTTGTTTAAAAGAAGTATAAACTTAAAAAAATTAATTTGCATAAATTTAAAAAATTATGAATATTTAAGAGAAGTATTTGTCAATTAATATATCTATTGAGCTAGATAAAATTGGAGAAATAAGATTTTACTTTAATAAGAGCAATGACCAGTGAGGTCACGAGTGTGTAATAGTATTAGTCATGGGAAAGTGGGTTACAAGTCAATTACTATTAACAAATTCATAGTATTGATCGGGTTGAGTAAGGTTGAATTGAGCATATTTCATCAAACCTAAATATATCCATGTAACATGATTCTTATTTTCATATTCTTTTCAGTTTTAACGGGTCAGTTGATGTTTCATTACTCGAAATGATTTGTTTATACAATGTTGGGTATTTAGTCTCCTCTACTTTTTTTGTTTGCAAATGTTTTAAGAGAGTTGCAATTTCATTTTCTATTTGTCTCGAACTTACTTTTGTTGGTAAATCAAATATTTTGTTAATTTTGTAAGTTATATTCGTTTTGCAGACATCATTCATTTGAAAAGTTTGTTTAAAAGAAGTATAAATTAAAAAAAAATTAGTTGCAGAAATTTAAAAAATTATGAATATTTAAGAGAGGTATTTGCCAATTAATATATGATATATCTATTGAGCTAGAGATTTTTTTTTATGAATTATTGAGCTAGAGAAAATTGGAGAACTAAGATTGTACTTTAGTAAGAGCAGACCAGTGAGGTCATGAGTGTGTGATCGTAAGTAAAGTGTGAGTTACAACTCATTTACTATTTAATAATTTAGAGTATTGATCGAATTGAGTCAAATTTAATTAGGCATATTTCATCAAACCTAAATATATTAAAAATGATCCTTATTTTCATATTATTCTAAGTTCTAACGGGCCAATTGAGGTTCCATTCCTCAAAATAATCTTTTTATTAATAGTATTGGGTTTTTTAGTCTATACTTTATTTGTTTGCAAATGCTTCGAGGGAGATGCAGTTACATTTTCTATTTGTCTCGAACTTACTTTTGTTGGTAAATCAAATATTTTGAAGTCATATTGGTTTAGAAGACATCATTCATTTTATAATTTTTTATATTTTTTCTCCTTTGCAATGATCATAAAATTAATCACAATATTACATTTAAATATTATGTGTATTTCAGTACTATAAAACATTATTTAGATATTTTTATATTTTTTACTTTAAACTATTTAACTTCTCAATTAAGTAAGTCGTTAATTATTTTGATTCATTGAGTTTTAGTTTACTTTCAATCCCGATATTTCAAAATTTTAGTTGGTTTATAGTTTTCTAAACATAGTTTTAAATCTCTCAATATACAAGATTGTTCTTCATTTACTAATTATATTAAATAAACAACAGAAATATCACATATCGGCCAACGGGCTGAAAAAATGCTAGTTCAATTTTATAACTATTAGAGATGCTCTTAGTCTACACACTCATGAGCATAAATCCTCCTCTCAAAGATCGGGGGAGGGGGTAAAGTTGTAAGTTCTGATTTTGTTTTAGAATTAATTCTGACAAATTAATTTTAAATAAAAAAACCTTAATATTAACCCCATTGGAACAAGGTTATGTTGGACAAAAAGTTTTTTCCAACCACTAACCAAAGTCCAAAATATCTCATCCCACTAAAAGATTGGGACTAACATTTTTATCTAGCCTGGAACTTTATGCATCTAATCTTGAAGATAGCCGTCTCTAAGAACTTTGATGCCATGAGAGTACTGTATAGATAGAGAAGAATTCAATTTCATTGAGCATAGGTTTAGCTATGGGGACTCATGCGCCTAACATGAGAGATTGATAGCTATCAAAAAATTTGGATTACTCAGTGTTGATTTCTCCTCTCGCCAGTTTCCGTTCTTGCAGTCGGCCAAATGGATCCACCGCCGGTCCCTCCCGGAGTTTGACCCCCCTGGTTCACCGGAAAAGGTTACGAAGCGTGCATGCACGGGTATTGATACTAGTGTTGAGAAGAGTTCAGATAGATCTCCTCTTAGCCCCAGTCTGAGAGCAGCGTCTTTCAGCGATAAAGTGGCAGGGATCTGGACTGATTACTCAAATGATAATGATCTGTTCGTCCTCGACGATTCTGATGTGGATGAAGAGGACGAAGACCCTCGATGCCCGACGATCCGAGTCCCGCATGATGATAAGGTCAGAGTTGTCAAAATTCTCGAATGCCATTATCGTTAGTACTCTCGGACAAATTTTCCATTCAACTTTATGAGCAGGAAGCTGCCTCAGATGTGGTCCAAGAAAGGTATAGTCAGAGTCTCCGATGTGGGCTATGGCTTTTATATTGTGAAGTTTGATACATTGGCTGATTTTGAGCGGCTATGTTTGGTGGTCCTTGGATGATCAACGATCACTACGTTGTTATTGAGGAATGGAGACCTCTTTTTCGTCCGGAGGCAACCCTCCTTACCACACTGAGGGTGTGGGTTCGCCTCCCGGGGTTACCCTTCGAATATTTTGACAGAAATGTTCTCAAGATGATTGGTGATCGAATTGGCAAAACTGTGAGAATCGATCATACGACTCTCGAAGGCAACAAAGGAAATTTTGCTCGTATCTGTGTGGAAGTTGATCTGTCCAAGCCCCTGCTTTCCAAATACAGGCTTCATCGTAGGGTGAAGAGAATTGAGTATGAAGGTTTACACACCATATGTACACTTGTGGGTGTTATGTCCATAAAGATGAGATGTGTACGAAAGATCAGGATGAAGCCAACGTTGAGAATGAGTCGTCTACTTTCGTCAATCCCATCTTTCAGGGAAGCTCCGACGAAATCAGACCTAAGGTTGAAGAAGATTTCGGGCCGTGGATGAAAGTCAAAAAACATAAACGGAAGTTGAAACAGACATTGCCGGAGAAGGCTGCATCACCGACGAACCTCGCTGCTTCGCCGGAGGATGGAAAAGGAAATAGATTCTCGGCATTAATTAAGGAAACTAATGAGAATCATTCAGAGGAGCTAATTGTGGACACAGAGCCGTTGGTGGAAATCCTAAGAGACTTACCCCACGTTGATTCTGCTTTGCTTGATAAGGAAAATAATGACCCAAATCCCTTTAATCAAGTTCAAGTTGTCTCTACCCCTTGGCTGAGCCTTCTAAAACTGTTTTTACTCCTGAGTTGGTGGAAAAGGCCCTAAAGTCGGATGGGCCTTTTTCGCAAGCCCAGAACCAAGATCGAGAAGGCCGAAGCCCGCTGCCAGCTTCTGCTCAAACGGCCTCTCCTGAGCTCCCAGCAGACGGCAAAGGGGTTGGCCCCGTTGACCCGGGCCTAAAGAAGTCTCATGTGGCAAGGGTAGTGTCTTCTGATTCTGTCATTCCCAAAGGCCAAGGATCCCCTTCTTCACAGAAGAACAAACAGTCGGTTGGAAGAGGCGTGAAGAATCCATCTCTGTCGTCTAAATCGACTAAATCCAACTTTGGATCAAATGTTAAAGCTCTGAATCTTAATCGCCTGGCAGATGATGGTCCGGCAGATATGGAAACGACCTAATCTATGGCCCCGGTTCTTCGTCTTGAAGGGATCTTTCTTTACCCTTTTTTAATGATTCCAAATTTCTTTTGCTGGAATTGCTGTGGTGCTGGCCACAAGTCTTTTCTTACTAGTTTTAAGGCTTACTTTAGCTCGTTTAAATTTTCCGTAGCAGTCATTGTGGAGCCGAAGATTAGCAAAGAGAGAGCTGCTAAGGTGATCGAAAAGCTTAGTTTGGGAGCTGTTTTTCGGGTTGATGCCGAAGGCTTCAAGGGAGGAATTTGGGTTGTCTGGGACCCAACCTCAGTTTTGCTTAATGTCGTGGATTTTGGAAGTCAGTTTGTTCATGTTGAAGGAAAGTTGGGAGATGGTTCGAAGTATTTTTTCACAGCCGTTTACGCCAGCCCCCGCTCAACGCAGAGAGTGCTCCTTTGGGATGATCTGAACGCATTTCCTCTAATATGGGTCATCCTTGGATCGTGCTCGGCGATTTTAAATCCATTTTGTCTGCTGAGGACAAAAGGGGAGGCTCTCCGTTCAATCGTAGCCGTAATAAATCGTTCATCGACACCGTTGACATTCGTGGGCTTTCTGATTTGCGGTTTGGGGGACCAAGATTTACTTGGGCAAGGAATGGGGTTCTGGTGCGACTTGACAGAGCCCTCGTGAATTACCAGTGGCTGATTGCTTTCCCCGAGTCTTCAGTCTTTCACTTACACAAACTCAAGTCAGATCACAGGCCTATCCTTGTTCGTCCGATCTCTCAGGTGTTTTCCTCCAATACTAAGCCCTTGCATTTCCTTTCAGCTTGGTTTACTCACCCTAGTTTTCATTTTTTCTTGTCGAAAAAATGGTTGAAGGGCCATGAGTTACCCTTTGCTTTAACTAGTCTGTCTGCTGATCTCTGCAGTTGGAACAAACAGGTGTTTGGAAATATATTTTCCGTAGAAAGAAAAGACTCACGGAAGAGCTCAAGAAGGCTGATGAGGAAACTGCTTCCAACCCGAATGCTTTCAATAGATTAGAGGAGGATAAAGCTCGGAAGAAGTTAGAAACTGTGCTCTGGCAGGAAGAAGCTCTCTGGCTTAAAAAATCCAGGTGTAAATGGGTCATGGAGGGCGATAGGAATACTAAGTTTTTTCATATGGCTACTGTCAAGCGAAGGGCTGCTAATAGGATTACTCGTCTTAAGGACACGATGGGGAGTGGGTTGAGGATCAACATGAGCTTATGACCCTTGCTACGAACTATTATGCGACTTCTATCAGTCAAGTGGCATTTCCTCCACTCACTTACATGGGTTCTCGGCGAGAATCTCCCAAAGGGAAGGGGAGGCGTTGTCGAGGAATTTAACGCACGATGAAGTCTGGAGTGCCATTAAGAATATGGGGCCTTTGAAAGCCCCCGAAAAAGATGGTTTTAATCCTGCCTTCTATCAACAGTGCTGGAAGACGGTGGGGACTGACTTTGTTGACTTCGTCACCAGCTGTTTCAGGAATCCGGAGAAGGTTGAAGGGATTAAAGAGACACTCTTGACTCTCATCCCGAAGGTTCCGAATCCGACGTCTATGGTTAATTTTAGGCCGATTAGCCTCTGCAATGTGGTCTACAAAACCCTGACAAAATGCATTGCCAACCGCATTAAGGGTTTCATGGATAAGCTTACTCACCCCTCCCAGACTAGTTTTGTGCCGGGTAGACATATCACTGACAACATCGTGATTATTCAAGAAGCTGTTCATTCTTTAAGAGCAAAAAAGAAGGGCATTCCTCAAATGATTGTGAAGGTCGACCTTTCTAAAGCTTATGATAAATTGAGTGGAATTTCGTGGATGACTCTCTTCTTCATGCGGGCTTCCGGATAAGCTTCGTGAGGTTATTATGCGATGCATCTCTTCGCCGAAGTTTCAAGTACTCTGGAATGGTAATTGTTCTGAGAGTTTCAACCCCTCTCGAGGCCTGAGACAAGGGTGCCCCCTCTCGCCGTATTTGTTTACTCTATGTATCGAACGGCTTAGCAAAATGTTCGATTCAGCTGTGACCTTTAAGTACTGGAAGCCGGTTCAACTGGTTAGGAATGGCGAGCCTCTCTCTCACATGTTTTTTGCAGATGATTTGGTTTTCCTGGGTCAAGCTTCCCTGGATCAGGCTAGGTCATGATGGATATTGCTGTGATAATGATGGAGGTTGGGATCTGAACTTTTTGTCTCTTTCTCTACCGTCTAACATTGTTATGCAGGTCTTGGGAATGAATCCCCCAAACCAAAATCTTGGAGACGCTCTATGGTTTGGGGATTGGAAGCTAAGGGCAATTTTTCTATCAAGACAGCTTATCTCCTCCTAAAGGACATTAATGTGGATGAAACCTCTTTGAGCTGGAGGTATGTTTGGAATTGGAAAGGCCCAAACAAAGTGAAACACTTTATATGGCTTGCCTCGCATAATCGTCTCATGACGAATGAGGAGCGACACCGACGTCATCTCACAAACCAGGTCAGTTGTACTCGTTGTTTCTTGGCTTCTGAATCCATTGAACATGTTATTCGCGCTTGCCCGTTTGCAGTGCAGGTTTGGAACGCAGTCCTCCCTTTGGCCATCTCGCAGCTGGATGGACGCTTACCCTTTGCTGAATGGTGGCACAAAAACCTGGAGGACAAGAAGTGCAACATACCTTTTGGTATTACGGCATGGATGCTAAGAAAAAATCGGAATCTCCTTATTTTCGAAAACAAGAGACAACCAGCTTCCTCTGTGGCGGAGCAGTGTAGGTTTTGGACCGATTTGTACTCACGAGCTGGAAGACCAACCAACTGGGCCGAGAAGCGCCGAGTTTAGCTCGGCAGACCCAGTTGGTTGCGTGGCGGCCGGGAGAGGAAGGTTGGTCCACTTTGAACACTGATGGGTCCCGATACAGCGGTAGATCTACGACAGCAATCGGCAGCTTAATCAGAGATGCCAGAGGGAGTTTCATTCGGGCTTACAGTGCCAATATCGGGGACTGCTCAATTACCAGAGCTGAGATCAAAGCTATCGTTGAGGGAACTAAGCTGGCGTGGTCTTTAGGGATTAAGAAGCTTAACATTCAATCGGATTCTTCTACTGCTATCTCGCTTCTGTCCACGGATGAGGCTGTCAACCGTAGTCATGCTTCATTGGTGTTTGAATTCAAAGAGCTTCGATCAAGACAATGGGACATCACGTTCACACATGTGTTTAGAGAAGCTAATTATGCAGCGGATTACTTGGCGAATTTAGGTCATAGTCTGAGTTTTGGTATTCATGTGTATTATGTAGCTGATGCTACGTGATGTTATTGGCTTAAGTACGACCTCATCGGGGTTGCTATGCCACGTTTGACTCTTATTAATACTTAATTCGGGACTCTGGTCCCTCTTTTTCACCAAAAAAAAAAAGCTATGGGGACTCATATGAGTATATAACATGTATCCATGTCCTTTGTGGTACTTGCCTAACTTGGGGTGAAATTCGGGACTCGAACGAGACTCTGTCCCGAATTCTCAAAATCCCAAATTTAATGTCTTTTTTAAATTCTCGAATTTCTAATGAAGTATTTGAAAATCCCAAATTTGGTCGATTTTTTTTTTTTAACAGGAATAGGAATTCCAGATTTCTAGTCCCACACTCCCACCACCGAATTTCCAACACTATGGTTGGTTTCATGAACAATATATTTGAATCACGTCAGTTCATATAACGTTAAAAAGGTTAGCAGAGAGCATATTCAGAACACAAAAAAGAAGAACAATCAATCGTCTCTGTTATACTAGATCTTCCTGAACAAGAACAGAGGATATAAGAAAAAGCAGACAGTGAAAATCAGAATGTTAATCCCCACCTTTTTTCTCAATTCAATATTCAATGGATGAAAAGGCAAAAGGGAGGAAAAGCAAAGCAAGCTGGAAGAAATCATTAGCCATTTGCTAACAAAAGCAATTTAAAAGCAGCTTCATAATTCATACCTGTCTCAGACTCTGAGTTCAGATCCCTTTCTTCTTCTTTTCTCCAATTCAATTCATGAATGTAACCCTAAATCCCTAATAGTAGTAATGAGTTTCAAAGAAGCCAAAAGAATGATGAGCGTTAAAGGCGGCGGAGGTGCTCCTTCATCTTCAGATCTTCTTGTTTGTTTTCCTCCCCATCTCACCCTCATGCCGAAGCGCATCCAATCAAGTAGTAACCGCGGCGGCGGCCACCACCGCCGCGGTAACAGCGCTGGCGGCGGCCACTACCTCAAAGCAAGCCCCGTGGTGCTACGTCGAGAGATGACGAAGAAGATGAGTTTGGATACATCGGAACCAACGTCTCCCAAAGTGACCTGTGCAGGGCAGGTGAAAGTAAGACGACGTAAGGGAGGGAATTGTAAGAGTTGGCAGTCTGTTATGGAAGAAATTGAGAGAATTCGGAAGCAGAGGAATAAGAGATCCAGCAGCAGCTGGACCGGATCTCTTGGGTTCCTTGCTTGTCTTAGGAATTTACGGTTCGATCTCAGGTGCTTTGGTTCTTTCCCACAGTCATCGGAGATCAATTCGGACGATGAAGATGTAATTGAGGAAGCAGAAGAAGAAGAAGAAGAAGACGTTGCTGCTAGCAGCAACGATTCAAGAACTGTGTTCTCAAAATGGTCGTTCATGGTGTTGCAGGATGAGAAGGGAATTAATAGTACTACTAGTAATGAAGGAGACGTTGACTCTGCCGTTCCGGATGTAATTCCTCCGCCAAATGCTCTGCTGCTAATGCGATGCAGGTCAGCTCCTCCGGCAAAGACTTTCCGCCAACAGAATCAACAAGAAGAAGTAAAATTTAACGAGGAGAAAAAAGAAGAAGAGGAGGAACTGGAGAAGACAAGGAAGAAGAATTTGAAGGTGTTGATGGAAGAAGAGAAGAAGGGAGAGATGGATAGATCAGTAGTGATGAGATACGAAACAGGTGAAGACGACTGCTACAAAATAATGTCGACTGAGATAGCGAAAGAGACGTGGGTTGTTGGCGGTGGTGGGATGAGAGGAGTTTGCAGTACTACTACTACTGCTCTGTCGAGAAGTCGAAGCTGGAAGTGATGATGATTGATGATCATCTTCTTCATCTTCATCAATCAGAATTCAGAAGAATCTTCCTCTTCCTCTCTGTTTTTTCTTTCTGTTTCTGCAGTCTGTGTGTACAAAGTAAACAAATACAAACTATATATTTATGTATCTATTTTGAAGCAATGAATCGTTTGGACATGACAAAGGTTTAATTTGTTCTGAAGCAAATGAATCGTGTTCGTGTGGGGAAAATTAAGAGGAGTAAGACCATCTCCAATGCTGGGCTATATTGGGTAAAAAGTGGATTTGTTTAGCAAAACACTACTTTAATGCATTGGCTAAAAACTGGGGATTGTATAAAAATTGTATATTTTTGTGGATATTTAGCCAAAGTGAAAGGGAAATTAGCTATAATGGGTAAATGGGGACCACCAATTAATTTTATGTATACATCAGCTCAATTGTTTATAATTAATTGTTACATAAATTTTAATTGTCTAGGATCATCAAACGAAAATTATTTTTCAAGTCGAGAACAAAGAATAATCGTTCAAGTTGCATCATTGTTGGGAAGACCTTTAATATTGTTCAAAATTCTTGGAATAATTTCACGTCCCCTAACACCCATTCCACCGATGGTGTCGTCTGGTCTCTACCATGCCATACCAAGTTGATTCGAATATGAGAAAAGAATAAGCAAGATATGAAGATAATGAGTATGAATCTTTCTCAAGTTAGTGTGAGTACTAGGTATTGGTTCTAAGCACAAATATATAGGATCGTAGCCTCGTACCAAGCTGATCCGAATATAACCCCAAGAGGATCTAACTCTAGCTCATGGGAGGACACCTATTCTCCCAACACCACATGAGACTAAGTTAATGTGTTTTCTTTTTCAACTAAGGTAATGTATTTTATATTGAACTACGTTAATGAATTTTCTTTTGAACTAAGTTGATGTCATATTTAATGGAAGAAAAACAAAGTATATCGGAATTAAAAAAAATTACATCGAAGTGTTCATTATAATTAATTAGTATTGTCTATGTAAAAAGAATAAACTAATTTGTTAATAAAAATGATGAGATATAGGTTTACATTGAAAACATAATAATCATAGCTAAATATAGCCATGACAACATTGGAGCATATTCACTTTCTGTCATGCTAAATTGTGTAAAATTAGCTTTAAAAATGGCTTTTTTAACCATATCATTGGAGATGGTCTAAAGCAGCAGTCCCTCTGAGATTGAATAATATCAATGATGATTTGATTTATCATTTCTAGTTTATTTTCATATTTCTATTCATATGTGTTGATTAGGAGCTTCATGAATGTTTATTCTTATCTTGTGTGCCAAACTTGATTATGAATTGTTGGATCTAAGGTCATCTCCAATTACCCTAAATTTTAAAGCTTTATGGTAAAAGCTCCAATTTGATTGGTTGATATTAAAAAGAATTGAATAAAATAAATAAAAAAGATGAAATTATAGAAGAGAGAAATGATTTTATTGATGCATTTTATAAAGTTTTATGCAAAAGGTTTATGTACATAGAGCTTTTGCATAAAGTTTTATAAAATGAATCAATCAAATCACTCTTCTCTCTTATAATTTCATCTTTTTATTTATTTAATTCAATTTTTTTTTATATCAACCAATTAAATTGGAGCTTTTAAACTTTAAAATTTAAAGTCATTGGAGATACTCTAAGTAGACTCGACAGACCCTTTATCTAAGAAAAGCTAAAATCAACAATTATACAAGCTTACTCCCTATGGTTGGGTCATTAGAGCATCTACAATGGTGGTTAGGGCCGAATCGAGCTGAACTCCCCCAAGCTCGAGTTCGGCTCGTTTAATTTTTGCTCGGCTCGAGCTCGGCTCGGATTCGAATCGAGCTTCGATAATTGAGCTTGAGTTCGATTCGTTAAGAATTTGCTCGATTCGGGCTCGGCTTGAGCTCGATTCGAGCTCGTTCGTTAAGTTCAGTAAACGAATCTTGAAACGAGCCAGAGCTCGAGCTCGATTTGAGTTTCGTTCGTTAAGATTCGTAAACGAACCTTTAAACGAGCCGACCCGTTTCATGTGCTAATTCAAGCTCGTTTAAAAAAAGTAGGCTCTTTTATAGTTCGGCTCGACTCGTTTAGTTCATTTTTTTTGTGGGATAAGTTTATGAATATAAAATTAGGATTAACGGATGAATTTAAAATTAGGATTAAATTAGGTTGAATCGTGGAATAAGTTTATGAATTTTTTTTGTGACTTGTCCTAATTCTATTTTTTTATATATATTTTATATTTTCAAGTTTCCAATAATTAATAAGGCATGATCTATTTATTTAATTTTAAATTTAAATTTATAATTAATAACCTCATAAAATCATGAAAAATTATATTTTAAATATAAAAAGTCTAATCTAAATTATAATTAATGAACACATCAACTTACTAAATTCTCTATTTTAAAAAAAACTTACTAAACTCTATAGCGACAATTCATATCAACATAATCTTAAACCATGAACCCTAAGTTATAATGTCAATTCATATCAATATAACCATAAGTTCATATACACTAAGTCTATAACGTGTTATTATCAAACTCTAATTCACTAAACTGTATAACGTGTTATAGTGAGACCCTAATTCACTAAATTTATAACACATCAAACGTTTTATAGATAAACATAGTTATGAACTATGTTAATGGACCCTAAATCAATATTTACATCTTAACAATCAACATTGTTAAGTTATAATGTCAATTCATATCCACGTAATCCTAAACCCTAAACTCTAAACCCGAAACCCGAAACACTAAACCTAGTAAGATGTAATGTCAATTCATATCAACATAATACTAAGTTCATATACACTAAGTCTATAACATGTTATTACAAACCCAATATCGCTATACTATATAACGTATTTTTGTGATATTGTCAATTCATATCAACATAATCATAAACCCTAAACCCTAGACCCTAAGCTTTAAACCCTACACCCTAAACCCTAAAATTAGTAAGATATAATGTCAATTCAGATCTACATAATATTAAGTTCATAACACTAAGTCTATAACGTGTTATTGTCAAACCCTAATTCACTATACTATATATGTATTATCGTAAAACTCAATTCACTAAACTTATCATTTGTTATGAACTCTAATTCATTGAACTTTATGATATGTTAGCATGCCAAATATGCAATAGATAATTTAAATATATCAACAAATCAAAAGCCCAACTATATATTGATCACGTCTAATTGCCTTGCTCGACAAAAAGTTCTTTTCTACACATAATCCAAATTTAGTGGTAAAAGTGTGATTCGTTCGATTACATTTATAGTAGTTAAATGATATTATTACAAATATGTTAATTAGCCTTAATTCTATCAATGCGTTCATGAACATATATACGTACAATCTTGTTCACAAACCTATATAAACGAATCACTTCACAAACTCTTATCGAACATGTTCACGAATGTTACTAACGAGCTTGTTCGCGAACTCTTATCGAACATGTTTGCGAATATAGTTAACGAGCTTTTTCACGAACCTATAAACGAACCAGTTCACGAACTGTTACACGAATATGTTCGCGAATATCATTAACGAACTGTTTGTGAATAATAAACGAGCCTGTTCGCGAACAAGGCTCGTCGAGCTTCCGAACCGAACATGTTCGCGAACAAGCCGAGCCAAACCCCACTAGGCTTGGATTCGGCTCGTTTATAAACGAACCTGTTCGCGAACATGTTTGCTTCGAACCGAATCGAGTCACGAACGCATTTTCCCGAACCGAACGCCGAGTGAATCTCGAGCAGCTCTGTTCGTTAACAGCCCTAATGGTGGTGTAATTTAAAGCTTTAACTAGTATGCCACATCATCTTTTTAGTACACTTTAATTTATAAAGCTATTCCTACAATGACATGAAACTTATAAAGCTTTATAACCTTTTAAATATTAATAAATAATATAATATGATTAAAATATTTAAGGAAAATAGCACTTTGCCCCCTATATTTTGCCAATATTACAAATAGCCCCCTATATAAATACAACCATCTAATTTGATCACTTTACATTTTGGGTCTTTCCATAGCACTTATCATTTTCATTACGTCAATTGGTACGCATTCAGTACACCACACTAGCTCCAAGACCATGTATCATCTGACTAAGTATTTTATGATTGAGAATATACGTATATATAATTACAAATTATGAAATCGACAAATAAATCGCCTAAAAATTAATAATATAATAAAAATTAAAATATTATTAAAATAATACATCCCTTTGATGATAAATAGGTCAAACTCAATTTACATTAGAAATTTGATGGAATACAATGAAAAATGCAAACAATTAGTCCAAGCCTAAAAATGTATATCTTCAATATATGGGGTGTGGTTACTGAAACAGAAATATATTATTTGTTGGAGGTAACCATATATTTCGCCAAAATCTAAGCTGATAAGATTGAAAACCCTCTATAAATTGAATAATATTAAACTTTAACATTACTAACTTTTCCACATGGAGCCAAATTATTTCACGAGGTTATTGGGTAGTCATTATAATGGTGAATCACTTCATCCTCAATACACGACTCCACCACCTCA
This sequence comes from Linum lewisii, assembly GCA_034768395.1. Lineage (NCBI taxonomy): Eukaryota > Viridiplantae > Streptophyta > Magnoliopsida > Malpighiales > Linaceae > Linum > Linum lewisii. Next base: position 70,885,967 of record CM068297.1, on the reverse strand, counting down.
GGTGCAAGGTTCTTCACAGTTTCAAGAACGCCAAGGTATCCCGAATTTTCCATATTATTCAAACCCTCATATCCCCATGTATCCACACTATGAGTATTTCAATCCAGCAATGCAACAACAATATCCACCGCAAAGTATGCCAACACCGCCTGCCGATACAAGACCTATGATATGGCACACGTACTGACCATTATGACGAGTACCTACGCATCGGAGAGAGCACTGCAATTGAGTGTTAATGAAATTTTGTCGATGTATTATTGAGGTATTTGGAAGTGAATATTTGAGGAAGCCTAATAGTAATGATGTCCAACGATTGCTTCAATTACATTCGGAAGTCCATGGATTTCTGGGCATGCTGGGGAGTATTGATTGCATGCATTGGCCATGGAAAAATTGCCCGGTGGCCTGGAAAGGACAATTTAATAGAGGTGATCAAGGTGTTCCGACAATAATGTTAGAAGTGGTAGCATCACAAGACCTTTGGATATGGCATGCATTTTTTGGTGTCGCAGGATCTAACAATGACATCAACGTACTCAACCAATCCCCATTGTTCAATGACGTATTGGGGGGTACTCACCAGATATTCAATTTACAGTTAATGGCACAACGTACACGAAAGGTTATTATCTTGCTGATGGAATATATCCAGAATGGGCTACAATGGTGAAGAGCTTTGCATACCCAGAAGATCCGAAGAGGAAGAAATTCAAGAAAATGCAAGAAGCTGCAAGAAAGGATGTGGAACGAGCATTTGGAGTTCTCCAAGTACGGTGGGCAATTGTACATGGTGCAGCTCGATTTTGGCACCGCCAAAAACTTAAAGATATAATGTATGCTTGTGTCATATTGCATAATATGATTGTAGAAAACGAAGGGAATGCAATAATTACATGGTCAGACGATGATGTTGATCCTCCAATATCGGTGTCTCGTGGATCAGTTGAAGGGTTTCATCAATATCTCCGCAGGCATGCATAATTATGTGACCGTGAAGTACATCAACAACTGAGAGCAGATTTGGTGGAGCATATTTGGCAACGTTTCGGAGATGACACTGAACATTGAACCTGTGTTGCAATTTTTTTAATAAATGTGTCACTGCAATCTTTATATTATTTGTGTTTTTATTGCATTTTAAATTAGCTGTACCAATTTTACTGGAATATTGATGTTTTAAATTTATGCAGTCATTCATGTTAATGTACATTCGTAGTGATACATTTTTATGTCATTTTGATTAATTGAAATTGGTAGGAAAATATTAAATAAATGAGTAATTTAAATAAAAATTTGAAAAAATGTAAAAAATTAGGAGAGAGAAATGAGTTGATTGGTGAATTTCATAAAGTTTTTTGCAAAAGCTTTGAATTACAAAGCTTTTGCATTCTCTCTCTTCCAAAATTGTCACCTCATATTATTTTATAGAATATAATATTTACACTTAAAACTTTAAACTTTTAAACCCTACCATTGTAGTCCCTAAAGCTTTATGTATATAAAGTTTTTAGTGCCACCTCAACCTCTTCTATGGTTATAAAGCTTTTTGTAAAAGCTTTAAACTTTTTAAATAAGACCATTGTAGATGCTCTTAGTCCATCGTTAAGAATTAGAAAGTAGACTTACAATACTCAGTAGACTAAGTTTGAGGAGTTAACTTTTTGGTAACTAAGTTTCGTGGAAAATTCATTTTGGTATATATCGTTTCAAAAGTTCCATTTCAGTGATGTTTGTTTCAGAAAATCTCGAAACAATACTTTCGTTCAAATTTTCGGTAAATGCTGACGTTGCAGTTGAGTCACACATCTCAGTCAGTTAAAATATTAATAAAACTAATAATTTTATTAGTTTAATATTAAAATTACATTTTAATTTAAATAATTAATTTTTAAAAATAATCCTAATTTCTGAACCGCTTTCTCTTTCCTCCCTCCTCCCATGACACGTCAATGAACTCGCTAACTAACCAATAAATCGGGTTGTCATTTCTATATGGCTCTCTATGTATAATGTAGGTCATATACACCAAATATACCTAAGTAGATGAGAGTCGTGTTCTCACGAACGTTCTATTTGCAGCTACTAAGTTTGTGCTAAAATGATCAATCAAAAGAGAGAATGACCGCACAAGAGGTCGGGAAATCCTACCATTAGGACACCCCAAAGTGTCCTCATATGAGGACACCTCTTAGAGTCGTAGGATTTAATCTTACAAATCTGAAGGCCAATATTAATTGGACATAAGGGTAATTTCAATATTTTATTTATTACAGATTTTAATTATTGTTTATTAATTTTCAGATTTGCAGTTACATGGCTGATTTTGTATTCCTTTTCTGCTCTTTTTTTTGCTCAATTTAATTTATGATTAAATTAATTATCATTTTTTTAATTACTTCTTCATCTTCTTCTCTATTCTCGGCCGTTTTTGTTGTGTACCTCCGGTGGTTTTTATTTGAGATTAATTTTCTAGCACTTTATTTGAGATTAATTTTCTAACTCTTTTATCATTTCGGAACAGTTCCTCTTTTATTGGTTCGGAATAGTGATCCATTTCAAAAGTAATGGAACGTGTTGAAAATCGATTTTGAAAATGGAACAATATACGGAACAATATCTGTTCCATAAGTAACTATACGGAACAATATATGTTCCATACGTAACTATACGGAACAATATATGTTCCATAAGTAACTATACGGAACAATATATGTTCCATACGGAACTATACGGAACAATATCTGTTCCATACGTAACTATACGGAATAATATCTGTTCCATAATATCAAATAACTCCCATACTGATTTCATTTCAATTCAAACAATAACTCCAAAGAAAATCCTAGAAATTAAGCATTTTTCATAGGAATTACAGAAACACCTTGTAAAGCGAGATTTGACTGATAAAATTGCTATGGAAATATCATTATAAATCTAATTAGAAAACGACAAGCCGTTTAGAAACAGCAGGCGCGTAGCTCTTGCTCCGGGGATACTTAGGGCTGTTGACGAACCAAGCTGCTCGTGTTCGGCTCGGTGTTCGGCTCGGAAAAAGCTCGATCGTGACTCGGCTCGAAACGAACCGAGCTGGCTCGCGAGCCGGCTCGTTTATAAACGAGCCGAGCTCGAGCTCATGCCTGCTCGGCTCGGCTGGCTCGCGAGCCAGCTCGGTTCGTTGGCTCGAACGATGCAGCTCGCGAGCTGGCTCGTTACACGGCTCGTCGAGCAGCTCGAGAATGGCTCGTGAGCTGGCTCGATTAAGTAGCTCGCGAGCTAGCTCGATTTTGGAGCTCGCGAGCTAGCTCGATTTCGTAGCTCGTGAAATGGCTCGATTTTGGCTAATGAAATGGTTCGATTTTGGCTAATTAAAACACGAGCTCGATCCGAGCTCGAAAGCTTGCAAACGACCTCGATCCGAGCTTAACGAGCCTACACGAGCTCGAGCTCGAGCTCGAGTGCAAGCTTTCGAGCTCTACTCAAGCTCGGGCTCGTTTAGACTTGTTAACGAGCCTTAACGAGCTCGAGCTCGTGTAGGCTCGTTAACGAGCTAGCTTCGAGCCGAGTCGAGCCGAGCTCGAGCCAAGAAAACTTTGGTCGAGCCGAGCTCGAGCTCGAGTGTGAAAGCTCGACACGAGCTCGAGCCGAGCTCGAGCCAGCATTCAAACCTCACGAGCCGAGCTCGAGCTGGGCAAAGCTCGGCTCGACTCGGCTCGTCAGCACCCCTAGGGATACTTATCTCCAAGCTTGTCATTAATTTTCCCGGTCCCGGCTCCGGCAGCTCCAGCAGCGTCGTCTTCAAATTCTTCACAAGCGTTATCCTCATCAATCCTACCCATGAATCCCATCCCCACGCTCACTCTTTAGAAGCGCCTTCTCAGATCTGGAAGCCTCCCTCTCTTGCTGTCGGATCTGCCGCAGCTGCTGCACGTACATCTCCGCCTCGTTCTCGTGGCCGTAGTAACGGACGGAGGCTGCTCTCATTAGCTCGTGTAGGTCTTCTCCGCTGCCAATATTGGTGATGGAAGAGGCGACACTGAGGCTGCGGGGGCGGGGGAGGGGGCGTAGTGCTGTTGGCCGGTGGAGTAGTGGTGGTTGCGGCGACGGTTTTGGCGGGGTCCGGCGGCGCAGTCAGTTAAGCGGGGGAGGGGGTTATGAGAGGATTGTGGCGGCGGTTCTTGTGGAGAAGGAAGGAGTTGCAGTAAGGCTGGTGGTTGTAAAATAGAATTAGGGTTTGTAAAACCCTAATATGATTTAGTATATATACGAGTTTCAAATTACTATTTTGTCCAGATTAATTTAGGCCATTAGATCCACCTTCTAATCCTACGGTTCTAAGGGGTGTCCTAATATGAGGACACTAAGGGGTGTCCTAACAGTAGTAGATCCCCAAGAGGTCTCCCACTTGCTGATAACCGTCCCTTCAACTCGTCTCAAGACAGTCCGCCATCCAGTAAGTCGAGCCGCCCTTTTATTGACATTCTTGTCTCTTACACACATCTCATGGGTGTTTCAAGGATGCGCATGCCTGCAATATCGTAATTTTTGTTGGTCAGCAGTACATATCAAGGATGTTGTTCAGTGGCGGATCCAGGATGGATCATGACACTGGGCCATTTCGTCAAATTATAATATATTGGGCTAAATCAGAAAAATCACTAGGCCAATTCATTTATATACATGAAAATACATATAGTTTAGTAGCTCTAGACTCGAAAGTGGGGTGGGCCGCGGCCCGGGGAACCCCACCCCTAGATCCGCCCCTAATGTTGTTGCTCAAGTTACATCCCTAGTCAACTGGAGGAGCTTCCTCAACTTGGAGGGAGACCCAATCATTGCAGGCATTTGTTCGTTCCTGGATGCTTGACATAGTTTTCGCCTTCGGTTGGTGCTTCTACAAGTAATCAGTGCGACTCATTATGTTGCTCGACACACTCTAAGTTGTTTCCGAAGTCGGAGATTGGTATACCTCTCAACTTGGGTTGACACACGTTCTTTAATGTATACTATCTTGCTATATCATACGGGTGCTATCTCTGGAAAAAAAATGAAAGAAAAGTATCTTCAATAAATCCAACCGACTTTTTTTTGCCATAGATAACTCCCGCAGGAAAAAAGGAGATAACCATACACAAATAAAAATTAAGTGTCCGCCCAAGCCGAAAGGTTTACCACTCCTTGGATTGGGAGACAACGAAGCGCATGACGAGCCACATAAAGGGCTGCCGTATTAGACTGACGTGGAACCATCATAAGTCTTGTTTGTGGAAGAGTGTTCAAATAGTTCCAAATTTCTGTCACCAAAACCCCCTTTCACGAGTAAAAACTTGACGATTTGAGATTGAATGATGAACTTACATTGCATCTCCCTAGATGTCCACTTCATACTACCCCATGAATCGACGGAGTTAGGGCTGGAAAAGCGGTTAAGGTTAATTGTCAAAACCGATTGATCGACCAATTTCGGTTAACCGTTGGTTAACCGATATATAATTCGGTCGGTGTGGCGGTCAAGGTTTTCTAAGTTGGTCGGTCATCGGTTAAATCCGTCCGGCTAACCAGGCTGACCGATGTTGACCGAAAGTTACCTACTGCCAAATTAGAAAATTAGGGTTTTCTAAGCTGGCTGGTCTTCCTCGAATCCTCTTCTCCAGACTCCGCCGTTCACTGAATCCTCTTCTCCAGCCTCCGCCGTTCACTCTTCAGTTCACTGAATCATCTTCTCCAGCCTCCGCGTTCACTCTTCCTCGAATCCTCTTTCTCTTTCTATTGAGACGCCGTCACGGCTTCTCCCCTCGCCTCCATGACTTTGCTTTGCTCGCTCACTCAATCGCTCTCGTTAATCCCGACGGTTTCGCTTCGCTCAAATCTCAATCGCTCTGCCTCTCTGACTCTGTGTTGCGACGCTTCATCCGACTCCTCTCGACGGCTTCTCCCATCAACACTCTCGAGTCCCTCCGGCTTCTCCGGTTCTCCCCTCGATGCCTTCTTCTTCTTCCTCAAGTTGAGTGTAAGACAGACCTTCTCGACTCTCGAACTGGGACTCTGGATTTGTTTCAGGTTCTTTCTTTCTGGTACATGATTGAAGTTAGTGTTGTTTCTGTAAATTGTCACTCAATTTCTGAGTTTTGAGTTTCTTGGATTTCCAGATGGAGGGTGTCTCTTCACTTGTGGGGATGGTTCATTTGGCCAGCTCGGCCATGGGGATCAATCAAATTGCAGCACTCCTGTTAAAGTCTCTTACTTTGGCAGTAACGTTGAGCAGATGGCTTGTGGGATGCGGCATTCCCTCGTCTTACTAAAGGGTATGTTTCAAAATCGAATTACGAGAATGACAGTTACATATCAAACTGGTTCTTGTTTTAAACTGGTCGTTACGGTGTCATTGGTTTTGCAGGTGGTGTGGGGAACCAGGTCTATGGTTTTGGCTCTGGGAAGCGTGGCCATTCTCTTGGGGTTGCAATTCAGCTGATGGGAAGTTGTACACATGGGGAAAGAAATGGTCTTCCAAGGGGATCATCTTCAGGTTATAAAGATATGAAATTGATTGGTGGTTGTTTAGTAAGATTTCTGTTTTTTATGGACAGTTGCACCCTAGAAATTGAACATGGTGGATGGCATGAGAACCATTGCTTTGAAACTGGAGTTTGGAGCATCACATAACCATATATTTGAAAGGTATTGTCCATGTAAACTCTAGAGGGATTGTCCATTTAAACCACTGCCAGCATATTTGAAAGGTATTGTCCATTATTTAAGCGGTGCTCATTTCATAAACTGGGTATGTGGCTATGTACTTTCCATTTCCTCTTTCTACAGTCGATGATTGTTGTCATCAATTACCCAGAAAATGAACAAGTATTCCATCCAGGTGTTTCTAATTCTATCTTCCCAATGCTCCTAAATTCTCATTCTGATTTCAAGGAATGATGGAAGTTATGGGTTTAGTTTAGTGGTAGCCTAATGAAGCTGGTATCTTAACTTGGAAGTTGGAAACAAAGCTGAAAACATGCCCTCTAATCTCTACTATCATCTAATTTTGTGATCTCATAGATGACTCTTCCACTGTTTCTAATTCTGTTTGTTGTTGGTGTGGAACAATCAGCAGTTCAGCATAAGAACATAGCATAGCAGCAGTCTGATTTATAATGATTAATTGCTGCCTTAGAAGTGAGAAAAGGAGAATGAAGTTGCTGTCTCGTGGTTCTTCCTCTCAAGTCAGGATTTGTCAACTGCTTGGTAACAACCCAACACAAGCAAAGTCCTAAGAATGTATTGAAGTAACCTCTCTTCATAATTGGATAAGCTTGTTTGTTTGTTCATTCAATAAAAAATAGTTATCATGGTGTATATGTATATGTATCATACTAATGTAATGTTGCCGATTTTTACATAAAATCGGTCAGAATTTGGTTGAATTTACTATATTCGGTCAAAATCGGTCGAAAGTACAGATTCGGTCAAAATCGGTCAAATTTCGGTAAAAAATTAGGTCGGTCGAAATAGGTTCGGTCAAAATTTTGGTCGGCTAAATGTCCATAAATCGGGTCGGTCAATTTTCGGTTTTGACCGAATTCGGCCAAAAAATCCATATAAAAAAATCGGTCGGCTAATCGGTCAAAGGCGTCTTAGGGACGGTTAACTCTAGGTTAACCGATTTTCATCAGTTTTTGACCGAACCGACGATTCCCAGCCCTAGACGGAGTACACAATCATCATTGACAGCCAAAAACTCAAAAAGAAAAGGATAGGAAATATCTTTCACAACCTTTTTTTTTGGTCGAGCACTCCCACGGAAGAGAGGGCCAAGATCGCCTAAACTAAGTAGAAGGGGGGAGAAGAGGGTGGGGGTGGGGTGGACGAACAAACCGAAGAAGAAAAAAACTAAACTTTTAACAATTCCAATTATAAAAAATGAATTAACATTAAATAAGAAATAAATTAGAAATGAAAAAGGAAAAAGAAAAAATTAATCAAAACATGATAAAAATTTGAGTTTTGTCCCAAAACAGCAACTAAAAAACTAATTATAAGAACACAATCAAAACAGTTAATGAGAACACGGTAAATGAATTAATAATTAAAGTAATTAAATAAAGCAAAACAAACTTAAGTTAATAAAAAATTGAACATGTTGCCAACACCCACGTTCACAGAACATGGCCTATCCACACGGCCACACCACGTTTCAAAAATTCATCGGAGGAAGCCGTTACACACCGGTGCGGCGCATAGTCATCGACGGCGAGAGATTGACCAAACCGTCAATTGGCAGAGCAGCACCTCCCGTTCCCGAGAAAACCAAACCCATCAAGATCGACCAACAACAAGAGCATCACGTGATCATGGATCAAGGGCGGGAGGGAGGTGGTGGCGAGTGGGAACTCGCTTTCCGGTCAGGACGAGGGCCGGGAGAGAAAAGCATGACGTCATCCGCAGAGCCGTAGCCAGCGGCGAGAACTTCGTCGTACTCCTTGTTGCAGCCAACAACGACTTGAGGAGGATGAGCAGAGTGAGATGGCGTTTGATTCTGCGGGATGAGTCGGAATCCGACTAACAGAGAAACTGTGAACAGAACAACCCATCCAACCAGTCGAAGGAGGCTCTGACGGCCTTCCGTCTCTAGCGATCAAAAGCAAACACAACAATCGAAATCTGTGAAGCTTTGAAGAAAAAAACTTCCCCATTGAAAAGCAAATCAGAATCTTCGGACCTCAGAACCAGCCAACCTGTCGAATTGAGAAGAAAAAAAGAAATACACCCCAAGGGTGGCATCAGGACTCCTGAGATCCTGTAATACAGTTCACGGGAAACCCGTAACTGGCATCGGAACAACACCGTCTTGACCCCAAGAGCCAACGTGACGGGTGCGAGAACTGAAAACAAGAAAAGAAAAGCAATGAGAAAGCCTCAATGCCGCCATTGATTGGCTTTCGAAGGCTTGGTAGATCTTGAATCGCCCATTCGTCTTCGTTGTCGTCTGGGGATCGGCGGTTGCGGGAGCGGTGGATTGGATCTCTTGGCGATAAGGAGCCTTGCCGTCCGCAGCACATCGGGAGGTGTTGTTGATCGAGATTATGATTCGTCGGTGGTTTTGATCGGAGAAGTGAAAGCAGAGAGAAGAAGATATTGTCGACGCGAATTAATGAGAAAAATATCTTTCACAACCTTTAATATCCTTATAATCAATTTAGTCCTTGGGATCTACTATTATGAGGACCCCTCTTAGTGTCCTTATATAAGGACACCTCTTTCTACCGTTGGATGGTGATCCACATCTAACGGCGTGGAACAAAGTAAGGGTAAATTTGGAAGCAGGGAAAGTTTAGAACCGGTATATAAGGTAAAAAAATTAGGGTTTTGATAGAAACCCATTTCACATATCATTCTAAAAAATAGCCGCATTCCCTTTCTCTCTTTCTTCACTCTCTCGTCGGAAACCTACTCCCCGCCGCCAACCGCCAATCGACCCTCACCCTCTCATCAACCGACCACCATTCATCTCCAAATGGCCACCGCGCCGATCTCCAAACGGCAGCACGACCATCTTCAACGGCCATCACACGCTCCTCGCCAATCATCCATCGGACGCCTCTTGCCAACCGGCACCGTACTCTCGCCAAACGACAGCCGCATCGTCACAAACCGGAGGAAGGGACACATCCACCGCGTCTCTCAACAGGAGCTTCTTTCCGCTACTGAGTTGCGTAACTGGATCTCGTTTATTTTCGATCTGGGTTGAGATTTTGTTTGTTAGTGGTAGATATAGGTAGGATGGGATTGGGATGTTGTTCTGGGGTCTCTGTTTTCCATTTTGTGAGACAGTGGGGGTGGAAGTCAGGTACGAAAGGGCTAATGTTGCTGGGTATTCTGTTTCTACCCATGTGCCCTGCTTCTACTTCTATTCTTAGGTCCCTTGGATTTTATGCTCTAGCTTGGCGTTTTTTCCCTGCTGTTGTTGCTAGGTTTTCTGTTCTAGTGTGTTTTGGGTAGATTGGAAGTGAGCTTGTACAATTTTTGCTTGTTCCTTTGTTTATAATACAACACAATTATCTAAAGGAAAACGGTTCCTTTTTGTTTATTTGGTACATGAATTGAAAATCAAATGTTTCTTTGTGGTTGATTTGGTACATGTTAGTGGGATGAAACCAGTTGTTCCTTCATGGAATTGCTAACCAATTGATACATTAATTCCAATCTTTAGCAACAAGTTGTACCAATATGATGATTTAGGAACATGTTCATCCTCTCGGATTAGGTTCCATTATGACGATTAGGAACATGTTATGAGTTGACGATTTAGGAACGGTGAAAAAATAATATGATGATTCATAATTAATTTCCACGAGTTCATTCATGATTTTTCCAAAGAAGAAAATGGGCAAAAAAGAAATAAAACCTTGTAACTGTCACAAAATAATTAATGAAAAAAAAGAGAAAATTACCCTAATACCCATCCTAATTTTAACCATTAGATTTTCATTAAAAAAATGAAAGGTATAGATTAGTGTCCTTATATAAGGACACTTAAAGAGGTCCTCATATTAGGAATTCCCTGTTTATTGAGGGCACATCCCATAAAAAGAAGTTACGAGTAACCAACCATTGTAAAACAAGAAACAGGTCAAACATTGGCTTATTATCTATTTTGGTCACTAACGTATTGAGTTTGTAACATAGTGGTCATTAACATTTCATGTGGTCATTAACCTATTGGAGTTTGTAACGAGTTGGTCATTCCGTCAAGTCTCCATCCATTTTCTGTTAAGTGATGGGGTTGGTTACCTAAATAGTCACTGAACTTTGGTCAAATAAACCGAAAGTCACTAAACAAAAAAAATTGCTATTGACATTACCATACTTTGACTCATTATCCAAGAGGTCACTATTAGCTATGGACATCCATTTTTCCGTCCATCCGCCTATGTGGACTTGCCAACTCCACTGCCACGTCATTTAAAGTGCCACATCACATCCTATCTACCCAAAATTAACCCAAGCACCCAATCAATTATCAACCCGATCTAATTACATAATCTAACCGAAAAACCAAATGAAATCTGGACACATCTCATCTCTCCTTCTCCCGATCCAATTATCCTCCGCCTTCCTCCTTCTCCCTCCGATCCAATTGAAGACAAGAATCAACTGAGTAGCACCATTTTGGCCACTAGAGTAATGAGTTACGACTCCCTCACAAGGTCACTAGCTCTACAAACACAAATCTCAAACTTCCGTCTTACCTGGAAACCCTACATCATCGAAGCTCAAAACAGGCTTCGGAATATCGCGTCCCTCAAGGGAATACCCACTGCTTCTTCTTCTCCCAATCGGAATACCCACTGCTTCGGAATACCCACTGCTTCTTCTTCTCCCAATCTCAATCTCAAATACCCAATGGTCATAATCTATGATACGGCGGGAACTGATTGACTTCCTCCTGCCGGCCGCCGTACCCGCCGACCGTCCTCTCCCCTCTCCTCTCATTATTGACTTCCTCAACTAGTTAATGGAGGCGTTCGACATACTTCCCAGCCTTCAGGAAGCGAGCGATACGGCCGACGACGAACTGAAGTCCGACCTTGGAGCTTCGGGATGAGCTCTTCTTGTTTGCGGCGGAGGAGCCGATTGTTTTTCCTCTTCCGGGCATCGGAGATCTGAGTGTATAAGATGAGATTTAGGATCTAAAATGTTCAGAGAAGTGAATCCGAAATCGTGCTAGAGAATTAGGTATTTGCAGGGTTGGGATTTGGGGAGGGAGGTTGGTTTTGTTATTTCGAAGAAGACAATGGGAGGGGGAGGCGGTGAGGTCGTCGGAGAGGGGAGAGGACGGCCGGCGGGGCCGGCGGCCGGCAGGAGAGTGTGGAGGTTGGTTCGACGGTGATGGGAAAGAGAAAGTGAAGGAGGAGGGAGGAGAAGGAGAAGGAGGAGGGAGAGAGAGTTTCAGATCTGGTTTTTTTGTTCAGATTTATTTTTTGGTTAGATTGGGTTCTTGGGTAGATAGGATCTGATGTGACACTTTAAATGACGTGGCAGTGGAGTTGGCAAGTCCACATAAGCGGATGGACGAAAAAATGGATGTCCGTCTAATAGTGACCTCTTAGATAATGAGTTAAAGTATGGTAATGTCAATAGCAATTTTTTTTGTTAGTGACTTCCGGGTTATTTGGCCAAAGTTCAGTGACTATTTAGATAACCAACCCTTAAGTGATGATATCAGCAATCCAACTCATCATTTTTGTCAATGTCACCTACTACCACATCATCCAATTAACCCCACTCAATTAACCAACCCTAACCTAACCCTTCCTAACCAACACAACTCAAAACCCATCTTTCTTTTTCCACTATGAGGTGTCTTTTGATCTTCCCTCTCATTTCACCAAGACATATAAAATCAAAGCATCAATCTTGCTGGATAAACAAAATAAATTATCAGATTTGAGGAAATAAGCACCCAAATTTACTTTGTCTGCTTCTTCTTCTTCCCATTTGCAGATTGACCAGTGATGCAGCAGACTGTAATTTAGCCAGAAATATTATTAACATTCAAGTACAAGTCAACGAGCTCAGTCAAGTTCCCAACTTCTCCAGGGACTTCACGGTACAACCTAGTCAAGATTATTAACATTGCACCAGACTCCTTCGAAGGAGTCAGCACATGGGTCGCCATTGACGGTCCACATAGTTAAGAACTTGGATTATGGGTCGAGAGATGACTTGAACTCGAGTAAAGGTTTCAGATCTGGGTTGGGTGATGTAGCAGCAGCTTGAGTGTAGAAGAGAGTGAAGCAGACAAAGAAGAAAGCCATTTTTGGGATGCTCTGTTTTCTGCAGTGATATGTTTTTCTATGGTGCTCTGTTTTTTCTGTAATGGAACAGAGGGTATTCAAATGGAGCAGTTCATATGCCGATTGGAGTATTGATTGATTTGGCACTGGTACTGTATTGAGAGGAGTGACAATAAAGAGAAGAGGAGGAAAAAGAAAGGTCTTTTTTTGGTTTTGTATTTTGGGAGCAGTAATGGCGGCTGAATCTGAATGGGGAGTGATGGGTTCCATTACTAGAGGTAAGACACCAATTATCCATCAATTGATTTGATCTCCAACGAGAAGAAAGAATGGAGCAGGAAGAACCCCAAATGTGGAATGAGAGTGAAGATCGATGAATAACCTCATAGTGGGAAGAAGAACATGGATTTGGGTTCGGTTGGGTAGAACAGATTTGGTTAGATTGAGTTGGTTAATTGGGTTGATTGTGGGGTTGACTGGATGACGTGGCAATAGATGACATGGATAAAAATGGTGAGTTGGACTGTTGATATCATCACTTAACAGAAAAAACGGATGGAGACTTGACGGAATGACCAATTCGTTACAAACCCCAATACGTTAATGACCACGTGAAACGTTGATGACCGCTAGGGTGGGGTGGATTTGTAATTTGCAAACAACATTTTGTTTTTTTTTGTTTTCAATTTTGGCAGCTCCATTCGAACGAAACCATGGGAGGAGGGGGGCTGACGTGTACTCCATTTCCTGCCAGTCATATATAAATACAAATCAATTTCATTCTTCATTTCCTCTCTCTGTCGCTCTCTCCCTCAGAGATTTAAACTGTTACATCTAGAAGAAAGAATTCCGAATTATGACGTCATGTTACCGGCGGTTGACCACCGCCTCGCCCCGGCCACAGTTCCTCCGTCATCAGCACTCTCGCTCCTCAGCTACAGTGGAAGTCGTCTCCCTTCCTGTAAGAGGAATTCGTAACTATCATCTGCAGCGAGGACTTTCTCTGAGAGTAGACTCGAGAAATTCGAAATTGTTCATCGTCGAGACTGCGGTTGGAGGAGGCCACAGCGGTGTGAGAGAACGATCGGACGGCGGAAACGAGGCGGACAATTCTGCGGTTCCTCTCTCCAAATCTGTCGATAATTCCGCGACGGGAGATGCGGTTGAGAGGAGCGAGTACAGAGATCTGGATACGCCGGATGTGGACGATGACGCAGCGGAAGTGGTGGAGGAGAAGAGGATTGCGAGTCCTAGCGGAGAGAATCGGACGGTGGAGGTTGCAATTGCGGCTGCGGCTACGGTGGTTCTAGGGTGGGGAACCGGGTGTTGTATAAGTTGGCTCTGGTTCCGCTCAAGGAGTACCCCTTCTTTCTCGCTCAGCTCGCTACTTTCGGGTAATTTCTCCAATGCCGATAATTGTTTGTTTGTTTTTCTCCCTTCGCATTGACATTTACTGGCCCACACTGTTCTTACTATTTTCAACTTATTTTTCTACCATTTCTACGGTCTGTTCGTTTACCGCATTTTTATGACGCGAAATGTTGTGGACTATCGTATTTACTAAAACAGCTATTTTTTAACCATTTCTGAAGAGATAGGTTAACAAATGCCAAATCAGCATTTTGTTATCCTCATCTTAGATTTTTATTCTTCTGTAAAATTAGGTGGCATCATATGATCATTATCACCGGTCTTCCTAATGAAGACGATATCTGGGAATGTCAATTTCATTTGTTCATGGTGGTCTGGATTGATTATTGAAGGATTTTAGTTACTCAAACACCGGAATAAGAATTTTTTTTTTATTAAAATTTGAAGAAACAGTTGTCATTCCTATTTGTAAGTGCAGGCGAAGATGTATTCTTATAGGATTTATAATGTGTGTGTAGCGACAAGATGATATAGTACTCAGTGGACAGGTTTAGTTATTTTTAAATCGGAGCAGAAAGTTTGGGCATCACGGTGGTCAGGCATCAAGTAATAGTATAATCTAATTTGTTAGTATGTAGATCTATTCGTTGAGTTGTTGGCACGCATGTCCACTAGTAGCTCCGGCTCCGCTATAATACTCTCTTATTACTGGATTTTTGGGATGATTTTGGGGCATCCTTTATGTGGATGCTTTCCGGTATGAAATCAGATGAGATCTTACACCCATTGTTCTTGGGCAGTAAAATTATATTCTACTATTACCGGATCATTTCCTTGAGTCGTTTTCAATGATTAATTACTGCTATGCTGCATAGTTTTTTGCTGGCAGCATCGAAATGTTCATCCTCTTACGTATTTTTTGCTACGATTTGAGCCATAAATTTCTATGGTTTCACTGTACTTTGGATATAACTGAGAATATGCTTCTGGAGTTGTAAAAGTGCTGAGATGCCCCCCGCTAACCCATTGGGGGTTTCTTTTAAGTTCCTTTCAATCTCTTTTTTGGTGTGTTAGCTAATGTCTCTTTTTCAAGTGTATGTTCATGATCAAATTTTATATCAAGGAAAAAGGTGTTGCTTGGCAATCATATAAAAAGGAGTTAGGGAAGTTTTGAGCATCTTGGGAGCAATTATTTGATTAAAAATTATGAATAATAAAGTGGAATTGGACGGACTACAGAGTAAAAGAAAAAGTGGGACTTGAGCACCTCTCTTAGTTGCTGGGTCCCCAGACTCATTTGTTGCCTCACAAGCACCAGTCAAACACGCCTCAGCCTGCAATTTCTTTTATGTTTTCTCATGTTCTATGATTACTGATGTAGTCTATATAGTATATATCATCACACTTTTGTAATAGTTCATTTTCGGAAAGGAAGCAGTAATTTCATTCAGTTGCAAGTTGATCAAATTTTAAGACATTAGCTTTCTTTTCGTCTTGTTACCCATCAAGCACCTTTTATCTGTCACATCTTAAATCTGTCATTGTTTACGCAAGAACTCTTTCAGTTTGGTAGAATACATTCCTAAGCCTTCTGTAGAAATCGATTTTGCTTTGAGGTCTCCATGTTGGATTAGTATAATCTTTTCAACTGCAAAGATCTGATGCAAAGTTTTGTTCTGATTTCCTTTTTATTATTATTATTATTTTATTCATCATGACTCCACCTTGAAAGGGACAAGCATCAAGAGAACATAAGAAATTCAACTCTGTCGTTGTTGCTCTCTTTTGAACATTTTTAACATTAACAATCTGTATTCCAGATCGTCAACTTGAAAATCAAGATTGACGTTCTGATGGAGGCTTTCATTTTATAATTCTGAATGTTTAAAGCTACTTACACATTACTGCCTGTTCATAATACTTTTCCTTCCACATTCGTTGTATTATGATGTACGAGTATACTTGACTGGTAATGTAACATTTTGTATTCAGGTATGTCCTCGTGTACTTTACAATATTGCATTTCCGACACCAAGCTGGAATCATCACAAATGAGATGCTTTCATTGCCGAAAGGTCCCTTCATTCTTGTTGGAATATTGGAGGCTCTTGGAGCTGCTTCGGGGATGGCAGCAGGAGGTTAGAAATGCCATCACTTCTCTTATTCCTGTTGCATTGCTTCCTTGCAAGTTAAGAAAACCCTGTTTACTGGTTTATGTCCTGGTTAAGGATGAACTTAACGAACTATCTGATGACCATGGGCACCATTAAATATGGAACATGTCTTTTAAGTTCAGGAATATGATCTTATTGCGAATGACATGCACTTTAGATTCTGAAGATCTGTTGCTTATAGTTATTCTACTCTTGATTGGTTTGGTTTCTGGATGTTGCAATCAGCAGACAATGCAGCTTACTTGCTGTCACCTCCAAGTTTGGGATTCACCTAAAACCAGACATATTTTCTAACTGCTTCGACCAGTTTGTTGTGAGAAATGAATTTGATATTATTGTTCTGGAGATTTTCTCATTGGTTCTCGTTAAATCTACTAATTTCTTGCTTCTCTCTTCCCGACTTTAGAATCTTGATGTCTTTCGTTGTCCTCTTCTTCCCCTTTTTCTTGACCTTGTCCTATCTGTTGTGGGTTTAGGGTCTTCAGTTATATGCTCTATTGTGGAAATGAGTAGGTGGTTATTGTTGCCAAGTAGAATGGAGGTTTATAGTAGTATGTTTATCCATCTAAAAAGTACCATGTAGTCTTGAAATTTTTAATTTGTCCACTTTCTTCTTGAATCAGTAAACCTGTCTGGAGCATCAATTCCAGTTTTATCTCAGGTAAATATGCATTAATCTTGGAATTAAGTTCTTTTTTGCTGTCTTCAACTTCCTGTCTCCTTCGTAAGTCCATATTGGTGGTTGTTTGTTATATGGTTGCTTCTCTACCTCAAACATAATCCCTCTCTGAAGCTCTGTTAATCATGTCATTTTGGACTGTTTGAGATTTGTCGAATTGCAATTATCCAACTTTGCTAGGGTGTGTTTGCATTTCATCCAAATCCTAATACGTTTTCTATCTAACCAAACAAGAAAATTTGGAATTTAATACCAAACCCAAATTCTAACATCCAAACACACCCTCAAAGTATTTTGGACCTGTGCCTCTAATGTCAAACCCAAACGTAACAGTTGAAGGGTGGGAAAAATTCGAAACATGAAATCATCATCATCAAGATATTCTGAATACTGGAATAGTTGAGCAAAAGTAGATATACCTGGTACTAGTGTAGGGAATACTCGGTTCTCAGTTGCTTTTTAACTTCTTTCCATCTGATCAGGAGTAATATAAAATTTATTTACTTTAGTACTCAGTATTTAGTATTTACAGTACAGTAAAGATACCAGTAGTATTCATTAAAAAAAAATACCAGTAGTGCGCTCCTTCTGAGATTGTTTTCAGGCATTGAACAGGTATTCCTACTTTTCCCCGCTTTTCACTGAAATAACAATGAGCTGTATGGTTAAGCTCTTCAGCAATAGTGTAGCTCAATCATGTTTTAGATATAGCATTACGCAATTATTATTTTGTAGGAGAAAAACTTCCACCTAAAATTGTTGGATACTAATATGCAATTTCTTGGTAAAGAAGTTATCAATACTGTACTATTGCCAATCTGACGACTACTTGTTCTGCAGACCTTCCTCGTGTGGCAGATTCTTATGTCATCTGTCTTCCTCGGAAGGAGATATAAAGTCAATCAATTGCTAGGCTGTTTCCTTGTTGTTATTGGAGTCATTATAACGGTAGCCAGGTACAGTCTCAACTCATTTTTAAAGAAGTAGCTAGTCAATATCTCTCATAAGAAGAGTCAATTATTATGCATATATAAACAAAGAAAGTCGATTTGAAATTTCAAAGAGAAGGTTAGAAGTGTTTCATCCTTGTCCTGGGTATCCTTACCCCTCCTCTAGCCCCCAGTCTCACCTCTTCCCCAAACAAAAAGGAAACAATTAGCTGAACCAACAACCAGCCTTCTTGCATGACAGAAATTTTTATTTATTCCAATGAAAAGATCTAGGAACAGATATGATATGTCAAAGGAAAGTCTTGAATGCTCTTGATTGATCTCAAACTATTCTTTTGTGTGTGATGAGTTATTGACAAGGAATCTGTTGTATCAAAACCCCTCTGTGATTTTGATATCCTAAATTGATATCCTAGTTCCGTCATGGCCATCAAATGGAGTAAATCTTGATTGCACATCTTCTGGAGGAAGTCTCTCAAATCATAAGAATGGAGATTGTTTGTGAAACTGGTAGTAACAGTTGCATTTCTTCTTGTTGCAGCGGATCTAGTAATGGTCATTCGTTGAAACCAGCTGGTATATTTTGGAGTCTTTTAATGATCTTCTCATTTCTATTGCAAGCTGCGGATACAGTACTCAAGGTTAGTGTTATATCTTCAATTCTCTTTGACCAACTGCTTAACTTCATTTCTTGGTCTAATGGATGCAATTCTCCGATATGTAGGAAACAATTTTCCTGAAAGCTAGGAATCACTTGAAGGTATGTGCCTTGAACCGATAAGAACCTGTGACTGCCATCTAGAATGTGTATGCTCTTGCGTTGCATCTAGAATAAGCATGTTCTGTTGGACCATCAACCTCTGTTTTTTGTGATCTCTTGTACCCTTATCGTTCTATTTTTGCTGATGCTGCTCAATGAATACTGCAGGGAGGATCACTAGATATTTTTGTTGTGAACTCCTTTGGATCTGCATACCAAGTGGGTGTTCTTCTCTCGGTTACAAATGTTGACCCCATTTAAAGTGAACAAACTTCTAATTGCACAAAATATTGATTGATCTGCGTTGTTTGCAGGCATTATTCATCTGCCTACTTGTGCCATTTATGTCGAAACTATGGGGGATACCATTTAGTCAGCTTCCAAGCTATCTTAAAGATGGGGCAGCTTGCTTTCTAAACATCGGTACATTGTCAAGTGGTAAGCAAACAATAACTAAACCATTCACTTTTGAGTCTGCGCTTTTGGTAAGCCATTGAACTTGACATAACTTATGGCACGGACGATAAAACTGTATCAATGTCAAAGTGCTTGGTCCCAAGTTATTGACAGCATAGTAATGGATATGTTTCCCAGATCTTTTACCTTACCTCTTCATCTACCAAAACCAAAATTTACGTCGTCTTAACTTAGTCTCCCATCACATGAACTCAACTGTGTTTTTTTGTTGAAAAGGATGTGAAGGTGCACCAGTACTACCTCTGCTGTTCATACTCGTAAACATGGGTTTCAACATATCGTTGCTGCACTTGCTCAAGATTTCTTCTGCTGTCGTGTCCTCCCTTGCTAACACATTTTCAGGTAGGGGGCACTTTCCAATCCATTTGATTTAGTTCTTATTCGTGATCTTATCGTATCATTATAATTGTTACTATTATGACATGGTATTCGTCGTCTATGTAGTGCCGATAGCGGTGTACATGTTCACACTCCCATTGCCATATCTTGGAGTAGCATCCACACTTCCCAAGGGATTTGTCGGAGGAGCCATCATTCTAGTTTTAGGATTGCTCGTGTACTCGTGGACGCCCAATGCTCATCAGACCACTCAGCCTTCCTCAGCAGCAGCTTCTTCTACTGGCTAATATGATTGATGTGGGGGAAAATGGTTCATTTTTGTGTGTTTCAAGCTCTCTCCCCATTCCCATTTTCAACATCAGAAAATGGAGTCAGCTCCAGAGAGAAGATTGCAAAGGAGAAAGACAAAAAGAGGAAGGTGAAGAAAATTAGTATAGTTTTGTAACTGTAAACGGTAGTTTTGGTCCCAAACAAAGGAAAAAGGATGGAATTAAGGATTGGATCAAAGGAAAACATTTTGATCATACACTCTGAAATACAACAAGCTTACAAGACTTTTTGGGGGAACCATGTAACAATCAAGCAGTACCTTAAAGTCATTAGGAGTAGGGCTGTAAATCAGTTAGTTTCGGTCAAACCAGACCAATTCGGCCATCTATTTTGAGTTGGTTGAGATTCTAAAACCGTGACATTGACCAATTTGAATTCGGTTAACATGCACAAGTTCAGATCGGTCACAGTCAACCAAGTTGACCAATTTGATCAGTCAGAGCTCATACAAAAAAAAAAAAAAAAAAACAAATTGAATAGACTGGCCAAATTCAAACCGAATTTAATAGGTTGGCCGAATTCAAAACCGAATACCAGTCCTATTTCTGTTGCATCAGCAATCAGTGTTGGCAGTGGGTGATGCTACTACTGCCATGAAATAATGTTGCTGACAAATCCAACATGAAACAAACAGAATAATCAGCTGAAACAAAAATGAATCAATCAGAATAGTCCAGTGCATCTGCTACGATATGAATCAAACAGACTAGTCCAATTGTCCAAACCAAGAATCTAAAGCAAACATATACAACACAAGTTTACACACTACCATAAATCAAAGCTCGACCATGTAAACAAACACAACAAGGGTACACAACGCAAGTTTACAGAATAATCCAGTGTAGATTGGGGAGGAGCAGCTACATTTGCAGTCTCAGTATTCGCAGTGGACGAGCTTCCACGATGGTTTGAGATGTTTTCCGACGCTTCTTTGTTCCGACATCCGTCTCATTCCCTTTTCTTTTAGGGTCCCTACATACAAGCACAATAATTACAGTCACAGCTCCTATTTTGGCATGTAACCCTATTTTGACTGATTGGTGTTTTAACTGTGAGAACTTAATTTATCCAGTTCCACCATCTTCCAGATCTAAGTAAATTACCTTGGCCCTAGTGGTAATATCTTTGGAACAAGCATCACATTTTCTTCATCCAAAAGCTCACTTCCCATAACTTAAAGGACCCCCAGATACTTGACATCATATACTTGAGGAATACAAGTATTAGTTAATATCTGTACACTAGTTATACCATCACGGAAATACCAAGGCCTAATCATAACCACAACTTCCTTTGACTCGAAACTAAATAAGTTCACAATGACTGCAGGTGTGATATGCTTACCCAAGATTGAGAAGCCCAACAACCTTACTAATGCTTCTTTCTCTTATAGGCTGCCACAAAGATAATCCATCAAAAGAATAAGTTTACTTCCCCCATCTGCAGGCAACATTAATAGAATTATTGAAATGGAATTTTAGCACAAACAGAGAAAACGAACGAGACAAAATCAAACCAAAACAAGAATGAATCGTATTTTCGTCTAGCACATATCTAAAGCTAGCCTATGTATTTAATTATTCCAACTGGTTGGCTAATTGGCCACAACATAATCCTAATTTCTAAACACAAATGAATACACAAGCACAAATGCACAATACATAATCCTAATTCCTAAGAACTTACATTGTCAATGATGACTGTTGTAACTTGTAACAGCAACTTGCTTATTGTATTCAATTAGGTAGCAACAACAACTCGCTTGTTGTATTCAATCAGTTGAATGTGGTATTAAAAGCTTAGAACAATAGTCTCACAAGTCACAAGTACAATCAGGTGGAACTGAAGGATGAGTCTGGGAGAGCAAGTACCTGGAGACTGACAGTGAAAATGGATAAAGTGGAGAGAGCGAAAACTGAGTTCGGTGTTGAGTTTTGGTGTGAGCGGAGCTGTAGGGTCAGAGGAGGGAGTCGTTGGTGCAGTGGATTTGTCTTTGCTGGAAATTGGTAGGTAATTCGGTTTGATTGAAAACCGAGACTGATTAGCCAGCCCTAATTAGGAGCAGCATGTGGAGGTTAATTTTATAGTAAACAGCAGATACAAGATGAACCCTATATCCTAGCAAAAGATCAACCTTGATGTAACAAGTAGCAACTGTGAAAAAATTCATCTTTCTAATATTGTATTTTTTATTGAACTGCAGAACAGCAGTACAATAAAAGCATTAAAGTTCTGATTGCTTCAGATTCTTTGCTAATCACACCTGAAAATGTTAGGAACCAGGAAACGCAAGGCAACACAATGTGCGTTAAGAACATGTAAAGGTCATAACATTAACCCAAGTTCAATAATATTGAATTAGGAACACCAGAATTCTGACCATGTTGATAAATATCAGCACCTGCATAAGCACAGTTAAGCCGTTGCACTCTGTGTGCAGTCAAATTTCAGAAGCTACACAGATTTTTACACCTTCCTGTAAAGATTCTGCACTATTACCCATGGATAAGAAACAAAAAGCCAATCAATCTTATACCATTTCAGACGCACGGTACAAACCTTCTCTTGTTATACCTAATACTATATAAAAACAATTTTAGTGGTATATAAATGGATGATTGGGGAATAGGAAGTCTTTATGAACTATAGATAAGGCTTCCCAATCCAGTATGCAAAGACTTCTTTGCTTTGTGTACAAACAATGTTATTTCCTTTGTCACCACGACCCCAAGTCTAAAACACTACATGAAACCATAACCTGGAAGTCTGGAACACACTAAAGCCCAACAAGTATATTCATCCTTACAACTTGTACCAGTCAAAATTGAAACTTTAGCTGAATCAAGCGCAACTGATTAAAGAAAATGTGCACCTCAAGTTAAAACATGAAGCCACTAGGAATGAATAACATTTTCTTCGCTCCTGAGCATCATGCCAAAGGACAGCAAAGACAAGCTGGCAAAAGATAAAAAGAAAATGACACTCTATCAAGTCAGTCACTATGATTCGCCTCGGAATGAGCAAAATATATGCAATTAAAGTTCACCTGTTACGAGAACCAAAGGAGTACCTTCTGACTCAGTATTTCTTGTATGAGAATAGAGAAGGAAGAGTATTAAGCAGCATGAGCCCCAGGTCCAGGAATAGCTTCTTTTACTTTCATTAAGATATCCTCATATGATAGCTTCTTTCTTCTGACTCTGAACGAAATTTGGGCAAAATTTCAGTTATGTTGTAATCTGCAAGGCTTTCGCAGAGACACATCAAAATTGTGTCAGTTATCTCTGAGTCGAGAACAACACCCTGGTCTGCCATTTGACGTAGCAAAATTATAATTTCTTCAGCCTCGCCTTTCGAAAGGACACCTTTCAATAATGAATCATATACATGGGTGTCTGGTTTAATTCCCAATGAAATCATTCTTTCAAAGATGCTTTTAGCTTCGTCCACTTGTCCAAGTTTTGACAATCTATTAATCAACACGGCATATGTAACAACATCTGGAGTCTGGCCCATTTGAACCATGTCATTAAGCAACTCTTTGGCATACTGAACATTTCCAGCTTTCAATGACCCATCAATCATTGTATTGAAGGAGATAACATCAGGAACATAGTTAGAGTTTCTCATATCTTGAAACAACCTTCTTGCCTGCTCCAAGCTACTTTCCTTGCACAGTGATGTCATCAACGAATTGTAGTCAGATAATGTAGGGACAAACCCACGCATTTTCATTTTAGTGAAAATTCCTTTGGCGACATTAAGTACACGCATCTTACAGAATCCTCCAATCATGAAACTGTATGTCATTGAATTGGGAACAAGTCCCAGCTTGTGAACACGTTTCCAGAAATGCAGAGCTTTCTCAACTAAGCCTGCCTTTAGATGCTCCCCAATCAGAACATTGTAAGTTACCAAATTACCATGATTCCCATGATCATTCATCATATCATAAATTTCCATGGCTTTGTCAAGGCAACCTTTCTTGCAGAGCCCCTGTATCAAAATATTGAAAGTAAATACGTCTGGCTCTATAAGATTCCCATCCTCAAAGGCTTTGTAGAAAAATCTCAGTGCCTCTTCAACCTGACCATTATTGCTAAGCCCCATTAGTAATGAATTGTAAGAAACAACATCCGGTTTCTTCCCCTTTTCCAACATCATTTCCAAGATTTTGAAAGCATCAGCAACAAGGCCTTCTTTGCACAGTCCATCCATTAGAACATTATAAAGTACAATGTTAGAAGTTTCATTGTTCTCTAGGATCCGATGAAACAATTCTAGAGCCTTGTTAGACTTTCCATCTTTGCACAACCCTTTAATCAGATACGTATAAGTAACAATATCAGGATCAATGCCTCTTTTGGACATATCTTTTAACATGGTCGTAACTTCATTCCACTGCTTCATCTTGCAGAGGCCATTTAGCAGAGAGCTATATATAACTACATTAGGCAGAATGCCTTTCTGCATCATTTCATCGAAGACAGTTTTCCCCTCGTTGTATCGTCCTCTACTACAAAAAGCATTTATTAGTGTACCATAGACAACAACATCCACATCTAAATTCTTTCTCTTCATGTCCTCCAACAATGACAAAGCATCATCCACTTTGCCGTCCTTACAAAGACAATCCATCAAAGTTGCATATGTGAATGAATTAGGCTGACAATTCGCTGCTTCCATCTCTGCTAACAGATTCACAGCTTTCTCTAAATGATTTCCCTTGCAGAGACCGCTTACAACCGTGTTGTAACTAATAGCATCAGGCAAAAGATTAACTGATTTCATGTCACTCAACAAGCCCATAGCCTTACCCACTTGGCCTTTTCTGCACAATCCCTTTAGCATGAGATTCATAATATACACGTTATGCCTAAAGCCACGCTTGAATATCGATCCAAGCACCCCAAATCCATGTTCTGGTCGACTGGTATGAACAAAACAATCAATTAAACCGCTTAATGACTTGAAGTCGGGCATGATACCAACAAGAGCCATTCTCCGATGCACTGAAAAGGCCAGGTCATAGTTTTTTGCCCTTACCAAAGACAACAAGAGAAAATTGCAGATTGAAGGCGACAAGAGGGTTGAATTGAGAGAGTCATGAAACAGCGCAACTGCTTCTGGCAAGTGAGAATTCGGCTTCTCGCAGAGAAATTTCAGCTGGGTTTCTATCTCGGAAAGACAAGAAAAGTACTTAACTGGGAAAAGCTGTGTCTGGGATGGGAAGCAATTGCAGGCTCGTGAGATGAAGAGCTGTCCTCTCAACATTTTCAACTGAGTTCCACAAAACCTTGATCCAGGGAGGGGTTTTGAGGAAATGTGGATGTCCAAAAGTTGGCCACTTTATATATATATGCCTCCAATCTATAGAAAAATAATAAGAACCATGAATAAGGTCTCTGATGAAAGTGAAATTGTATCTATTCGTCAATTTGGAATTAGTGAAGCAATATAATTATTTAGGTTATTAACCTAAATAGTGTTGAGGGTTTCTTACTGTTCCTTCTTTACATCAATGTTCTAATGATGCCTTCTTTGACTACGCTTCTTTCTCTCTCTTCCCCTTCTTTGTCGGGTCAAATACTTCCCAAAACTATAGGGCGGGTTACAAACTCGTCCTAAAACTTTAATCCGTTACATAGTGGTCCTGTTACTATAAAATGAGTTACAGAGTAGTCCTAATGACGTCATCAAAATACTTTTTCAGCCATTTTGCCACGTCACTATTGACATGTCATCGAAAATATAATTTAAAATTCATCTTAAATTGATTCAAATCTAAAAGTATATCAATCTAACTCACTAGATTTTGTTTTGAACCAAATTTTATAAGGTAGATGAGTTTAGATTTAGATTTGAATCATATTTTTGAATTTTGAATTACGTTTTTTTATGACATGTCAATGATGACATGGCAAAACGGCTGAAAAAGTACATTGATGACGTCATTAGGACTACTATGTAACCCCTTTCATAGTAATAGGACCACTCTGTAACGAATTATAGTTTTAGGACGAGTTTGTAACTCACCCTATAGTTTCGGGATGTCTTAAGTATTTGACCCCTTCTTTGTCTTCATTTTCTATTTCTCATCCTGCTCATACTCCTTTCTGGATTCCATCTCTTTCTATTTTGCTACTCCTTCCTCCAAAAATTATGATATTGTGTTGATGGGTTACTTGAGAGTAAGCATACTTTCGTCAAGCTTCTTAAGCCATTGGACATATTTGGATTTGAACATGTTTTTCTGTTGTGCAAATTCAAATTCTGACTTAGGATCTTAATAAGAGAGTAGTTTACGAGTTAGCAAAGATATTTGGGAGCTTCTTGGTTCACGTGGAATTACAAAGGTAGTAAGGAACATCTGCCTCTAATAATGGAGGTGTTCCAATACCAATGTACTTTGTTCCTGAGTATTGTTGTAAGTTTCTTAAGAACATTTACAAGCCTATTCTTATCCATATTCAACATATCCAGAGTTCGACACAATTTGAGTTTTCATCTCCTATTGTTTTTCTTTTCTTTCAAAGATTTATTTTACTAATCCGTTGGCAACATTGATTTATGACACTACATTTCATCAACTAATTATGTTTAATTCGTGTTTTGAATAGTCTTACTATCGTTTTAAAACTACTTTATCTGTCACCCATCATCTTACTTCCATAATTATATAGTGATTGTAACTTCACCGACGGTTGAGAAGTGTCGGGCTGGCTCCTTTTTAAGTTCCCGCAGACCATCATAATCTAGTTTTCCTAAAGAGGCAGCAGAGAAGTACAAAGTAACACAAGAGCATACAACACAATGAGGAAATAGTCATTAAGAAGACCATTAGTGTAAAGAAAGAAAACAAGAAAGGTACTTTTCCGCCTTACAAAATTCCCTTCATCAAGGAGCACCCAACCACATTTGGTAGATAAACGATCAGTTTTATTGATGGATAAAGAACTTAATTATATTTGCTAAAATAATCACCTGGAGAAATAAACAAGGCAAGTTAACCTCTCATCAGGATCACACTACCTAATTTCATCAAACCACAAAACCAAGAGAACAGAGTTTCGTTCTTTTCAGTCAAATGTGAGAATATTATGTAATGAAGCGAGCCCCAAACTGAACAACGGAGAGTGTAAAACTAAGGTAGCATTTAGTAACCATTCCTATCTAATGAAGAAACAGAGTGAAGGCAGAAACAAACAAAATATAGAAATCTGGAATCAAAACTGTGTTCAGCTGACAATTTTGGAAATTCTATTTTACAAGGAAAATCAAATATAACTACTCTCAACTTAGAACAAGAGAAAGAAGTTACTCACACAGAACACCCTGGCTCAAAACAGCACTCATGAATCACAATCAGATTAAAAAGATTGTAAACTATCACATTTCGTTTGTCCTGGTGTAAGAACAATACAATTGGACTCGTTTAATTAATATGCACCTGATAAATTATTCTTCTCGCTTTCAACTCCTTAGTTGTTAGAATATAAGCTCCACGATTCAGTCTGCAAACCGCACATATCTTGTTCTAAACTGAGGGACGTGTTATTGGCGGATAAAGTCAATCAATTTAGACGATTTTATATGTTTAGTGACCTTAAATCACATCAGACTCTGTTATAAGAGGCGGAAGAACATCATATTGATATATGCTTATTCGAATTACTTGGACTGTCAATATGCAACCAATGTCGTCTACCCAGTCAACACAAACAATTATTCATTGGAGTTTATTGAGTCAGCAAGCAACACAATCAATCAGAAGAATGAATGGCCCTTACCTATTGATTTTGCAGGTCGAAGACGGTGAGTCGATGGACTTGGGGTCGACAAGAACTTGCTTTAAAGCTGGTGGTTGAGTTGGAGGAGAAGCAAACAGAGGACGACGAAGTGGAGGTTCTTCAATGGAGATTTCCAGGTTGGTATCGCCAATTAGGATTGATATCAGAGGAGTCGTTTGTTAATTCCAGGATGGTGCCGCCGGAGAAGGATGATGAAGTCGTCTAGGGATTAAAAAAGTTAGGGGCAAGGTTGTACAAAAAGTTTAATAGTGAGTATTAACCAAGTCGAAAGGTTAATCACGCATTGACTTGACAGATATTGAAGAACATGTCGAGCAATATAATGGATCATTATATTTGTTATTAACGGAACAACTTGAAGACTTAATTAACTGGTGCAATTACTAATGATTAATGAGTTACTCTTGCAGTGGATTAACCCTAACCGGTTCCTACGAAAGGCACGCTCCAATTATAAGGTCAATTGTTCAATTCGATGTTCTAAAGTAGGGCGAGCGTTCGCTTCTATCCTTAGCTTAACCAGAATCTAATCTAGGTGATCAATCCAGACAAGAAACATGAACAATGAAGAACAAATCAAACATGAATGAGAAACTGATTGAATTTCGAATCTAATCACCGCCGATCCGTGACCGCTTTAAAGCCCTGGGTCACTTAGGGTTCATCTAGTCTAAGCTCTAACGAGTTTAGCTACTCATGTTTATCACAAAAGAATCTAAGACAAAGAAAGAGTTCATCATCCAGAGGAAGAACAGAAAAGAATCTGAAAAACCTAATTTAGACGACTCTGACAGACTTCGATCTTCGGTAAACTACACTCCTAGCTCCGGTTCTCCGAGATGAAAGGGATGGCGTCACGATCTCTTTCCGGCTCTTCGAACTCTAACTCTTCGCTCCAGAACTTCAGAGAATCCTTGGAAAACGTAATTATGAATGATATATCTTATTTGGGCCGCCGGGTTAAGTATTTATACTTAACCCTAAGTGCTCCGGATTTCCCTATTATTTTCGCCGAAATTCTTGAGGAATTTTCGGCGAAAATTTCCTTTACTTGGCACCAGTCGATTTGTGATGATATTTTCGCCGAAAATGATAGGGTATTTTCGGCGAAAACTTCTTTGTAAACCGGGCAGGAATTTGTTTGAACTTGATTGGCTCCTTTGATCGATTCCGGTTCAGTTCCTCGATGTTCCAATGCCTTAGACACGTCCTTGGTTACTTATTCGATGGCAAAAATCTGTGCTAACATAAAAACATTAGAAAACCATCAAATAGACCCGAAACGGGCCAAGGTAACACAAATGGCACGAGATAGGGCAATCGATTGAATATTCGCTATTCTACCCTAAAAACCATGTCTTAAGCAAAGAAATGTCGCTTAAATGAGGCTGATAATCACGTCAATCGAGTGTCATCAAATACCCCACACTTAGCTTTTGCTTGTCCTCAAGCAAACTGAATAGAAACGCTCATGTTCACAAATGAAAGATCGATTAAATTGGAGCTCAATCAAACACAATGAATTATTAAACAGATCGATCTACATAGTCAAAATCGCAGTTAGTACAGTCCAAATACCCTGGTCACTATAAACTGTCAAAAAGCTTATTAGCTTGTACCATTCATAGCACAACTGACATAAGCAGACAAGACTCTAAGTGTCATCATTATTAATGACAAGAGAATTCGCTTTATTAACATTGTTAGATGTTTCTCAATCTACGATACACAATGAATTATTTTAACACGATTTGATCATGGATCCTAGAACAAGAAACCTACATGCATACAGATCAGCCAAACTACCTGGCTCACAAATAAACTGCACACGACAAGTATTAGCAACCATTATGCACGAATTTGACCTGACCGACCAGACTCCTCACACAGATATGTATAATACAAAGGAAACTCTCGCTCTCTGTGTTTAAGGACGTGTTTCTGCTCTCGATCATTTTCTGTTACCGAATTCTGTCATAGGTTTGTATTTCGACCACATCTCCACCACTGTGACAACACGAGTATCTAGTCAAGAAGGACTTCCCTGCTAGGACCGTAATGAAATCTACACTACTTGGGTTTATGATGCGATGGATGATGGGAATGTATGATGATGGCTTGTGCGGTGTAGCTTTCGACTAACTTCCCTCGAATCTAATCTATGGCTTCCTACCGTCTAACCAAACACGGGTGGAATAATGAACCTCGTCCTATGATACCCTCAAGCAACCTAGCACTTATTCTTTTTCTTTACACGATTTTTTTCTTTCTTTTGACTTTCTTTGACTTCGTTCTTCCATTTGTAGGGAGAAGAACGTTTTATTGAACTAAAACTTTGAAACTTTTCTGATTTTTCTTTTCTTCACTTTTTTTTTTCGAAATTCCTTTCTTTTCTTACTTTACTTTTTTTTTTCTTTTGTGCCGATTTTTCTTTTAGTTGCTAGAGGGATTTACACGCCTGGACATATTAGCTAAGACCACCTGTTTAATGGCTATAGGCAGGTTACCACAAACCGACTTCCGGTAGGCCAATCTAGAACTACAACCACAGGGGATCAACGGGGAATGAAAGAAATAGGAAATGGCTGTAATGTATTATCGAACCGAAAGAACAGGCCAAGCTCAAGGGTCTAAACCTAGTGGATTTTATCGTTTGGTAGGCTATCTGGCTTAGTAGCTGAATCTAGGTGCCCCTATCCTTCTAGAACTCGTGTCATCGTGTGGTCTCGAGTAGGTCTCATGCAAATTCTAACTCATTCAGGCAAACAGAAAACCACTCAGAAAGAATTAAAATTGCAAGTTACGTGCAATGGATCAAAAGCTCACAGTTGGTTTGCTAGTCAGATTCGGTCATTTTCATGCAATCAAGGCTACAAACTACAAGTGTGATTTAAAAATTCTGTTCCGACCAGGCAATTTAGCATCAAAGTATACAAGTTGGTTCTCAAGTTCTAGGTTAAGCAGTCTAAGCATCATTATGAAGGTTTGAACAACAACTTAACATCAAAAATCAAGAACTGAGCATTCTAATGCTAGAGAGACTGGAATGGAATCACGAGGCACACACAAAACACAATCAAGGGCAATCAAGTTCATGCAAGGTTCTCTAGCATCCTACCCCACACTTAAATCGGACTGTGTCCTCACAGGACTAATTCTAGGGTTCAGAGTGAAGTAGAAGAACCTGGACCGAGATGATTGGTGGAGGGGATGAGCACGGGTCCTCGAAGCGGAGGGAATCTACCGAAACGAAGCAAAGGAATCTCCCAACTGCCTGATCATGGCTGGTCAGGGGTGTCGGGGGGTGGAAAGTGGAGGTGCTCGCCGAGCTGACGTTGCCACGCCAACTGTGCCTCATACCGCCTGTCGGCGCGGCGCATATGCTGCTGCATAATAGTCCATCTCGCCTCCTGAGTGGCGTTGTCGGTGATGCGCCACTCCTGCAGTCGCTCATACAACTCACCAACATCCGCGGGGTGGTGTCGGGGCTGATGGGTCGGCGCCTGGTATGGATCGGGAATGTGTGGCGGCGGCTGGTGTGCATACCCCGCCTGATGGTGTGGCGAGGGTATATAATCCTGGAATTCTGGCGGCGGCTGGGGCTGTTGCTGCTCAGCATCATCTTCTTCCTCCGACTCGACCACAGGCTGGAGTGGAGGATCTGCTGCTACATGGGGACTGAGGTCCAGCTCTAAGTCGTATTCGACTGCCAAATCTCCTCCAACGGTCCTAACTTGGCGTCGTGGAATGTTCGGGCCATATTCATGGCTGATGCCGAAGGAGATTTTGAGCTGACCTATGAAGTTACCCCCAGAGTCTGCGAGGTGGCGTCCGCCTCCTGGTCTTCTGGCGGAAGATGCGAGCAAGCACCCAACCGGGGTGAAGAGGGTAGCTCTCTCGGATGGCTCGAAGAAGCATAAGCTCCTCCTTGAGGATATGGTGGCGATCCTTATCTGGAACATATAAAAGCGACCTACGCCAAACCATATGAATAAATTTAAAGAGAGGGTGAGAGAGGGACTTAACTGAGTCATGGCCTGTGAGGCGATCACCAGGCACTCCAGTCATATGGCTCCAGAGGGCGTGGTACTCCTCGTCGTCATCATCGTCGCCCCAGCCTAGGTGATGATCGTGATAATGCTCGTAGGGGATGCCTAGATGAACAGCAAACTCATCGTAGGTGAGCTGCCTGTACACCCCACCAAGATAGAAGGTCACAACCTTCTGGCGCTGCTTCCTCTTGTGCTCATCCAGATCAAAGGTCGCCCAGAACTCCTGAAGGGCGATGTCTGGGAAGTCGGCAGCTATGGTGGTCAGCTCCAGGAGGCCTGCCGGTGCTAGGGCGTCATGCACATTCCGGTGGTAGTCCTCGTCGTGCTCGGAGAGGGACTCCAAGGAAAGAGGGCGCACGTCAGCTCCACGAATGTGCTGGATCTTCTGGAAGCACTCGAAGTAGAAGTCAGGTAGACGAGCTAGAGTGTGATGGTATCCAGCCCGGCGAGGTAAAATAGGTGGAGGACCCAGAACGGCGGGTGTGACGGGGGCGGCAGCTCCGGAGCTCGAGGCGCCATCAAGTTGCGCCTTAGTCCTGCGCTCATAAGTGGTGTTCCTAAAACCAGAATGAAACCAGATTAGTCAAACTTAAACCCTACCCCACACTTAGTAGACAAACTCAATTTCACAAAGAAATGAGGGAAACCGAGTGGGGGGTAAGCAAAGCAGAGTAACTGGTAATCATAGACAGTAAAATACATGCTTAGGAACAGCCAAAATTGGATAAGCACAATCAGAGTTCAAAGAGTCAAACCGACATTCAAAAAGTCAACATTAAAGCATAATGAACCCTAATCATGGCAAGACTATCACAAGGTGGATAACGACGATAAAATATGATCTCAGATGGCAAACACGATAATCTGAACTAGAATGAACACGTACGACAGCCAAATGATAAAAAATAGTTTATGGTCAAACCGACATTTCTCACAAGTCAACATAACAAAGAATCAATCGTATGCATAGCAACACATGATCAAATGATATGTAAATTAAGCACGGAACTCCCTAAACATGCTAGAACATTTCTACAAGTTCAGCTAACCTAGTTCACACGAAATCAGTCGGCACGCAAATCGAGGCAAACTGAAAAGTCAACCGAAAGTCAACCCCGACGAAATTCAGCAATCCATATGTCAAAAGATTCTATTGAAAAGTTTCTACAACTTACCTTGAAGCCATGGATGCTAAAAATGAACGGTTTGGAAGAAATCGGTGAAAAACTCTGAAAACAAGGGTTTCGGTGAACTGGAGCTGTAGAGCTCCGATTCGAGCGTTCTAGGGCTCGAAATGATCGGAAGGAAGAGGGGAGTTGAGCGGCGGTGGCGGAAAACGGCGTTTTAAAGAGGGTGGTGGTCGGGTTTCGAAAACAGAAGGGGGGGTTGTTTTTGTTTTTCAGTTCGAAAATGGCAAGTGGGGAGAGAGAGGATAAGACCGGATTTTTAAGAGGGATTTTTGGCTGATTTTCAAAGAGATTTTCGGCGAGAAGAATAGGGGGTTTTCGCCAAAATTTTACGTTCAAATGCGCTGCCGGATTTCAAAAGGATTTTTCGCCGAAAATTCCCATATGTTTTCGCCGAAATTAAGAGTTAAAATCACTGCCGTTTTCAAATAGATTTTTCGCCAAAAACACTCAACTTTTCGAACCGAAAATATGAAACAAGGAGATCGGGTTCGAAAATTCAAAAGGCGATTTCGCCGAAAATAGGGGTGATTTCGCCAAAAATTTTGAACTACTCGGGTGAAAATATTTTCGCAAATCCGGCCAACTTCAGAAAATCACAGTTAAATCCACAAAAATCGGAACGACCTCAATCAACTTGCGACTGACACTACGACACACAGACTACACACGAAAATTAAGAAAACAAAAAACTGACACTTTTGGCTCCCCGAACCGACTCTAAAACACTAAGTTCGACAAAAATTAAAAACGGACTCCAGCCGTGGGTTGCCTCCCACAAGCGCTCTTTTATTAACGTCCTTGAGCTGGACGATACCTGGACGGTATTAGGAGACATCCCAACTCAGATTCTCCTTAACGCTCGCGTCAGAGTTCATGAAGTACAGCTTCGGGGCTTCTCCGGTAAGCGTGAATCTCTTCCCGTTCGCATGCAAGAGCTTGGTACGTCCATCGGGAAGATGATTGATGAACTTGAACGGTCTGAACAGTTCTCTGGAGAGGTCATCCTTCTTGAGTGTTACGATGGAAGGAATGAGGACTATCGGCTTCTTCTTTTCTTTTATCTCCGGTTTGGTATCACCAGGATCGGTGATCGTCAGTACTTCCTTAGGAGATGCTTTCGGCTTCTCCTTCCATACTTGTTCTGGTGCCGGTTTCTCGAAACGAATTGGTGGTGTAGCTGGCTCGGTGGAAGACGGCAGAATTTTTGGCCTCCAGACCATTTGGGTCTTCGTCTTCTTGTTCTTTCCCCGAGGTCTGCTCGGTTTTGTGCTCGGTGGCTTAGAAGAGGCTTGCAGTTCCTTCTTCTTCTTGGGCAGCTTCTGAACCAAAGTTTCTGGCTTCTTCTTAATAACCTATTCAATATCTGCAGCAACAACTGATCTAGAGACACTGGAAGAATCATTAGTAACAGAGTTGACCGGAGTCAACTCCACAGTTTCAACAGCTAGGCAGTGAGATTCTTCATTCTTAGAGTCATATTTCATGCCATCTTTAAGACGGAACGTTTTCATTTCTTTACCGACCCTTAGAGTTAAAGAACCATTTGGAACGTTAATATTCATTCAGTAGTAGCCATGAAAGGTCGACCAATGAGAATGGTAGAATCATCCGTACTAGTATCCATAATCACATAGTCAGCTAAGAACGTGAACGGACCACATTTAGTAACAACGTCTTTAATCTCTCCCTTAGGGGTTTTAAGTGATCTATCAGCAAAGACAAGTTGCATACTAGGCGGTTCAAGTTCTCCTAGGTTCAATATTTCAAACAGGCTCATAGGCATGACATTAACAGACGCTCCTAGATCAACTAAACAACGCTCAACCTCAACATCATTAATGACCAAAGGTAAAGTAAAAGAACCAGGATCAGATAACTTAGCTGGATATGGAGAGGCAGGTTTCTTAATACGAATGTAGGGTATCCTTCCTTGTTCCCCTTCATGCCAGTCTCGATCCTTCCATTTGGCAGCAATGCTCTTAGAAAAGGAGGCTTCACGACGTACGGTGCAAGAGGAGGATCATCCTCCTTAGGCGCCGGTTCCTGTTCTTCTTCTTCCTCCGGAGTTTCAGCGATTCTGCGTAAGACAGAACAAGCATCAGCAATTAAGTTTGGGAGTTTTCGAGCGGTTACCATCTTGGCTTGCTCCTTTCTCGGATTTGGCTCTGTCTGGCTTGGAAGTTGGCCAAATGGTCGACCAGATGCTAGCATGCTCGAGATGTTGTTCACGGCTTGCTCAATTCTTTGTCCAGATGCTATCTGTTCTTGATTGAGAAGAGCTTGAGCCTTGAACTGACTGTCATGATCATCGAGTCTGGTGATGATCTGGCTGAGCTTCTTATCCAGGTCACTGACATTGTTCTCTCTTTGATGCTGCTGCCCTGGATAGGTATTATTAAGATATTGATTCTGGCGATTGCCAGGAGCAGTTCCATAATTACCCGGATTGAGATGCGGCGGCTGGTAGACACCTGCCGGCGGATGGTTAGGCTTCTGATCCTGAGCTGGACCAGCCGGGCGGTTATTCTGGTTCTGGTTTGGTTGGCGCCGGCATTGTAGGGAGGTCTGTCTTGATAGTTCCCTTGCTGTCTGAAGTTACGGTAGCCAGCATAACCATTCTGATTATTAACGAAGCCTTGTTGAATGAAATTTACCTCTTCGGCAGACCAGACTTCTGCCTTACCAAAGTTCTGACAACGGCCTCCGTTATGTGCGCAAGCTCCACACCACTCGCAATCGGCAACGTAGACAAAGGCTGCGGCGGCTTGATCGGTGTGGTAGACTTCTTCAAATGCTTCTCTACTTCTGCTTTGATTGTAGCTTCGAGATCTAGCTTGCTCCTTGATCCTTCAGATTGTCGTTCCCAGTTCCTTGACTTGGAAGCACAGTTTGCGAAGTGAAGAAGAGCAGCTTCAGGTGTTAGTGTAGTGCAATCCCCTTCAGCTAGAGAATTGACCCACTTGGCGGATTCTTCTCGAAGTCCTCGAGAAAAAATTTCAGCTAACTGCCTCTGCTCGAATCCATGATGAGGGCAGGTGTAGAGAAGTTCTTGGAATCGATTCCAAGTATCATACAAGCTTTCTCCTTCTTTCTGGGAGAATCTGGCGATGCTGTCCTTGATAGCAGTTGTTCTAGCCGGAGGGAAGTATTCTTCAACGAAGTCCTGAGCCAGAGTATCCCAATCAGTGTAATAGCCAGGTGGTTTGCCAGTAAGCCACCTCTTAGCAGGGCCTTTCAGAGAGAACGGGAAAGCTCTCAGACAAAGAGTGTTTTTGTCGAGGTTTCCGCTCTTGAAAGTGCTGCAGAGATCAAAGAAGTCTGCAAGATGAGTGCACGGATTGTCTAGGGGCCTGCCTTCAAACTGTAAATCCCTAGAGATCATAGTCAAGAATGGAATCTTGATCTCATAGTCAGGATCTCCTTCAATGCGTGGAACGGCAATGGCAGATCGAACGCTAGTCGCGCTCGGCTTGTTATAGTCTGCTAGACTCTTCTGTGCAGGTGGTGGCGGCGGCGGTGGATCGCCATTTGGTGGTGGTGGTGGTAATCTATCGTCCATGGCAGGAGATGGAGGAGGTGAGAGTGACTCGGTGTATGAAGCGGATGAAGATGACGGTACAAGTGAAGATGGAGATGAGGAACTCTCCTTCAGTTCCTCGATCTTGATCGGAGTGATGAATGGATTGGATCTGCCTTTCTTCAGAATCTGTGATCGTAGAGGTGGAGCAGAACTGTCTGGTCTCTCTGCACTCTTAGCCTGTTCGGTTTGAGAGCGAGTCCAAGGACGGTGAGGCATACACCTGTAAACCTACAGATAACAAAGACAAACAAAACCAGTGTAAAATCGAAGTGGATGGTAAGGTGAAAGATGGAAAGGTAGAAGAATAAATTGCCAGTTCTTCTTTCGAACAATCAAAAGAAGTCCCCGGCAACGGCGCCAATTTGGTGAACGCGCAGTCGTTGTGATGCGTTTCACACAAATAACTAACAAAGCTACAAAAGCTAGGGTAGATCGTATTCCAAGGGTCTTCTAAGATTGACTACTTCAAAAATGACAAAATACTCGAATGTAGACAAGTAGTGCGTGGTGTGAGTTCCACGACTTCTAATTCTAAGAAATGCAGAGAAATTAAAACAAATTAAACTAAAGCAGATTGGAAATTAGGGTTTGAAAACAGAGATGACAAACGAACTTAGACTTTGAATCCCCCTTCGTTCCCCAGAGCATTGGCAATCAACAGATCAGCAGATTTCGATTCTCATTCAATCAATTACTAAGACACCACCATAACTCCTTACCCTTAGGTTTAAGACCGGCGAATGTTCGCTCTATCCGTTCTAACTACCAAGATTAACTAGCCGCCCGGGTACGGTCGCCTCTCGCAACGACTTAATTAACTGGTGCAATTACTAATGAT
This sequence comes from Linum lewisii, assembly GCA_034768395.1. Lineage (NCBI taxonomy): Eukaryota > Viridiplantae > Streptophyta > Magnoliopsida > Malpighiales > Linaceae > Linum > Linum lewisii. The sequence goes on along the minus strand of CM068297.1, from coordinate 70,848,625 downwards.
TAATGAGTTACTCTTGCAGTGGATTAACCCTAACCGGTTCCTACGAAAGGCACACTCCAATTATAAGGTCAATTGTTCAATTCGATGTTCTAAAGTAGGGCGAGCGTTCGCTTCTATCCTTAGCTTAACCAGAATCTAATCTAGGTGATCAATCCAGACAAGAAACATGAACAATGAAGAACAAATCAAACATGAATGAGAAACTGATTGAATTTCGAATCTAATCACCGCCGATCCGTGACCGCTTTAAAGCCCTGGGTCACTTAGGGTTCATCTAGTCTAAGCTCTAACGAGTTTAGCTACTCATGTTTATCACAAAAGAATCTAAGACAAAGAAAGAGTTCATCATCCAGAGGAAGAACAGAAAAGAATCTGAAAAACCTAATTTAGACGACTCTGACAGACTTCGATCTTCGGTAAACTACACTCCTAGCTCCGGTTCTCCGAGATGAAAGGGATGGCATCACGATCTCTTTCCGGCTCTTCGAACTCTAACTCTTCGCTCAGAACTTCAGAGAATCCTTGGAAAACGTAATTATGAATGATATATCTTATTTGGGCCGCCGGGTTAAGTATTTATACTTAACCCTAAGTGCTCTGGATTTCCCTATTATTTTCGCCGAAATTCTTGAGGAATTTTTGGCGAAAATTTCCTTTACTTGGCACCAGTCGATTTGTGATGATATTTTCGCCGAAAATGATAGGGTATTTTCGGCGAAAACTTCTTTGTAAACTGGGCAGGAATTTGTTTGAACTTGATTGGCTCCTTTGATCGATTCCGGTTCAGTTCCTCGATGTTCCAATGCCTTAGACACGTCCTTGGTTACTTATTCGATGGCAAAAACCTGTGCTAACATAAAAACACTAGAAAACCATCAAATAGACCCGAAACGGGCCAATGTAACACAAATGGCACAAGATAGGGCAATCGATTGAATATTCGCTATTCTACCCTAAAAACCATGTCTTAAGCAAAGAAATGTCACTTAAATGAGGCTGATAATCACGTCAAATCGAGTGTCATCAAATACAAATAATATCCGGCAGAAGAGACACTCGACATAATCCTTCGCACCCCCAGAGTCGGTTTGCAAGGACATGCATGTCTCGTTCCTTCGGATGATTACTTGACAAGACAAGCACAAAGCCTTTCTCTAATAGCCTTCGGCGATGGGGCCAAAATCTACAAGATGTCATCCACTACCACATGCTCAATATACCAAAATAAAAGTTCCGATGGAAGATCTCATCAGCTGAACTCAAGATTTGAGCCATCACCCTTCTTAGCTGAAGAAGCCATGGTGGAAACAATAGAAAAAAGAAGAACTGCTCAAGAAGAAGTCATTGAGCAAGGACCAAAAGAAACCATCGGCCGACGAAGACTAACAACAAAATCCTGATCTAGAATCGAATATCGCAAAGGATTTTCGCCTCAAAGAGAGAGCTCCTTTCCATTAATTTAGTTATTAGAATTGTAATTTGATGATTAATTTTTTTTTTCATTATGTGAATCAAAACAATTTCAAAATTACTAGTCAATAGAGATGTGAAAACAACTATATCTTCTATATCTTCCCAAAAGAAAGAAGAATCAAAACTTTGTTTTCAATACCCATGAAAGCATTCACTCAAACCACCACTAAACAACAATAACACCCATTTTAGCTTTCTTACAATGATGTTTAAAAAAACTATACAATGTGTAACAAATATTACTCTCCCTATCCTCCTTGGCACACCTCACATCAATTACACATACATAGTAATAACAAATACATATACCCCACATGTATAATTTTGTTGTACATTACATTTTGTTGTATTTTTTTTTTTCCCCTTTCAACTCCAATAAATTAGCTCTCTTTTCACACAACTTGACGAACAGATAATCATTTTTCAAATAGTGATTCAGTCATAATCAATAACTTTATGATTAGACAAATATAGTATCACGCCTTTTCTTTGGATTAGCTTCTGGATTCCCCTTTTTCATCATTGCAACAAATTCTTCATAGTTTATTCTTCCATCCTGTGTACCAAAATTAATTAAGCATATAGTCATTAATGTTGTTATTTACCTAAATTATAAAAATTTGTAACTACATACATTATCACCGTCCACTTCAGAGAGAATATCCTTCAGCTCCTTATCATCGTTGAGACCAAAGTCACGTAGCGCTTGTTGAAGCTCTTCCGTTGATATGAATCTAATTATAATAATATATATGAAACTTTTTATTAGTATAAATTTTTCATTCAAACATTAATATGTATAATTAATAATTAAGTACCCGCTATTATCTTTGTCAAAGTGTTGGAAAGCTGTGTAAAGATGCTCGTCTCTATCCATCCTGTTCATATGCATTGTGGCCGTGATGAACTCATCATAGTCAATGATTCCATTTCCATCTGCATCCGCCTGTATAGATTGGTACGTATTAGTAAACAATATAAGATACATTAAGAATCCTCTTTCAACAACTCGAATTATTGATGTTTAACTTACTGCTTCCATTAATTGTTTGACTTCAGATTCAGTAAGCTTAGTTCCTTGCTTAGCAAGCCCAAGCTTGAGTTCCTCAAGTGTAATTGTTCCGCTATTATCAGTATCCATGCCCTTAAACATCTCCTTTAAACCCATTATTTCTTCTTCCGACAAGCACCCAGCAATAACCTATTTTTATTGCATTATTGCGTAATAATAAAAATCAATATAGTATATAATAAAATGATAATTAAGTAGATATATTCATACAAGTGAAAGTGAATTAGCTTATAATTTACCCTTAGAGCAATTTTCTTGAACTTGTTCATTGCTTTGAATTGTTTTAGTCTACCCATTACAGCATTATCAAGAGGAACATCAGGTGCTTCTCCATCTTCTTTAATCCATGGATGGTCTAAATTAAAAAAAAAATAAATCAAAAAGATAATTAAACACCTTAAATTCTTAATTTTTTTGAAATGGGCAAATACTAGTTGTATGCATATGTAGCATGATTACTTACTTAAAACTTGAGAAGCCGATAATCTTTGTTTAGGATCTGAGTTGAGCATCTTTCGAACAAGATCTTTGGCTTGAGGTGAAATTAAAGGCCATGGATCACTTGAAAAATCACAATGTCCACGGAGAATTGCATTGAAAATTCCATGCTCGGATTCTATAGTATGTGAGATTAAAAAAAAAAACAAATTCTCATCATTTAAACATATAAGTGGCCACCTTAGAGGGAAATGTCCATAGTTTGAGGAAGAATTAATCATCAAATTGACCTATGATACTACAACTACAAAAAAATATGTACCTGCCCAAAAAGGAGGAACACCGGATAAAAGAATGTACAACATAACGCCAATACTCCATATATCAGCTTCTGGCCCATATTTCCTTTTCAACACTTCTGGCGCGATATAGTATGCACTTCCAACAATGTCCTTAAAAACTTCCCCTGCGTAGTGAGATATAAATATATATTTCGGTATTTAGAATAAAAATTTTAAGAAATTGGATAGAAATACAATTTGAACTTTTGACATTACAATGTCTTAGAGTTAGAGTGCCTAATTAACTATATCGAATATAGAAGCACATTTTCAAATTAAAAAACTTATATTATACTATGTATACCTGGCTTGTAAAAGACAGAAAGGCCAAAATCTGTAGCCTTAAGAGGAGCACTCTCGTCTTTATTAAGGAGGAGAAAATTTTCGGGCTTAAGATCTCTATGAATGACGCCCATGGAATGGCAAGTGTGGACAATTTGAACAATAGTTCTAAGCAAGGAAGCTGCAGCACGTTCACTGTAATGTCCCTTTGCTATGATTCGATCAAAAAGCTCTCCACCAGCACACAATTCCATAACCAAATGCACAGAATGCTTGTCCTCGAATGCACCTTTAAGCTCCACAATGTTTTGTTGACCAGTCAAGTGGTGCATTATTTGAACCTCTCTCCTTACGTCGTCCAAATCCTCCTTGTTAACCAACTTCCTCTTAGCTATGGTCTTGCAAGCGAATAGCTCCCCACTCGCCTTGTGTGTACATAAATGTGTCACCCCGAATTGGCCTCGACCAAGTTCTTTACCGATGGAGTATGTGGCTTTGACGTCCTCCATTGGTCTCCCTAGGACGGGGCCAATTGGTGCATTTTTGGAAGGTTTGGATGGGCCAGGAGAAGCTGGTGGAGCCATACTAGATGATTCTGCATTATTACTACTATTTCCTCCTCCTCCTCCTCCTTGTGCGCCTTCTCCCTTTTCGTCGTTGGAGGTTGCTTCTCCTTCGTTGCCCCGAGAGCAACAATTCCCCATTTTGTTTCAAATGGGAATTTGGGGAAAAGGGAGAGAAGAGGGAGATAGGGAGAGGGAAACAAAGCTTTTTCTTCTCCTTTTTTATTTCCTTGATCTCTCTTCTTTTCCCTTGGGGTGGCCTTGTGGGTATATGGTGGCAAAGAAAAGGTCTTCAATGCTTGATGTGGGGATCAACAAATGTGATGAAAGAGGTAACAATGAGAGATTCAAGGTCATAGAGAGAAAGTAGGAATGTTTTGTTTTTTGTTTTTTGTTTTCATTGGGTTGTATCAAGGAAGATTGATGGTGAGAAAATGTAGGGTTAATTACAGCTTCTTACTTTGAATGAGTCAGTTTTTTGTCATAATATTGATTATTGGGAAAATAGCACTTTAGCACCTTCCACTTTGCCAACTTAACAGATAGTTTCTTATACTATAAATCGCTCTTTTTACCCCCTCTTATTTCGATTATTTTGTCGTTTGGGTAATTTCATTACAACTTTTGTCTTCGTTACGTTGAATGATGATGCACAATCAATACACCATGTTACCTCTAATAGTCATGTATTAGCTTACTAAGCTTTTTTTTATTGAGAATATAATTATATATAATTAGATAGGTTGAAAATTTGAAATCGACGAATAAACTTTGTGGTCTTAAAACCCTTCGTTTTACACCATACTCTTTGTGATACCTCCCCAATTTACCTCCTTGTCCAACTCTTCGTCTCCTACCTCTGATCTCTATCTCCGTTGGTGTGAGGATGTGTATAGATCTAATGTTACAAAGACGAAAGTTGGAACGAAATGACCCAAACGGCAAAGTAGTTGAAGTGTAGGGGGGTAAAAAGAGCGATTTATAGTATAAGGGGTCTATTTGTTAAGTTGGCAAAGTAGAGGGGACCAAAGTGCTATTTTCCCTTGATTTTTTTTTTTGAAGGAATTTTCCCTTGATTATTAGAAAAAGATTAACGAAATATTTTACCGTTTTGCATGTTTGAAATTTGTGTTGGGATGTTAAATTTACTCTCTATATAAGTGTTCATTAATATCAAGAAAATTTACTGGAAGTATTTAATTGTTCGTTGTAAAGTCTGAATTTGAATTGTTAAGAAACAGACTTGTTTGTTATTAATACTGTTTTTAATCGACATCATTATTTATAAAGAGATAATATTTTAATTATTAATTAAATGAATCAATTCAACAAAACAATTACCCTAACACTGTAAATCGAACCACATGGATAAATTAAAGGTTGATCTGTTGTTGAATGGAGGGCTCCATGGATCACCCTAAACTACAACTATTTCGACAACCCAATCATGTATTACTTGTTTGATGGTTGATGATGCTATAATTACCACGTTTATCGAACTACATTTAAAATATATCCCCTAGGGCTGTTGGAGAGTCAAGCTGCTCGTGAGCGGCTTGGAGTTCGGCTTAGAAAAATGGCTAAAAAGCTCGCTTGAAGCCCGACGAGTCAGCTCGATAGTAAATGAGCCGAGCCCGAGTCTATCCTGGCTCATCTCAGTAGGCTCGCGAGCTGGTTCGGCTCGTCGACTCGTTGAGTCGGCTCATTTTTAGCTCGTATACGGCTCGCGAGCTGGCCCGTTAAAGGCTCGATTTAAGAGCTCGTGAACCAGCTCGATTATGGGCTCAATCATTTTAAGAGTTAATATGGGAGTTAAGACACATGGTATATTTTCAGATACATTATTACATTTATGCGAATAAGATTTAGGATTTAAAAATAACATTTTTTGTTTAGACTCTAAAAGTGAAGGTTAATATAGGGTTTAGGGTGTAAGAATAACAATTTAAGGTGTAAACTCGATACATTTTTGTTTAGTCTTTAGAGATTAAAGTTTAGAGTTACTAGCTAATTAGGGTTTGGAATAACGATTTAAGATTTAGGCTATGAAAATTAAGGTTGATAAAGTTTATGGTGTAAGAGTAACATTTGAAGGTTTAAATTTGATTCATTAATAAGGTTAAGGGCTATAGAAGTTAAGGTTCATAGATTTTACGGTGTGAGAGTAACGGTTCAAGATTTACACTCTATACATATTACGTTATAACGTTAACAAGATTTAGGGACTAAGAGTAATGATCTTGGTTTAAGGCCGAATTACTAATTAGGGTTTCGTAAAATGGTTTAGGGGGTTATGCTAAGGTTTATAGATTTTATAGATTTTTGGGTATGAGAGGTAGTAACAGTTAAAGAGATAATATTTTAATTATTACTTAAATGAATCAATTCAACAAAGCAATTAACCTAGCACTATAAATCAAACTACATGAATCAATTAGAGGTTGGCGTGCTACTAAATGGAGGGCTCTATTATCGAGGTTCACTCTAAACTACAATTATTAATTTTTTTTTTTTTTGGCTAGAAACTACAATTATTTCGACAATTCAATTATGTATCACTCATTTGATAGTATGGCTATGCTAAGAGAGATCATATCTTCTAATACTTTTTTTCAGTTGACACGTCAGCGTTTTGGGGATTTTGAGCTTCTCCTTCATTTTAGGATGAGGTATTTTGGATAAAAATCGATTTTGCAAACAAATTTTTGATTCTTTTCTAACGAACAAGGATCGAACTCCAACTCATGTTTAAGAGACAAAGTGAACAACCAACAATGCCACACCTAATGATTGGAGTAGTTTACTATTTAATCAAAGAAAAGTTGCAGTGTTTTCAACGTAACAACAATAAAGCATAATTATAATGCTTTTATTTATTATATTCCAACAATTGATAACAAATTTATAATTTTTTACCAACATATGAATTAAATTATTATATATTAAAAAGTAGAAAAAATTCAACCACACTTCTAAGTAATCTAAATAAAAATAAAAATAAAAATAAATATTTTTCGGTAAAATATTAACACAAAAAATCGGCCAATGGGCTGTCTACAGTTATTTTTTAATTCTTTGGCAGGTATATCTTTAATTTTTTTAAATATCTTTAGTTTTTTAGATTTCAAATTATATTTTCTATTACATGTCAACAATGACGTGGTAAAATTGCCAAAAAAATACACCGCTGACGTTAGTAGGACTGCTCTGAACCCGTATTAAAGTAATGAGTTCACTTTGTAAAGAATTTAAAATTTAGGAGGTACGAAGACACTCGACTGAGTTTGGAGAGGATAGGAAGCCCCGTGGCCAACTCGAAGGGGCTGTGTCCAGACGTACTAAATATTTAATGTTTTAAATATTTATCTTATGTTGAAGTCGGCCAACAGGCCGCGACTAATCTAGTATTAGAAGCAATGTAGTCAAAATCGGGATTCCACGTGGAATCGAAAACATGGGTGAAATCGGAATCGTAGTTTTTAATCGTAAAATCGTAAGATTTTATGAACTACTATCGAAGCATTTAAGCCCCCGTTTAGTATCAATTTTGGTTTGATTCGAAAACAGAGACAATTTGGAAACAAATACAAATTGCAATCAAAGTGAAAGTAGAAAATGAAAACATGTTTAGTTGGCACAATTAAATTTTTTAGAGATTGAAAATGGAAATTGAAATTGTGTTTAAATGAAAATTATTGGAAGACTAATTTCATTACAAAAATAGCCTAGCTAACAACTACTTGTTTTACCTATGATGAATCACCAAGTCACTCAAGTACTTTGATGATTATTTTATATTTGGTTTGCGATTGAATCACGCCTTTCAGCCATTTCTCCTATTTGAGATGAATTGTTGATATATTATGTAGCTATGATTGCTTCAACTGCTTCTATCTGTTGCATCACTGTCTTGAAATTGATCAAACAACTCATCTCTTGAAGCATGTGGCCGGATGAAATTATGGATTGTGCAGCAAGCCATAACAATCTGTGTTTGCTTTTTGAAACTGTAACTACGCATAAATTTCAAAATCGAAAATCTGGCCTTCAGAACGTCAAAGCAACCGTTCAATAACATTCCACAAACTTGAATGTCGATAGTTGAATAATTTTTCTCTCCGTCTAGGCCCTCCTCATCGTCGCATCTCTTGAAAATGTGATGTAATATCCCGATATGGTGCCAAAAATCCAAGAATATTTGGATATCCAGAATCCACAAGATAATATTTACCTAATAATTAATAAATGAGTGTTATAGTTCTATTATTAAGAAAAAATGTTAACAAAATTTTCAGACTCTTAATTAAAAAAATACATGTCGTGATGAGATTGGTGTGAGTATGTTCACATAAATTATTTTTAATTCAAATTTAGTTTTTGAAGAAATTCAAATTTAAATTTGTATAATTTCGAAAATTAACATATTCTCAGTAATTTCATTCCTTAAACATGTCAAATTATAATTTTGAACGGTAACATAAATGAAGCGAAGTAATATTTTTTAATATATTCCTAATGATTTAACCCCTTCATTAACATAAAATGAAGTAACATTTAAAAGTTTTTAATAAATGTCACAAACATTTATTGGTCCATAACAAATGATTCCATATTATAAAACTCATTATTATAACTGAACTGATTGGTCCAATATATTTGTAATAATGTCATCTAGTGAAAAATGACACAAGCAAAAAAAAAAATTATTAAGAAAAAGGAGTTCTCTCTACAGCTAACTATAAAAGAAATGTTGCTAGTGGGGCTTGAACTGCTAATCACATTAGTCAGCAACATATTAAGAATAAATGTCATTCGAGGGAGTAATAATTAGATTTTAGACATTTTTTAGTAATTACTTCTAACTTAATTAATCAAAATCTCAAAATAAAACCAACTTAATTTAATTTCCTTTGTTCTGACTTATATGTAGTTGTACAAATTGGTAATTTCACATAGAAAGTGAAATCGTAAAATACAAGAAAAATCGTTGATTTATAAGATTCTAAGATTTTGATCGAGATTTTACTAGATTTTACGACCATAAATTTTGCATAGAATCAAGATCGCTAGAGACTAGTGAAATCGTGAAATCGTAAAATCGTAAGAATTTAAGATTAAAATCGAGATTTTGACTACACTGATCAGGAGGGAGCATGATACTATTGTTGAAATGTACTATACACAACTAAATATTAGCTTGAGCTCAGAAATACAAGCCTTCCCTGCATTTGGCTTGCATCTTTCATACCAAACGTTAGCCATGTTAGCTATCATAGCTCTCTCTATATACACAACACATCCAACTTTTGTTGTATGTACATTTACCACCAAAAGCTTTTATTCACCAGTTGCAGTACTAGTATACCAACATAGTTGTAACGCCCACCCCAAACCAACGTGGTTGGACCCATGATTAGACTGGGAATAGGCGTCATAGTCGGGCAAGCAATAACAAACCGATAAAAAATAGTTAATACAGTAACATAATCATACTTTGGCGAGCCCTTCACATATAATCTTGATCCAAAAATATCTTGGACCAACACGAGCATAGCACTAGATTTGGAGACGTCAATGTTTACTTTACGTTAATCTTAATTTTAGGAAATCAACCAACTATACTTCATCTCTTATTTATTAAATAAAAATTTCAAAAAATTCCTAAAATTTGGGGCTAACCACCCAATGTTACCCAAAAAATGCTTTTGGGTTTTAGGTTGGGTTAGTTAGGATGAGTTAGATTCGGTTGAGTTGGTTAATTGGGTTGAATGTGGGGTTAATAGGGTGACGTGGCAGCAAGTGACATGGACAAAAATGGTGAGTTGGATTGCTGATATCATCACTTAACGGAAAAAATGGATAAAGACTTGACGGAATAACCAACTCGTTACAAAACTCAAAATGTTAATAACCACATAAAACGTTGATAACCACTATGTTACAAACCCAATACTTTTTTTAGGGTAAAAGTATTATCACTTTCATTCAATCACTTAGTGGGAGGTGTTTAGACAGAATACATTAAGCTCTTCCTCTAACCACTCAGGAGGCGTACACCCAGAAAGGGGTACCACGCAATGACGCGCTCTCCTAGCTAACAAATGGGCTGCCCCGTTCCTCTCTCTTCTGATGAAACTTACACGGAACGAGTCTGTAATCAGGTCCTGACACTGTTTGATCGTCTCCCCAAATCCAGTAATGTCAATGTCTGACCTGTAAACTGCATTTGCCACCACCTGCGAATCCGTCTCAATTATCACGTTCGAGATTTGGCGAAGTCGTAACCACGATAACGCTTCCTTCAAAGCCAGCGCCTCACATTCCCGGGCTGGCGGGCACCTCGGGGTCAATTTCACCTGAAACTCAACCAGCTCCCCTCGGTGGTTACGGATAATCATGCCCGCGCCTCGGCTACGGTTTTCTTCAAACCGCGCACAATCAACATTACATTTGATGTATCCTGGCGGCGGTGGGTGCCATTTGGGGCATCTAGGCGGCTGTACCGGAGCAGGCTGCTGCTTCCTTTCTCTGGCGGTTTGCCAATCCCGCAGGTACTCCAGCGCGGTTCTCGAAACAATGAATGGGGGTTTCTTCTCGTCCCGCCATACCCTAGCGTTACGCTCTCTCCATATACCCCATAACATTGCTAGAGTTCTTTCCACTTGCTCATCGTACCTAACCCAAACAGCTCTGCCATCCAGTTAATGATATTATTCCTCGAGCTCACTAAGTCCGACATCAGTTGGGTGAGGCCTGCCGCCTCCCAACATTCATTGGTCACTGGGAAGTCGAAGAACAGATGCCGCACCGACTCCACCCCTTGATTACACAACCCACACCCACCCGACACTTCCACATGGCGGCGAGCTAGCGTTTCTCTCGTTGGCACAATGTTCCTTGCTAATCTCCAGGCCATGATTTTCAGTTTTGGGGGGACGTGTGTCTTCCATAGTTCTACCCACGGCCCCGTAGCATGGTCCTCGTCCGAGTTGCTAAGATGATCCGTCCACACTCTGACGCCGAGCTGACAGTTAACATACCCGACTTCGAGAATCTCCATATCGGCCGATCTTCTCCATTCGCCTCGTTCAACGGAAGCTTCCCAATGCTGGTAGCATCCCGTTCATTGAACAGCTCTTAAATTAATTCGATGTCCCATTCCTTGGTGCCCGGGATCCAGAGATCATTAACCTTTAAATCCGCCAACGCGTCCGGCCTAGTGGAGGTTAAGAAACACGTGTCTTCTTCATTTAGCCACGGGTCGGACCAAATTCTAATGCTTTCCCCATTCCCGATCCTCCACCTAATCCCTCGCTTCACCAGCTCCTGAGTGTGCCACAAGCTTTGCCAAACCATGCTTGGGTTCGACCCTTTATGGGCAGTAAGATAAGAACCGTGTGGATAATACTTAGCTTTATAAATTCTGGACACCAACGAGTCCGGGGTGTTGATCAGATTCCATGCTTGCTTTGCCAGTAATGCCAGGTTAAATCCTTTGAGGTCCTTGAAGCCCATACCCCCGTGTTCTTTCCAGACACACAACCTACTCCACTTCATCCAATTCATCCCTCTCTTTCCACTACGTTTCATCCCCCCCCCAATATGAATTGATCATACGTTCCAATTCTGATACGAGGGTAACCGGAAGTCTGAAAATGTTCATGCAGTATATTGGTAAGTCTTGAGCCACTGCCTTGACCAAGATTTCTCGGCCACCTTTCGAAGTCTGACGGCCTAACCAGCTTTTAATTCGTTGCCAAAGACATTCCCTAAGGAAAGCAAACGTATTCTTCTTGTCAGCCCCCACCACCGCGGTAACCCCAGGTAATTGCCTGTATCAAGATTACGCCAAACCCCCATAATTTCTCTGAAACCCGCCTCCAGCATTGAATCTGTGCTCTTCGTCACCCACATCCCCGATTTCTCAAAATTTATTAACTGCCCTGATGCTTGACCATACGTCACGAAGATACTTTTCAACTTCCTAACCTCGTCAATTGTAGCTCTGCAGAAAAAAGGCTGTCGTCGGCGAATAGGAGGTGGGAAATACAAGGCAATCCTCGGCAAATTCGGACTCCCCGGAGGCTGTTACAAGCTGTTGCTCGTCGCACCAGTGCCGATAAACCCTCTGCACACAAAATAAACAAAAATGGTGAGAGGGGGTAGCCCTGTCTGAGGCCCCTGCCCGGTCTGAATTTGTCTGTCCTCGTACCATTCATGTTCACTGTATACTCCACAGACATCACACAGTTCATCATAAGCTGTATCCAACGAGTGTGGAAGCCAAACTTCTCAAGTACTCTCTCCAAATAGATCCACTCCACCCTATCATAGGCTTTCGAAATATCGATCTTGAGAGCTAGATCACCCACCTTTGCATCCGGTCTCCTTTTCATGCTGTGTAGGGTTTCGAAAGCTATCATGACATTTCGATAATAGAACGACCTTTAATAAACGCCGACTGCTCTGCTTCAACCAGCGGTGAAATCACCCTTCGGAGTCTATTAGCCAGGACCTTGGCGATAACCCTGTAAAGAACATTACACAAGGATATCAGACGCAGATCTCTCATAGAACCAGGGTTGTCGACTTTTGGTAACAGCACGATCGTCGTATCATTTATTTCCGGTGGCAGTCGGCCAGCTTCCAGCCAACTTATACATGCGCTGGCAACTTCGTTTCCAATGAGCGGCCAGTAGAATTGATAAAACCCCGGATTTAAGCCGTCCGGACCTGGCGCCTTGTTCTTACCCATGCTGAAGATGGCATTCCTGATCTCCTCTGCAGTAAATCGAGCACCCAGCATTTGATTGTCGCGATTTGAGACCGTGCGATCCAAGGCACCAATCACCTGATCCGTTTCACACTCCCCCGCGCGAAAAAGAGATATGAAATACTCATTAGCTAATTCACCCAACTCTCGATTTCCTTCTACCACCCGACCCGAGTCATCCTTGAGCATAGTAATCTCCTTTCTCTTTTTCCTCGCAGTCGCCGTGGCATGGAAGTAACGGGTATTCCTATCCCCGTCCTTTAGCCAATCGTGCTTCGCGCGTTGGCGCCAATAACTCTCCTCCATCTCCAAAAGATTCGAAACCTCATTCGTACACTCCTCGTAGCTCGCAGCTGCTTCACGGGAGCTATCTTGGCGTAATAGCTCCAGCCGCCTCTTCCCTTCCTTAACCTTAGTTCTGAATCACCCTTTATACTGTTTACCCCATGCATGCAGCTCACGAGCACAACTTGCCAACTTCTGGGTTACCTCCAGCGGCCCGAGCCTATCCCATATCTCTTCCACCACTCCTTTGAAAGTCGGTTCCAAGATCCATGCGTTCTCAAAGCGAAACGGGCGTGCTGGATATTCATTCCTCTCCCCGGATGTGTCTAGTAGGATCGGAGAGTGGTCGGAGATTGGTGCTACAATATTATGAAGAACCGCTGCCGGGTAGATATCTCTCCATTTATTTGTCACCATGGCTCGATCCAAACGTTCCTCGACTGCATCAGGCGTCCCTTTACTCTTTGACCATGTAAACTTGTGTCCTTGCAGCTCCAAGTCGCTCAAGCCACTATCCATGACAGCCTCCCTGAACCCTCGAAGCAACCAGTTTGGGTGCCTATGTCTACATCTCTTCTCATCATTACTAAGCAGATCATTAAAATCACCCATGCATAACCACTCATCTTCCGAGTCCCCGGCCAGCTGCCGTAACCGATTCCATGATTCTCTTTGTTGCGCACGATCAGGCTGTCCGTAGAAGGCTGTTATACGCGACGTGACCTCCTTATCGTCTGTTATCATCAAGTTGACCGAATATCGCGAGTACGAAATTAATCTAGCCTTTATTTCATTTTTCCACAAAACACCAATCCCTCCGCTGCGACCAACCGCAGCAACTACAAAACAGTTATTAAATTTCAAATGGCATCTAACCTCCTCCATTCTCTTTCTACTAGCTAAAGTTTCGAAAAGCAAGACAATATCAGGTCTGTGATCCCTACACAGATCACTCAGAGCACGAACCGCGCGAGGTTGACCTAAGCCCCGACAGTTCCAGCTAAGGATCAACATTTGTCCTGGCAAAACCTACCCTGTAGGTTTGCCCTTGCCAGGTTTTCTTGGTGTGCCTGGATACCTTTGAGTTGCTTACTGGGACTCGCCATGTCGTCTCTTGTCGAGCTACCCGAATCAGCCTCACCTCCCACAGTATTGTCTCTACGTCTCTTCTTTTCCTCCCCAAAATTAAGTCCCTCATCACCTGTAATCATAGGATCTGTAGGGGCGGCCGACAACTGTCTCTGATCCGCCATATTGGCTGCATAATTACCCAACAGAGCTTGTAAATTTGGTGGGGTAGCCGATTTGTTGATGACTGAGCTCGAATCACCTTTAAGGGCTTCCTCTTCGTCCCTTGAATCCTCCCTCAGCCAGCCTTCACCGCCCAGATTAGTATTACGCCTTGGTACTGCTCTGATGGAGGCGTCCCAAGCTCTCGGCAGCTCTATATCTGGATTTTGGTAACGATACTCACACAACCGATCCAGGTGCCCGATTTTTCCACAGATATAGCAGAAGGTTGGGAGGCGTTCGTATCGAAATTTGCACACCGACCAAGGTTGACCCGGGTTACGAACCTTCTTCTCCTTCCTTAATGGTTTAGTAATATCCAGCATGACTCTTATACGCATATAAGATCTTGTATAGTTCACAGCATTCTTGGAGTCGTAGCTCACGAATGAGCCGATGAAATTACCCAAAGCTTTGCCAACCGACTCTGAGAATAAACCCGGGACTAAGTCATGGACTTGTACCCAAAAAGCTGCCTTGTTAAGTGGTACCATAGTCGGGTCTTCACCGTCCTTCAGTTCATGGAGTACTAGGAGAAAATCATCAAAAGTCCAAGGACCATTATCGATCACCCAGCGGAGGTCGATTTTGCTATAAAACCGGAAGAGAATCAGTCGGTTACCAAGGTCTTCTACTGACACCCCCCGTCCCGGCTGCCAGACTGCCGCCATTCTGTTCTTCATGACATTAAAATTGAATCTCTTTTTCGTTATGAACGTGCCTACAGCCGATAGCGGTTGTGCTGCCGCTGGATACTCGGCCGACGGTAACTCAATCTCCAACCCCTCATCCTCATCGTCCTCCAGCTGCAAACACTGTAAATCTTGCACCACAGTGACCTGTCTTCCTGACGACATCTTCGTACCGCCTTTTTTGATTGGTTAACAGAGGAGTTGCTACAAAAACGGCGTCCTCAACCCAAACCCTAAGAAGTTCACTCGACAGCGTAACCTGGAGCAGAACCAAGGGGTCCCAGACGCAACACGAGACACGTGTAACAGCCTGAGCAGGGAGGATCTTGATTGCAGCGAACTAGCGTCCAATGAAAACCGATACGAAACTAGCGGCAGCTGCACCAGAAGACCTAGAAAAACCTAACCCTCAAAAGGGGTAAAATCTCAAGTCGAGAGAAAAAAAAATGTTGAACTACTATTCGAATATCCTTTATGCAAAGGTTTCCATTCACAAACCCAATACGTTGTTGTATTAATTAAGTTATTTAATTGGTCTAATACAATTTCATCACAGAATGTCACAATTGTCTCATATTTTATTATTGTTATTGTAATAATATACAAAATGGGTTGACTTCATGGAAGATCGGGTGTAAGAAGAGTATATTTTTACGGGTATAAGGTTAGACGTATATACCATCATGAATGAGTATTATTATTGCCCCCAATCAATGGGTATACCTACCCACCCAAGTCAAGTTAGGTACTTAGGTTAACACAAACAAACTGAGTTTAAACTATCATTTTTAATAGGGCCACATAATAAATTTAGAACAGGGCCTCCGAAATTTCAGGAACGGCCTGTTTGTCTACTGTTCGCCCCCTCACAAATCACTGTTTCTTAAGGAGAGGAAAATCCCTGCGGATGAGCCCAGGGTTCATACCATGTGCCCTCCTATTTTTGAACGTTGGATCATTTTTCGCAACTGGGTACTTCCCCTGCTCTTTGCTCTGTCACGTCCTGATGGGTTGCCGTCAGTCATGCCGGCTCTGCGTCTTCCTCATCTTTTCGCTATCCCCATCGTCTTATTCTCTCTTTCCACACTCTCTGTCTTCCTCATCTCCTCTTTCTCGCTTTTGTTCTTCTTTTACTGTTTGGCTCGTCCAGTCCGCTTCTTCTTCTTTTACACTCTCCTCACTAATCAGTAATCACTATGCCTGCCACCATCCTTTCGGTTCCATACATTTTCTCCTTTCTCAACCGCTCGTCTCAGCTCTCGCATCGACGATCTCGACAATGAGATGGAGAAGAAGTTGTTCACTGCTATTGAAGGGTAAAGATTATTGGATCTCGCTTTTCCTTCCCTCCTTCCTCCATTAGCTTCTCATGCTCTTATTGTTTATCTGCGCATAATATTACTCAGGCTCCGGTTCTGATCCTGATTCAGACTCAAATTTATGTGTATCTGATATAGAGAAGAATCGGGGAAGACATCCAAACCAATATTGATGGGGAATCTGATGATTTTAGACTTCCTACCAAGGAGGTCTGATTTTGTGTGTTAGGAACTTCAAGTTGAGGCAAATAGCCCACCTGATCTTCGGAATCTCCAAAGAAGAATCTAAGAAAGTAAGTAACTCTCTTCATGTTCTTAGCATTAATCTTTATCTGTTGTTGGCCTGGGCGAATGAGCTAATAGGGAGAGTTACATTGAACAACTCATATTATGGTTACAACAGTTTCCTCAATGAAGTTTTGGAAAGCCAAGACCTATTTGTTTATGAACAAATACTTTAAAGGTGAGAGAGGAAAGGATCATGATTGGCAAAACCAGCTGATTGGTAAAACCAGCTCTCTTGCCCATTTCCTTTGTTTAACCTTGTGTTGTTTGGTTTATTGTGGCTGATGTTTTGTTCGATAGAGTAGTAAAAGGTGAGGAACTACTACTGGTGCGTGTTTAGTAAATTCATTATCTCTTATTGTCACAATCTGATGTAATCTTTATAGGTCGGACTGGTTGTATATGACTCACAAGTGCCAATTGGAGCCACTCCCTGAGTATATGGCTAGCCTCTACATGGTAATTGTGCATGTTGTGGCTTGCTATTCTACCACATACCATTTCTCTAAGCTATACATTGACAACTAGATTACTTTTGGTGATAGCTACAAAGTGCAAGCTCTTTTTTTGCAGGTCATGGAGCTTGCTCCTCAAGAAAAGGAAATGATGGTTGATATGGCGTAATTAATTTTGATCTGCACAAAAGACTATTATTCCTCTATGGTAAAACACCTTTGTCTTGAAAACTTGAATTTGCTTCATATTTTAAACAGATTCATCTTTTTTTATGAACTCGGATTTCTCCCTCTCAGGCATGCTGCATAAAATATGCCCTAATTCCTTTGGCTTTTTCTGGCTCTGATGGTGATATGCATATGACAACATGATCCTTGCAATTCTGAATCTGTTTTTTATAATGATGTGGTTATGTCGTCAAAGGTTCTTTGTTGCTCCATCAGGATCTGCAACTATGATTGCTGCAAATGTAGTTGAATCTGTTCTCTATTTTTCTTCAATCCAGAATGGAGTTCCCAGGTGATACACTATGGTTAGCTACTTTGCCTTTTGTCACTGCATGCTATTGTCAACGTCTCCTCAATCCTCATATTGTTGCGGTCAAAAGTCTAATTTTTAAGCTTTTTTAGGTATGGTTTGACAAGTTTCCTTTGAATATTGCTGTTCAACCAGTTTGTTTATTGCAAGATTTGTTTGATTTCCTAAGCTGGAATGGAAAATTTGTCTTTCTTCGTAAACTGGAAACAGACCATTCTTTTGTTAGGAGAAGAATCCAAAACTGCACAATGAATGGTGATAGAATGTAAATTAGCTATCACATCCAAATTATGACCTGTTCTTGGGACAGACCATTCTTTTGTTTAAGCTAGGTAAATCATATGATATTTTTTCAAAATTTACGAGTGGTATGGCCATTGAATGTAATGCAAGCTCGTCATATATCGAGAAAATCTATGAGATTGCGGTGAATGGTTCCAGTGACGAGAAGATCCGCAGGTTGAAGAGCCCCAAGAATGTCCTCAAAACTAATTAATTGCGTATCTGCTGAATTCTTCAAATTAAGTGGATTGCTTTTATGAAATGGATTCCTTCCTGCATTTTAGGAGGTCCTGATTCACTGATGCAGTGACATGTCACCTTATAATGTTAGTGTTTACTGTACTGAGTTATTTTGGTTCCTGCTGATGCAGGGAGAGACGGGAAGTGAAAGAAAAAGACACAATTGCCACTAGGAAAGTTCAGAAAGTAGATGGGGAGAGATTGAGAAGCTCAGGAAGATCTAACAGGGGTAATGTATGTAATAATTCATTGAATAAGTAGTTTCTTGAATTGGGGCATACAGTCATACCCTAAGTAATGTAAATTTTTGTTTTGTTTTATGTTTTTTTTCATGCGGAAGAAGTAAGTAGCTACCTGTAGCTGGAAGATTATCTGTATATTGAAATTTAATCTTGGGGTGATACATTTGAAGTTGATTGCATTATAGTTGATCGCACAATTACTAAAGACCACTTTCACTTTTCGCTTATGTCCACCCATTATATAGCCCACCAATTCAACCTTCTATCCGCGGCTCCCCACGGGAACCGCGCAATTGCGCGGGCCTAATTCTAGTATCTTTTGAATGTTACCATCCTGCAATTCTCCCCATACAACTGTGAGTGGTCACCCCACAAGCTATCAAAGCTAACGGACACTACTGCTAACACGAGGTCATGGGTGGGGTAATTCGCCTTATGTACCTTAAGCTGCCGAGAGGCATATGCCACAACCTTACCATCTTGTATGAGTACACAACCCAACTCCTGCAACCAAGCATCACTGTCGACCGTGTACACACCACCCTCTACTTTTAGTGCTAGTAGCGGTAGCGACGAACAGCTAGCGTGCCAGAGGAGAATCATACGAAAAGTAACCTCAGCAGAGAAAGTCTGTGTGTGTTCTAACAGAAATTAAACCAACCAAATCCCAGAAAGAAAATTACCACTAATAATCATCTCTAATGATGCAAACTCAGTAAATATATTGCAAAATCTATCTCTTCTTTCCCAAAAAAGAAGGTGAAATCCTGAGAAGATCAGCTTTACTTCTCTCTAGCACTTTCTTGCAATCATTTATGCATATCTTGTGTAGAATATCCTGATTCTTTTCTAACACAGACCGATCCCGAATAAGTGAACCCTGATTACTGGCCAAAATTCGGTACAAAAGATAACAACAGGGGATAGAGTAAACTGACATGTAGTCATGTAGATGCCATGCCAGTTAGTATGTGGGAATGGACGGATCGGCTTTGGTGGCATATGCGTGTATCCCTCCCGAAAGGTTGAATACTCTCTTGAAACCCTGCTCCCACCCAAAACATAATCCAAACTATAATAACTTAACAATTCAACAGTATAGGATAAGTTCCCACATGACTTGGAACAAAAGAAGCAACCTTCAAGAGGCTCATACATACCTGCGTCTGCAGAAACTTCGCCACCTGTAGTGATCGCACTCCATGATGACACTACAACATAAAAGCAACTCTATTAGCCTTCTATTGTATCAAGTTCCTTCATATCCCATCTTGTCAAAATTGCCAGAAACGAAACTACTGGAGGGCAGGCGGCTAGTTGTAAGTTAGACATGTACTCTACAAGTTCAGGTTACACGTACCATCCCAATCATTCAAACTCTGCGGACCTAGAGCCATAGGATCTAAACATGCCAGTATACTCAAGGATCTGATAGGTTACGACCTCCAAGTTACATCAGGAGTCAGATGACCTAGGTTATGAATAGCTAAAAAGTAAGCACACCAGCCCACATACCTTACTACAGACTTATATAACAAAATTGACAACTTTGCATGAATCAAAGAGTATACTGGAAGTAAAAACCTCCGCGTATGGGGATATAGATGGTTCTTGCAATTATAATGCAAAACTCAGGAAAATATAGTGAATATAACTATAGGATATCAGGAAACCATAGTATAAGGACTACAGATCAACATAACAGTCCCTACCTCTTTCAACGACATGCTATACATGAATTGATAATGTTAATGCGTAAATTATGGAAGAAACTCTAAGAGGAACAGCTCTGTTATACTAACTGATCCCAAATTATTGAGAGAAAACCTAGAATGAGATTGGAAATTATATATTGTCCTAATGAGAACGATGGGGAATCAGCTCTGTAAATCAGATATCAACCTTTTGCTGATCTAGTCCTGGCCTGTATATACTACATAATTGAGCAGAAAACTTTCAGAATCCTCTCATTGTCGGTGAAGAGAGGATGTGAAATGTGTCCACTTAAAAATAATGAGAAATATGTAGTACTGTTGAAGAATATAATAATTAAGATATAAGATTTATTATTTTGTATTAGCTGTTCCTACTATTTAGGAAGTTCAGATTCAGTAGATCTCCTAATTATAGTAGGTTTGTTTCTAACCTATTATATATACCTATGTAAGCCATGTGAGAAGAGATATATTCATTCTTTCTCTGAAAATCATCATGGTATCAGAGCATCTGGTCTCTTCCGCCGCTGCTCATAACTCATCATCTCCAAGATGAGTTCTGATTCTGATTCTCATTCTTCAACCTCAAACCCTAAACCTACAGCCTCCTCTGAACACAAAACTTCAGGGATGGCCAACAACAACAACACATCGGACCTGACGGCTGGAGGAATTTCTATCCGAAAATTCAATGGGAAGAATTATCTCCAGTGGTCTCAATCGGTCCAGATGTTCATCACAGGTCGCTCAAAGGGAGGATACCTCACCGGAACCACGGCGAAACCTACCAACGATGATCCAACCTTCGCACAATGGAATACTGACGATAATCTGGTCCGATTCTGGTTAATCTCAACTATGGAACCAGATATCGGAGACAACTATCTGCTGCATAAATCAGCAAAAGACTTATGGGAAGATGTGCAAGAAACGTACTCCACTCAGGACAACTCATCAGCGCTGTTTGCAATTGAATCCCAATTGTTCAACTTCAAACAAGGTCAGCTGAGTGTAACAGACTACTACAATCGTCTTGTACGCTCATGGCTTCAACTCGACTTATACGAGGCGCAAACCTGGGAGTGCACTGGAGACGCCAAGACCTTCAGAACGTTCGTTGAGAAAAAAACGAACTGTTCAATTTTTGTTAGGTCTCAACCAAGATCTTGACGATGCAAAGGGTCGGATTATGGGAACCAAGCCTTTTCCAAGCTTGAAGGCAGCCTTTGCAGAGGTACTTCGAGAGGAAGACCGCCGTCATCTTATGATCAAAGACAATAAAACCAGCATCGACGGATCAGCCCTTAAATCTGAAGTTGCTGCTACGTCTCTGGTTTCTCAAGCAAACCGGAAAAAAGGAAGGCCAACTGTGTGGCAGGGAAAACCTCTTCCTGAAGGAACAGTTGTGGTGTGATTTCTGCAACAAACCATTTCACATCAAGGAAGAATGCTGGGATATTCACGGGAAGCCAGCTGGCTGGAAACCTAAATCTGAACAGAGGAGACTCGTGCAAACACTGCTTCTAGTAAAGGAACGGATGATGATGCTCAGTTCTCAAAAAGCCAGCTGGAAGCACTTCAGAAAATGCTTGCTCAGACGCTAAAGCCCGAGAAACCTGTGCCGAGAGGGTACATCACCAGCCTGTTCGACAAACAAGGTACTCAACCCAGTGGTTTTCTTACTCAAATTCATCCTAAGAATACATGGATTCTCGACTCTGGTGCTACGGATAATATGACAGGGTGTAAGGAATTAATACAGAACCTAAAACCTTACCCCAAGGAATCTGGAGTTAGAATCGCTAATGGAACTTTAGCTCCAATTGAAGGGTTTGGATTGGTTAGGGTGACAAAGGATCTCACTCTATTTCCAGTTTTATATGTGCCTAACCTAGATTGCAACCTCCTCTCTATTAAGCAAGTTACCATGATTTGAAGTGTGAAGCTAAGTTTAGCTCCTCTGGTTGCATATTGCAGGAAGTGGAGACGAGGAGGATGCTTGGCAGTGGTGACGCATGTGATGGGCTCTACATACTAAAAGGGTCGGATCAGGAGCTAAAAGGATATGAGTCACATGGAAATCACTCCTATGTAGTCACTAGTTTAGAAGATAGTGAGAATAAAGTCCTTCTATGGCATTTCAGACTTGGACATCCTAGTTTTTTGTATCTTGAACGTCTATTTCCTCAACTATTCATTAATAAAAGTGCTAAGACATTCCAGTGTGAAGTATGTCAACTTGCAAAGCACACTCGATCTATATATTCAGCTATTGGCTACCAACCTACCAAGCCTTTTGCGGTTGTTCATAGTGATATCTGGGGGCCAATGAAAATTCGAAATGTCAATGGAGCGCGATGGTTCATCACATTCATTGATGATCATACTCGATTAACATGGACGTTCTTAATGAAGGAGAAATCTGAAGCTACTAGTATCTTTCAGACCTTCTATAATATGGTTCAAACTCAGTTCCAGACTCAGATACAAGTACTTAAGACCGACAATGCACATGACTACTTCAATAGTGCTCTCGGCTCCTTCCTTACAGAACATGGAATCATTCATGCTAGTTCATGTGTGAACACACCTCAGCAAAATGGAATTGCTGAACGGAAAAATAGACACCTTTTGGATGTGGCAAGGGCATCCATGTTCACTCATCATGTGCCCAAGTATTTGTGGGGAGAGGCTGTGTTAACTGCCACATACTTGATCAACAGGATGCCTAGTCGAGTTCTAGGCTTCCAAACACCACGTCAAGTACTGTTGGACGCCTTTCCACACATTTCTGCATATACCTCAGACCTTCCTCCTAAAGTATTCGGATGTACAGTGTTTATTCATGTCGCTCCACAACAACGATCGAAACTTGATCCCCGATCTCTCAAAGGAGTGTTTATTTGGCTACTCGGCAAACCAAAAAGGGTATAAATGCTATGTACCCCACACTAAACGAGTATATAATACTCGTGATGTCACATTCTTTGAATCACAATCATACTTCCCTGCTGATGTGTTCCAGGGGGAGCATATTCAGGAGCCTGGGGTGCAGGAACCACAACAGCAGCTCACTCCTAACACGGCAGATCAGTTTGTGGAGTTAATTAGTCTGGAAAACTGCATCAATACTACTGATGTCAGTGAGGGGGAGCTGACCTCTAATCAGAATATGGGGAAGCCACTGCAAGTCTATCACCGAAGGAATAAAACAATTCCTGAAGACCTGAGTAATCCGCTGCTGGAACCTAGTACTGTAGCTGAAACTAGTGAAACAAGTGAGGATTCCCATATTATTGAATTAAAGCAGCTCGTTGATGACTCTGATGTGCCTATTGCCAAACGCAAAGGAGTGAGAAGTTGTACCAAGTACCCTATTGGAAGGTATGTGAGCTATGAAAACCTAAGTAACTCACATAAAGGGTTTATATCAGCTATGGAGGGAGTGGCTGTTCCTAAGAATATACATGAAGCCATGAACTCTCAAGAATGGAGAAAGGCTGTAATGGAGGAAGTGGCAGCCTTAGAAGAAAATGAAACATGGGAAGTTGTTCCCTTACCAAATGGGAAGAATACAGTAGACTGTAAATGGCTATTCACAGTCAAGTACAAGACTGATGGCACAATTGAGAGGTTTAAGGCTCGTTTAGTTGCGAGAGGATTCACTCAAGCATATGGGGTAGACTATGACGAGACCTTTGCCCCTGTAGCTAAACTAAATTCTATAAGGGTGCTTCTGTCACTTGCAGCTAACCTAGATTGGCCATTACATCAGTTAGATGTGAAGAATGCTTTCCTGAATGGGGATCTTGTTGAGGAAGTATATATGAACTTCCCTCCAGGAGTTCAGAATCCAGTGAAAGGACATGTGTGTCGTCTCAGGAAGGCTCTGTATGGTTTAAAGCAGTCCCCGAGAGCATGGTTTGACAGGTTTACCAAGGCTGTAAAACAGGGAGGGTACTACCAATGTCAAACTGATCACACACTATTTGTGAAACACTCATCAGAAGGACGAAGGTCAATCCTGATAGTATATGTTGATGATATTATTATCACCGAGATGACACTGAGGAAATTGAGAGACTGAAAACTCAACTGGCTAGAGAGTTTAAAATCAAGGATCTGGGAAGTCTAAAATATTTTTTGGGAATGGAAGTTTCACGATCATCAAAAGGAATTGTCATTTCCCAAAGGAAGTATGTCCTTGACCTCTTAGCAGAGGTTGGAATGACTAACTGCAAACCAGCTAATACACCTATGGAGCAGAATAAGCAGCTAGATCAGAAAGAAGATGTACCCTTAGTTGATAAAGGAAGTTACCAAAGATTGGTGGGGAAACTCATATACCTTGCTCATACTCGGCCAGATATCAGTTTTGCAGTAGGAATCGTCAGCCAATATATGCACTGTCCAAATGAAGAACACATGGAAATGGTACTCAGGATTTTGAGGTACCTTAAACAAGCTCCTGGGAAAGGAATTCACTTCAAAAGGACTGCTCAACGAGGAGTCACTGTGTATACAGACGCAAGTTGGGCTTGTGAGCTTACAAGTCGAAGATCAACTACTGGTTACTGTTGTTATGTATGGGGAAACTTAGTAACCTGGAGGAGCAAGAAGCAGAATGTGGTGGCCAGGAGTAGTGCAGAGGCCGAATACAGGGCCCTGGCACTTGGAATTTGTGAAAGTATATGGATAAAGAGGGTCCTTGACGAACTCAAGATGGAGGATGATGGACCAATGCAGCTTCTATGTGACAGTCAAGCTGCAATCAGTATTGTTCGGAATCCAGTCCACCATGATCGCACCAAGCATGTTGAAGTGGACAGACACTTCATTACAGACAATGTGGAACGAGGTGTTGTTAAGGTTGACTACATATCCACAAAACAGCAAACTGCAGACATCCTAACCAAAGCTCTACCTAAAGATATGTTCGAGTTTTTGTCAGCCAAGCTTGGGTTGATTAACATCTACACCAAGCTTGAGGGGGAGTGTTGAAGAATATAATAATTAAGATATAAGATTTATTATTTTGTATTAGCTGTTCCTACTATTTAGGAAGTTCAGATTCAGTAGATCTCCTAATTATAGTAGGTTTGTTTCTAACCTATTATATATACCTATGTAAGCCATGTGAGAAACGATATATATTCATTCTTTCTCTGAAAATCATCAGTACCATAACATATGTATCCTTCCCAGGATCGAGCTTCGTAGTAATTTCTGGACCCCAGGTTCCAAACTGACGCAGTGGAAAAACTTCAAAACCTGGCAACGATGCTTTGGCCCTATGACAAGAAAATAAGCAAACAGTTAAAGTACTTGTCATCACCAAGAAATGTCTAGAAACAATTTGTTGCAAAGGAAGTTCCAAAATTTTCAGATATTGCCATTTGAGAATACCAATGTATACTGCACCAATATAGCATATCATATGCTGAATATAACTAGTAGGAAGTAATATTGGAACAATAATTCAATTCAGAGCAATGAGAAGTCATACACTTCATCAGGTTCTCGGACATCAATCAACTGAGCCTCCTCAAGAAAGTCAGGATCTTGAAATTTCACATGAAATTCATCTGGTTGAATATCACGGAGTGCACATGCTTCTCTGGTAATAACAGAAGACAAACAGAAGGAATGCCGTGGTAAACAAATCTGAATGACAAAAGCTGGTTTAAGAATGAACCTTCAAGGGATACCTTTGGGAGAGAACTTGCAGCAAATGCCATCCGAATTGAGTCTTGCACCTCACAACTTTATTTAGAGGGGCATTAAAAGCAGCTTCCTCAAATTCAGGTACCTATCACGCATTAATCATCATCATAAGCGGTGATAGGAAAGTTAGACTTTCGGAGTGAATTATGTTCTCAACATTGTAGAAACCAGGATACAACATCACTCGAGGCTAACAGTAACACAATGTTCTGTACAAAGATGTGAATTTGCATACCATTTGACCCTTTCTGACCCATCCAAGCATCCCACCCTCTTCTTTGGAAGGACAAATCGAGTATTCAACAGCAAGGTCACTCAAATCCTCTCCTTCAGGAAAACAAGAAGAAATATGTAGCAATTACAGTGGGCATCGTGACCAAATACATGTTCTGAAGACTGGGATTGGATTGATATACATATTCAGTACCTTTATACCAGTTACCAATATTCGACACAAAAGAGAGAGCATCATCAACTGTTTAAACCCTAACGGAATGCAGCAGTATATGTGTAAATGAGTGAGCACAGACCTCCAATAACTCTCTTCTGTAGCTCCACAATAAGCATAGGATCATCTGCTTTGACAAGCAAATGCTGTACCAAAAGTTCCCTCTCACCACCGGAGTCACCACTCTGTGAGCTGAATGAAGCTGAAAGACACGGAAAATACTTAAATGGGAGAAGCTTGAGAAGTCAGCACAGAAATTTCAATTAAAAAAGTGAAATCGTTACCTCTGGGACATGTACGATGACTGACCATAGAGAAAGGGAGCCGATTGAAGGAAAGAGAAGGCGGAGATGTGAGGGTTGATGTGGAGAAAGGGTTTAAGGGTGAAGGATGATGACAAGGAAGAGAAACAGATAGTTTAGGAAGACGAGAGGAACAATGGATTGAAGTGAAGGGAAGGATTTGAATCAGAGAAGGCCTTATAGCAGAGAAAGATACTGATGCTGCTGCTGCTGCTGAAGGTGGGAGACGCGATGCTCTGAGCATTTTTCTATCCAAAATCTGAAATTGTTACAACTTCTGCAAAATGAGAAATGTGAGAGACAATCAAATTGGGTAAGAAATACGGATAATCGGTCTGGTCACTAACAAGTTCTTTAAGAAAATCTCATAATGGACGTCATTAATCATTAAAACCTCACAAATTATTTGACTCATTGGATTATTGCAATTCATTCCCTTTCGGGCACGGTTATGAGTTTGGGCCAATTTTCGGTCAT
Organism: Linum lewisii; assembly: GCA_034768395.1. NCBI lineage: Eukaryota > Viridiplantae > Streptophyta > Magnoliopsida > Malpighiales > Linaceae > Linum > Linum lewisii. Next base: position 70,821,389 of record CM068297.1, on the reverse strand, counting down.
CGGTCAATTCAGATATGGAAGAAGAAGAAGGAGAATAGAGAAGGAGGATTGCTCAGCTGGGTTCAGTCAATTTTCGGTCATCGGTCAATTCGGATCCAGATCCAAATCCATCTCTCTTTCTCTTTCTTCTTCTTCTTCCAAATCCCAGATCCATCTCTCTTCCAGCCCATCGCCGATTCGTGTACCAACGACTCCCCTCCTCTTCTGACACCCTCCAATTCCGTCGACACAAAAACTCAACACCAAAACTGAACGCTGACACCATAACTCATCCGAGACGCTTGACCATCGAATCTCATCCAAGACGCTCGACCAAGACGTTGTACAGGTGGAATCGGGCAGGAATTGATTGGTCAGTTGACCGCGACCGATTACAAATTCGGGCTCGGCCAACCGAAGTACAAATGGGTTTAGGTCACGGTTAGGTATTTTGGGCGAACTCGATTTCAGTCACCGACCGAATTCGGTTCGGTTGGTCGAAACTGACCGATTCCCAGTGTAACAGTTAGTCAGTTACCGACCACCACCTACCCTTTTTTTGGGTTGAAAAGGCGGGCCAAAAGCCCTTATTACGACCACCACCTACCCTCCGGCGATCTCCACCAACTTTAGGTTGTCGTCACGTCGTGTCCGCTGCAAGCTTCTTTCCTCCGTCTTCCATTTCCTTACCCCTTCTTTCTTCATCCTCATTCAATCGCCGATCTCCTCCCCTGCCACATTCATCACAGTCGTTTCCGTTGATACCTTCTGCTGTTTCAGGTGCTTGGAGTTCAGGTAAAGCTTTTCAACATGCTAATTGCGAACAGATTATTGTGTACGGATTATGTTTGTTGGTAGTAACCAGAAATCGTTTTATTGGGGGTGATAATCAGTCTCCGTCATTTCGAAACTATTGGCCTTGTCGTCTTGAATTGATTGCGACAGTGTCTTCGGTTTGCTCCGGGACGATTATTCTGTCTGCAGCTTGGTAGGCTCTGTGGGACGATTATTCGAGTCTGACAATGGATGCTAAAGTTGCTATCACTATGCAATTTCCCGTCTCCGTCCGGGTTTATCCCGATAACCTAAGATTGGGGCACGCATCGTTGTTGCCGGCGAGAACGATGAATAAACAATCGCTGCCATCGGTTATGTCGGCCACGCGATTCTTAGTCCGTCCAGAAAATAGGAACGTCCATCGCTCACTCTGCTCGGTGGACTTATCTTGCTGTTACAACAACTACCAAGGTGATCCCTCTCTATTCCGTTATTTCGTGTTCTTTACTCATGTTCATTCTTATAATTTTGATTCCTAGTTTCGAATATTAGTATTAGTGGTAGGTTGAAGACAATTGTTATCTGAGATTGTTTGTGTTTTTGGATTGGGAGGTAGAACTAAGTATCAATGTCTTCGTGTATATGAGCATGCATGGGTTTCAACTATTGCATATAGATTTCTGTAGCAAGATACGAAAAAGAAGATTTAACAGGGCCTTGGTCAGTTGCTAGTCAGTTTGTAAAAGATTTATTTGGTTCAGATTTATGATTGCCCTCATTCTTGAGGTTTCTCTGTTGGATATTGGTGAATCTTACCTGCATACCTCTACTTTTGATTTCTTTGATCACTGGTGTTTTATAAATCTTAGCAACCTTATGACCAAATGGCACTTTGCATACTTATCATCTAAGTTTCAGTGTCTGTGCCAGTTTTCTGTTTTTTTCTGCGTGATTGTGAAGGATGTGAATTTGCTCTAGAAGTTACTTTACTCTGGCTCTGGTCACTTCCAACAAAACTCTTCCCGATACTCTGTTTTTATCATTGGATGTTGACATTCTTGCTTTCCAACCTTTTGCAGCATCAACCATGGAATCTGGAAACTCTTATTCTATGCTTGATGAAAAATTTCTTTTGAAGGTAAAAATATTTTGAAGTTCTCGCACATTTTTTTTTATAATACTTAGTGTGAAATCGTTAATGCTCTTCTTAAAAAACTACTTACGGCCTCAATTTTTAGATTGCCACAGTATCATGAATTTTGAACTAGACATTCTTAGACTCGATTCATTTTTCTACTCACTGGGTGTAGCTATGTGTGGGTTTCTCACTGGATTCTGGTCAAATTTGCAGACTAAGTCACAAGAGATCAAGCCTTACTTGAGGGGACGCTGTATTTATCTGGTTGGTCAGTTGCTAGTCTATGTCTTCTGCTTTTGTGAATGTAATTTATTCAGTTTGTCATGGTTGACAAACCTATTGTGGAATTCAGGAATGATGGGTTCAGGGAAAACCACTGTAGGCAAAGTTCTTGCAGATGTACTTCGGTACTCATTCTGCGACAGGTATGTACTTTTAGTAGTTTCTCATATGAAGCCGTGGAAATGTGTCTACCTGATCATGCTCTACTTTATCGGAGTATGGGGGATAGATGGGATATGACTGTTAATAACACAATTGAGATGTATATGGGTGTTTTTGGATCTGTTAGCAGTGAGATGGACTTTTGATACCATGGACAGTCCATAACAGAAATTATAAATGTTAAGGAATAACTCATGTAACCATTTTAAGGATCTCTTGTGTTTTCAGTTCAACCATTAACTTCAGTTTACCTATATGTTTCTCATAACTGGCTTAAGAACTGGTGCTTTTAGCATTAACTTCTGGTTGATATATTGTTTGGCCACTTGAAGTGGTGTTGCCTTGTAAAAGTTTTTTCCTTTACCATTGCAGATTATAACTTTTTCTCCTGCTAAAAAATTGATCAGATCAGCGCTTATTTATGGTTATAAAATTTCTGTAGAATGTGGTTTTTGGTGTAGTGATGCATTGATCGAAGAGTCCGTTGAATGGGATATCAGTAGCTGAAATTTTTAACCTCCACGGAGAATGTTTCTTCAGAGATAAAGAGGTAATGTATGAATATACGTACATAGAACGACTACAGTATTTCTATTAATGTATGTTGTGTACATAAAATTGGGGTTTTAGATGTTACTACCGATTTTGTTGACGTGCTCTTAGACCTATAAGCTGCACCTAACCTGCCTTTGTCCTCGAACAGTGAATAAACTCATGGTGTTTGTCTTCCAGACAGAGGCATTAAAGGAATTGTCACTAAGCAACCGACTAGTTGTTTCTACTGGCGGAGGTGCAGTCATACGGCCTATCAATTGGTGGGATGATGTTTTTCTTTCATTTCCTCTGTGTTGTTTCCTTGGTTTTGCGAACATGGGCTGTTTCAACAATCAGATGTCTCGTATCTTCAGGAAATATATGAACAAGGGAATTAGTGTTTGGTTGGATGTGCCTTTGGAAGCATTAGCACAAAGGATTGCTACGGTGGGGACTAATTCTCGACCCCTTCTCCATGAAGAATCTGGCGATGCATACACAAAGGTACCTACCTACCCTGTTGAAATATAAAATATATGTTTTTTCATTCAATCACATGGCTCATATAAAACTGTATGTGGCAGGCATTGAGACGTCTGTCAACCCTTTTTGAAGAGAGAAGTAAAGCCTATGAGAATGCCACAGTTAGGGTCTCCTTAGAAAGTATGTGCAGAGTAGGGTACTGTGGTGAAATAGAAAATATTAACAAGTTGGTACAAACTAACTAATTTTCGATTGATGCGTTGTCAGATATTGCTGATAAGCTTGGTCATGGAGATGTGTTGGGTGTAACTCCAGCAACAATTGCTATTGAGGTATTACTTTGTGCTCTCTGTAAATGCAGTGCAATGCATCTCAACTCACTTTAAATCTGTACCACAACAACTTCACCACCGTATATATGTTGCAGGCTCTGGATAAAATAGGAAACTTGATGGAACAAGAAGAAGATAGAAAGGCAAGAATGGAAGCTTGACGACCTCCAGGATTCTCATCTCATCTAATTCTCATGTTTGTTATCTTTGAATCGTCTACTACGTTTCTTGCATTCATTCGTCTTGTGGTGTCAGGGTGTATTGGGGTTCTTTCTTGCCAATTAGTATGTTGTTGCTTCCTCTGCAAGTATGGTGTCCAGTGATAGCCATACAAGCTATGTAATAGTGGCCGAAATGAAGTTTCCTTTGTAATTTTGGATGATCAACCTTTTCCTCTTGTTAGTAATATATAAATATAAATAGTGTGTATAAATGATGATTTAAATGTAATGATCATTAATTTTGTGTGACGTTTTTTTCCCCAACCAGTCTAACTTGGCATGGAGATCTCGATTCTCGTACTCTATTTTGTCAACTAGTTTTTTTCCAGTCCAATGGGCGGAATATTATGTTAATATGTATGAATTATTATTTATTTAAAAATTTAAAATATTAATCAATATATCAATAATCTTATTAATAAATATATTTTTGAGTGAAAATATCAAATTAATATTTAGCCATAGTGATTATTAATATTAATTTTTATAATATACATAAGCTTTCTTAATTAATTTCTAAAATTTAGAATATTTTTTAATTATAAGCAGTGTGATATATACAAAGAGAAAAATCAATTTTTAATTTAACATCCTTTATTTTTTTTGTTATTATTTTTAAAAAGTTCTAACTTTCGCGAATTGTTTTGGATATGCTCTGTCTTTAAAAAATCCCAAATCTATCCCATTTTTCGGCAAACTTAACGCCGTTTGATAAGGATTTATTTACCAAGGTCGTATTCCACGGGGTCCTCTCATAAACCAATACTCACACTTCTCATAGACGGTCTAGACATTTGAAATTGGTTTGGTTTGATAAGAAATTAAGAAACAAAAGCAATGATACGCAATACTAACAAAGATTAAACAAGAGAGAAAGGTGGTTCAAATCAAAGACAAAAGGGGTTCTCTTGGTGGGTAGTTTCATCATGCTCAAGATGACTAATTGAACAAACAAGCCAATTAAGATCGAGTTTGCATTCGGATGACCATGCATTTCACTTCTATAGACTCAATGCACTCTCGTAGCACCTAATCCCTATCCTAATACCACTCAACTTAGGCTCTCGCTCTCAAGCTAAGTGAAAAAGGATGCATTCTAAGTGTTTGATGAAATGCCAAGACACAAGACCCTCTCTTAAGACTCTATGACCACAAGGCTAGGCATAACACTCTCATATCAATGCCCTAACACTAAGAGATTCACCAAAAAGCCTTTTCAAACTCAATTGAATGAAAATCCACATGCACACCAAGTGTTCGATAAAATGCCCAAGAGAGAAATCAAGTGAAAATGGTTGAAACAAGATGATCTAATCTCTTAAAACACACTCACTTCAATCCCTAGACCTACAATCTATGCAATCCAAGCACTCTCATGCATCAAATCACATTGAATGGACCAAATCAAGCAAACATGGCATAAAATGGCATTAAGAACAAGTCTAAGAATCATCCTCATACAACCAAGATCAATCATGGCAAGTTCTATATATACAATCATCCCTCTATCATAGCACAACTAATCTACCCATCCAAGATGAACCTAGGAACTTAGCCACACATGGCCAAGGGAGTAAGGAAAAAAGAAGGGAAGTTGATCACCAAGAACACCATGGAGTGGATCCTTGAATCAATCTTCAAATATCCACTTGTAAGCTCCTCTCCCAAGGTTTGTTGACTTCAATCCAAGCTCCAATTAGCTCCACTTAGCTCCAGAAATGAGTTCTAGGGTTTATGGGGTCGTAGGTATGTGTTTGGGGTTCAAGAGAGATGAAATAATTGTCCTCTCATACCCTTTTAGCTCCACAAATCGTCAATATATAGAAATCTGCTGGGCATACACGTCGTGTAGAACTACATCGTGTATAACTACACGTCGTGTACCCTAAAATCTGCACAGACCGCAATTTTGCTTCGCTCGTTTCTCCCTCATCCGAGCTCCGATTTGGCTTCCGTTTGGTCCTATGGACTCCTTGTCATCCGTACTTCGATGCCATAACCTGAAAATGCACAGAGGTAACACTAATAGACCACGAATTTGGCTCCAAAGTGGCAACCGAACAACAAATGGACACTTTGTGCAAAATATCAATAAAAGCCTACAGAGCATGGCATCTCACGATCAAACACGGGCATTTCATAGGTCAATCATAGGCTCAAAATGCACTAAATAAAGTCACATCACCGTTAGGACCATTTTTTATTTTTTTGGATGAAAGTGACCAAATCACAATTTTCCTTGCCACGTTTGCTGGCACATAGGAACACGTGTCATGCTGACTCATTTAAGTTAAGCATTTATGGATTAAAAAAGTTACTCTTATTTTTTCACCATCCAAACCTTATTCTCTCCAGTCCATCTCTAATTCATCAGCTTCCATCCCAAGCTTTGCTCGCCGCTCTAATGGCTTCTTCTCATCTCTTCAACCCTAAAACCAATCTCTCTGAGCAAAACCCCACTGAATCCAAAACCCTTGGCAAAGAAAAATCATGTTATACAGTTTTTCCCTCATCGTCCACCTCTATTCCCCAATCTCTACCCTTCTCTCCCGCATAAGATCATCCCTCGTCGTCGGATCTAACCACACCTCCTCCGCTTCTGCCCCCGCTAGCCAATTCACCCCTCTCCCCCAATCTGATTCCTTTCACTGTGATTATTACTTTATTAGGGTTTTAATATTCGAATTCTTTTAACATCCTTCGATTCTTGATTCTTATTACATTCATGGAGCCTGGCTCGGGGAAGCCCAACTTTCTCCGGAATGTTTTCTCTCGAGTGCTATTCTTCGACGTTCTGCTCGTCGTTGTCTGGTTCGCTTACGTTATCACCATCACTGGAGAATCCTGCAATATCGGCAGCTTTTGCTTCTTCGCCTTGCCGGATAATTCCAACTTCGTCATTCCCGGTGCCGGCTCCTCTGGCGTAGCCGTCCAATCTAACGCGACGAGAAGTGAGCTCTACACGAGTAAAGACTAGATCAAGGCAGTCCAGTTCTACTCCTCGGTATTCCAAGATCTGATCTCCGATGGGTTCCTGTCGCCGTCCTCCAAATCTCCTCCAGAGCTACCTAGCTTCCAATAACCCCCTTGAGAGACATTCTTGACACGGATAGTTCCATCCGACAAAGAAACAACCTCATGGATGATTGATTTGTCTTTCAGTTCATCAATCTTGAAACGTAAACCAGCACCAGTCTCCTAGAAGGAGACCGAGGTACTTCACATTGTCCTCACGAAACGTCAGGTGTTTAGGCAGCGTGACCAGCGATTCCTAGTCGAGGAATTGGATCCAGCACTCAGCTGGAATTGCAGATCTGCTAGTAGCTGTTGGACTAATCAAGTTCAAATCCCTTTGATTACTTTGCACAGTTTCTTTTCTTTCTTTGCCTGGTTCGTTGGTTTCCTTGTTTACCTCTTGCAGATTTGGAAAACTAAATTGAAGGACTCAATCTCAGCAGCAATCATATGGAAAGAAGATCTTCCCTCCAACGGCTATTTACAAGAACCTTATTTAAGGGGAAGATCAAGAAGATTGAAGGTACTTTTGTGAGCGTTAAAGCTTAGGTGAAGTGTTGCTGCAAAAGGGTTGAAAGCAGTGTGTTTACTGCCTAACTCGAGGGTGTTAGTGTGTGTGATATCTAATCTAGTGACTCTCTCAAGCTCTACTTGGGACGTGGAGTAGGGATACTTCCCGAACCACGTAAAATCCCGTGTCTTGTGTCTCTCTTATCTCACAATCTCCTCTCCTTCTGTATCCGTTTTTCGTCAAGCTCAAGAACGAAGCCGATTCGAACTAAAGCATATCCACGCTGAATTGACTCCCAAGTCAATCCTGAACTGAGTCTCATTCACTCAAATCCGAACAAGAGCTTTTCACACCAACTCAATCTACTTGCTCCTCATTCACGTCTTTGTTCTGTTTCTTTCACTTTGTTCTCTACCTGAATCTAACTATCATTTCATTTGGTATCAGAGCTGGGTTGTGAAGATCGAGATTAACCTCTACCACAGAATTCCAGGAGACGAAGCTAGATGGATCCAAAAACTGGCTCAAGAAGTTGAAGGAACTACTAGAGCTCCATACTTCGACGAAACAGGCTATCAGTTCTGGAAAAGCAAAATGGAGGTATTTCTGGTTAGTCTTGATATAGCTATTTGGGAAATGGTTCAGAATGGTGATTTTCAACCACCTACTAGCTATAAAAACTTGACAACTGAAGTTAAAAACAAGGTTCAACTAAATGCTAAGGCTATGCATGTTTTTTATAGTGCTCTTTGTGATGAAGAGTTTAATCGAATTTGTGCCTGCAAAACTGCTAGTGAAATCTGGAAAATTCTTGAAGCCACTCATGAAGGAAATTCATCTGTTAAGGATACTAAGATTGACTTACTTATTCATGAATATGAGATGTTTAAAATGGAAGAAACTGAGTCAATAGCTGAAATGGGTGCTAGGTTCAATTTAATTGTCAACAAGCTAGCTACTCTAGGTCAAAAATTGAAAGGGCTGATCTTGTTAGAAAAATCTTGAGATCTCTACCTAGAGAATGGATGGCTAAAAAGACAGCCATTGAAGAAGCAAAGGATCTAAATGTCTTAATTATTGAAAACTTAATGGGATCCTTACTTAGTCACGAACTTGTGCTTAAGGTTGATAGCCTTGGTGAGAAAGAGAAGATAAAAAGAATCTTGCATTTAAAGCTAAGGTTAAACCTAGTGAAAACTTAAGTGGTGATGAACCAGATGATATAGAGCAAGAAATTGCTCTTATGAGCAGTAAACTGAGAAAACTAATTCGCTTCAGAAGAGATCAAAATCGTGATCAAAAGGAGAATGATCGTTTTCGAAGCAGCAACAGAAGTAAAGAATATAGAAAGGATGAAAGTTCTAATGAAAATCAAGTTTTTTTTTATAAGTGTGGAAAACCAGGTCATATCAGGTCTGAATGTCCTTTTAACAAGCAAACAAGAGGGAAAGCAATGAAAGCCTCGTGGAGTGACTCTGAATCTGATGAAGAAGAAGATGGAAACTCACGAACGCATGCGCACATGGCTCTTGAAGATCATGTTGATTCCTCCACTGAAGATGGGCATGTAAGCATCTGTTCTTTGGATGAGAGTGATGATTTGTCTAAATCTGATATCATTATTGCTTATCTTGATTTAGAAAAACATTGCAGAGATCTCAAGGATAAAAACAAGACTTTAAAGAAACAAGTTAAAGAACTAAGGAAGCTAAATGAGTCTCTTAGAAATTCTTACAACTTGCAAAATTTTTCTGATGATGTTCAATCTTCTGAAAATGATAGTCTTGTTATAACAAACTCCGAGATTCGTGTTAAAGATGCCGAGAAAGTTAAAACTAAAATTTGGCTTCCTTATCACATTCCACCACCATCGTCTGAACCTGGACTTCTTGGAAAATGTCCAACATCTGTTGCTTCTGATCAAGCATACTTTTCGGTTGAGAGTCATGTTCAAAAAGAAGTTGACTGGTTAAAATTAGAAACTAGGCGTCTCTATCAAAAACTTGAACATCTTCAAGGTTCTTTTCGTCCTGTCAAAAGAACATTTTTTCGTCGCTTTCGGTGTTCTCAAACTAATCGTACAATATCTCAGTGTAAATTTCCTACTACAGATACTTCTAGTTCTGCTCCTTTCTCTGTTCCTAAAACAACGGTACCTAAGACTGTCTGGGTACCCAAACAACTTACCAATTCTCCTGTTTCGGGAAACAAGTCTGAACAATGAATGGTTTTTGGATAGTGCATGTTCGCATCATATGATAGGGGATGCAAGGCACTTCCGGAATCTTGAGATGAAACGAGGTGGAAAAGTTACCTTTGGGGATAATAGTCAGGGTAGGATCCTTGGTCAAGGATCTATCGGTAAACCTTCTGGACCTTCTTTTTCCAATGTTCTTCTTGTTGGAAATCTCAAACATAATCTTCTGTCTATCAGTCAATTATGTGATTCTAACAATCGTGTTATTTTTTAACCTTCTTTCTGCTTTGTTGAATCTATTTCCGAACAAAAACTACTTTTTGTTGGAATGCGAAAAGAAAATATCTACTCTGTTAATCTTGATAATTCGACTGCATTTCACGAAGTTTGCTTCTCTGCCCTTGAAAGAAATATTGAATTCATCTGGCATCGATGTCTTGGTCATGCTAGTTTGAGCAGAATTGCCAAACTTGCCAGGCTCGGTCTTGTTAGAGGGCTCCCTAAACTGCGTGAGACCAAAGATTTTGTTTGCAGAGCCTGCTCTTTGGGAAAACAAACTAAGACTTCTTTTAAGTCAAAATCCTGCTCCTCTTCCTCCCTTCCTCTTCAACTTCTTCATTTAGATCTGTTCGGGTCGAGTAATGTTATGAGCTTGGGTGGAAAATACTATACCTTGGTTGTTGTTGATGACTACAGTCGTTTTACTTGGGTTAGTTTTCTTACTCACAAGCATGAAGCTTTGTCCTCTCTTACCTCTCTTCTCTCTGTTGAAGAATCTCAACTTTCCTTGCACACAAAACTATCTGTAGTGATCATGGGGGGAATTTGACTCTACTGAGTTTCATCAGTTCTGCTCCTCTCGTGGTATCAAACATGAATTCTCTGCTCCTCGAACACCTCAACAAATGGTGTTGTTGAACGTAAGAATAGAGCCATTCTTGATCTTGCTAGAACTATGCTAGCTGACTTTAATACTCCTACTAGGTTCTGGGCAGAGGCTGTTGCGACAGCCTGCTATGTGTTAAACAGAACTCTCATTCGTCCTGACTTTAACAAGACTCCTTATGAACTTGTTAAGCATAGAACACCAAAACTCTCTTACTTTCATCCATTTGTTTTTTGATAATAACTTTCATCCCTTTGGCTGTAAGTGTTACGTGCTCAACACTAAGGACAATCTTGGAAAATTTGATTCGAGATCTTGTGAGGCAATTTTTCTTGGTTACTCAGATAGAAGTAAGGCTTACAGAATTTTCAATCTAAAGTTAAAAAAGGTTGAAGAATCTGTCCACATCATCTTTGATGAGAAAACTTCTGAAACATCTGTTGCTATCTCCGAACCTTCTATTGTCTTTCCCATGTGTAGTTCGGACTCTGAACCTGACACATCTTCTGAAGTTACTCATGTTGATCCTGGGAATTCAGTCCCTTCAAATTCTGATCCTGATACTGTTCCGACTCCTTCTTCCATTCTCCCTTCTTTTCCTGAATCCTCTAATTCTCAACCTGCTCCTCAGGCTCCGCCTCATATCGCTAAACGTCCCCCGTCTTCCTTAATTATTGGTGACCCTTCTCAAAATCTTATCACTTGGTCAAAACGTCAACTTGACTTCAATGGTCAAACCTTTCTCTCAAAACTTGAACTTCGCTTCATCAAGGAAGCTCTTCTTGATGAACACTGGATTAAAGCTATGCAAGAAGAACTCACTCAGTTTGAACGATCCGAATTATGGGATCTTGTTCCTGCTCCTCCCAATAAGACCAATATCAGTACTAAATGGGTGTTTCGTAACAAAACTGATGAAGATGGAACTGTTGTTCATAACAAAGCCAGACTGGTCGCCCAAGGATACAATCAGGAAGAGGGCATTGACTTTGAAGAAACGTTTGCTCCTGTAGTAAGACTTGAGGCCATTCGCCTTCTGTGTGCCTTTGCTTGCTTTCGAGGCATTCGTCTGCTTCAAATGGATGTCAAAAGCGCCTTCCTCAATGGTTTATTAAAAGAGGAGGTTTTCGTGCATCAGCCTCCGGGCTTTGAAAGTCATGCTTTCCCTGACCATGTCTTTAAACTTGAGAGAGCTCTGTATGGTCTCCGTGAGGCACCTCGAGCTTGGTATGAGCGTCTTACTGACTTTCTGCTTAATAATGGTTTCTCTCGGGGGAATGTTGATACGACATTGTTCATAAAAAATGAACAAAATGATATTTGGATTGTCCAAATTTATGTTGATGACATCGTCTTCGGATCTACTAATGATACTCTTTGTACTGAATTTAGTACTCTTATGACCTCTGCTTTCGAAATGAGTATGATGGGAGAGCTGTCTTACTTTCTTGGCCTCCAAGTAAAACAAACTTCTCAAGGTATCTTCATTCACCAAACTAAGTATATTAAATCATGCTTGCCAAGTTTGATTTAATGAATGTTAATAGTTGTCCTTCGCCTATGGCAACAACTACTAAACTTGATAAAGATACCGACAGCCCTTCTGTTGATCCTAAACTGTTTCGCGGAATGATATGGTCCTTACTTTATCTCACAGCTAGCAGATCAGACATACAATTTAGTGTTTGTCTTTGTGCTCACTCCCAAAGTGATCCTAAAGAGAGTCATCTTTCGGCAGTTAAACGAATTTTCCACTATCTCAAAGGAACTGCTTCTCTCGGTCTTTGGTATCCCCGTCTTCTTCTTGTGATCCTCTTGGTTATAGTGATCCTGACTATGCTGGCAGTCTCTCTGATAGACGAAGTACATCTGGTGCTTGTCATTTTCTTGGTCCGTCTCTTATCTCATGGGCTAGTAAGAAGCAAGGCACAGTGGCACTCTCGACGGCAAAGGCAGAATATGTTGCTGTTGGACATTGCTGCACCCAGCTTCTTTGGATCAAGGCCCAGCTTGCTGACTATCTTATTCCCACTAGCACAATTCCAATTCTTTGTGATAATACTAGTGCTATTTTCACGTCTAAGAATCCCGTTCATCACTCTAGTATTAAGCATATTGAGGTTCGATTCCATTTTCTTAGGGATCTTGTTCAAGACAATGTGATCTCTCTTACCTTTATCTCCATGCAAGACCAATTAGCTGATATCTTCACCAATTCTCTTAAAGAGGATAGGTTTAGACAAATCCGAGAAGATCTTGGCATCATTACTGAATCTGATATCTCTAATTTCTGACTATGCCACCCGTTCTGCCTAATCAGTTGTCTTCTTTCTCCTCTGTCCTTCTTCTTTCCTTCCCTGACTCTTCGTCTTTCCTTTTCTATTTTACTCTTTTTAAAGAGTCTTCTCCATGCATTCACCTCCTCATTCAGACCTTTCTCTCCCGACTACGTTCATCTCCGTCATGGATTTTCCTTTCCCTCTTGCCCCGTATGTTGGCCCAATGCATCGCGACGCTGGTTTAGAAAAGCTTTTCCGAGTGCATTTTCTTCCTAGGGAAATCATTCCCTCCTTTCAGGTCGATCCAAACTCCTTTTTTAAATATGGTGTTAGTCATGTACCCTTCTTCCATGATCTTGGCTGGCTCGGCTTCCGGCGGGTTGAACCGCCTGCATTCTGTGAAGAAGCCGTAAAGATCTTCTACTGCAATCTTCGTCAAACTTCATTCTCTCCCTTTCTCCAGGCTCAATCTGTTGTCTTTGGCCGTCGTGTTACTGTTTCTCCTAAGATGTTCTCTACTCTTCTGGGTGTGCCTCTGCAAGGTCATACCAGAGCCACAGAGTTTCAAGTCAATGAACTTCAGTTCGATTTTGATGGTGTTGCCATGAATATGTGTATGATTAAACCTCCTTCGCCGGTTCACATTCCTGTCTCGTTCCTACCAGATTCTCTGCGTGTCTCTCCCCTGGTTTGTAACCAGAGTTTTCCTGCCTCGCTCTTTCGACAAGGACATCCTGCTCCCTCTTGACATCTGGATTCTGCATTGTGCTCTTCACTGCCAAAAGTTAAGTCTTCCCCACTTTATCTTCTATCATATGTTGAGTGCTGCCAGTCTTCCACATCCTGGGGGTCTCCCTTTTGCACCCCTCATCACTGCGATTCTCGATCGTGTTGGGGTCAATCTACGGGATCATGTCCTTCAGCCTCTCTCTTTTTCCCTCAAAGCTCAACATGTTCTGCATAGGGTTCAAAGCACTAGGGCTTCGATTCAACCTGCGCAATGGGGAGAACCAGTTTCCCTCGATGTTTGCCCCATCATTGCTTCTCAGGCCATGCCCACTGATACCCACTGTTGTGAGGCTCATGCCGTTTGTCACAAACTGGATTGGTTCAGGCGTTCCGTGAAGTACAAGTTACCAGATGATGAACTCATGCCTCTTGCTCTCTTCGACGCCCCTGAGTTCAAAGCTGCAGCAAACCTCAAGTTGATGAAAAAGATCAACAAAAATACCAAAAAGCTGGCGAAGCTGCTGATGAACAGGACTGACTGGAGCTTGAAGGAACTTGAATCAGTCTGTTTTGGATCTTCGGAACTTGCTGAAGAAGTTAAAAAGAAGCTCCTTGCTTGACTTGATGTGCAGCCTCCAAAAAGTGACATGTCTGATTTCGAGGAAGATGATAAGGAATTTATCAAGGTCGTATTCCTCGAGGTCCTCTCATAGGCTAATACTCACAAAATTCGTGAACGGTCCATACATTTTGAGTTGAGATTTGGTTTGAAAGAAAACAAGTTAAAAACATAAACAAGCAAAGCAAAATTGACAAGAGAAGTTGAGGATCAAATAAGAGAGAAAAGAGTTTAGTCTAGCAAGGGGTTTCTTCAAGCTCAAGGTTCATGAAAGCTGGATTGAATCGCAAACAACAATGTGTAATTAATGACCATGCATCTCACTCAAGTAGAATCAACGAGCTCTCGCACAATTGACTCTCTATTCCTAGACCAAATGCACCATGCTCTCGCTATGTGAACAAAGGGAATGGAATGCTTTAAACTAGCTCAATGAAATGCTTGGAACTTGAATTCTATCTAACAATCATCTAGCACAAGGTAATGATGCAAGACACTCTCATTTCAATCATATAACACTAGTCTAGCAATCACAAGGGTCTTTCAACCTTCAAATGAAAGAAAACTCAATGCAACAGTGTTTGATGAAATGACAACAAGGAAAAACAAGCTCAAAATGGTTGTAACTTGATAATCCAATCTCTCAAATCATCCAATTACAATCCTACAATCTTAGATCAACATCAATCAATCATTCTCATGTATTGAAAGACATAACAATACCAAAAGAACAAGTCAAGCTCTAATGGCTACAAAGCACAAGGTCTAGGATCATCATCTTACACAAATGGCTATAAGAACATCAATCCATACAATCAATCACCTATCCTAGCTTGATCCATCCCTCACTAAACTAAACCTAAGCTTAGCCTAGCTTAACCATGGAAGAAACCTGAAATTGAGGAGAGGAGACCATCCTTGCTTCCATGGAGGATCTTCTCACTTGGCTCTTCAAGCTCCAATCCAAGGGTGGAAGGCTTCACTTAGATCTTCAAGTTGATCAACAATTCAGGGAGGATGGTGCGTGGTTGAGGGAGAGGAGATGATGGAGTTGATGATGAACAATTGAGAGAGAGAGAGGAGTCGGCGATGGCGTTGAGATTAGAATGAATTTTTATACCCCAAATTCTCACCTCTTTCACCTTTAAATAGCACGCCGGATTTGCCTGGTATTTTCGGCGAAAACTTTGAATGTTTCCGCCGAAAATATCTTCAGTGATCAAAGGCCTTCTGTCTGCTTAGATTTTTTGGTCCGAGAACTTAGAGTTCTCGGCCGAAACCCTTTTCTTTCGGCGAAACCCTATGATGTTTTCGCCGAAAATGTCTTCAGCTGAAAGTCGTATTTCCTTCGATTTTGCAACATCCATATCTCCTCCGTCCTAGCTCCGATTGACCTCCCGTTTGATCCTACGCGCTCCTTGTCACCAGTAATTCAATGCCAAGACCTTAAAATACAAAGAAAACACCTCCAATAGACATGGAATTGGCCTCAAAGTGGCAACCGGGCAACAAAAGGACACTTTGCATAAAACATCCATAAAAGCATATAAATCATAGCAAAATGAGATCAAACACGGGGAATCACTAGGCTAATCATGGACTTAAAATGCACTAAATATAATCACATCAGAAGATCCTAACTGTACTCTAACTTTTGGGTTGTCTAACTTCTCTTTTGTCTTACCAGTTCACTCGCTTAGGGGGAGACCTGTTGTGTTTGCTCTTTTTGGATCTGTCTTTTGATACTGGATATTGTATCTATCTTCCTTCCTTTGGTCCTCTTTTACTGTTCTGGTGTCTTGTGAAACTATTTTTGATTTGCAGGCTTGAACTTAGGGGGAGAATGTTGGACTAATCAAGTTCAAATCCCTTTGATTACTTTGCACAATTTCTTTTCTTTCTTTGTCTGGTTCGTTGGTTTCCTTGTTTACCTCTTGCAGATTTGGAAAGCTAAATTCAAGGACTCAATCTCAGCAGCAATCATATGGAAAGAAGATCTTCCCTCCAACGGCTATTTACAAGATCCTTATTTAAGGGGAAGATCAAGAAGATTGAAGGTACTTTTGTGAGCGTTAAAGCTTAGGTGAAGTGTTGCTGCAAAAGGGTTGAAAGCAATGTGTTTACTGCCTAACTCGAGTGGGTTGTACTCGAGGGTGTTAGTGTGTACGTGATATCTAATCTAGTGACTCTCTCAAGCTCTGCTTGGGACATGGAGTAGGGATACTTCCCGAACCACGTAAAATCATGTGTCTTGTGTCTCTCCTTATCTCACAATCTCCTCTCCTTCTGTATCCGTTTTTCGTCAAGCTCAAGAACGAAGTCGATTCGAACTAAATCATATCCATGGGTTTCTCTTGTGCTTTGCTAATGTGGGATTTGCCTAGGATGTCACACAAACTCTATTAGTTTGGGTTGGTTACTTAAAAGGTCACTAAACTTTGACCAAATAACCCGGTGGTCACTAATCTTCAAAAAAATTCTTAGCAATCACACAACTTTGACCGATTATCCTAACAGTCACTACCGTCTACGGACATCCAATTTTCCATCCATTTGCATATGTGGCGGTGCCATCAAGGCAGCCACATCATCTACATTGCCACATCATCTAAACCAAACCCAAAACCCAAACACTCACCCTAATTACCAAACCAAACCAAATCAAACCCCCTCTTTCCTCCTCCTTCCTCCTCCCTCTTCCCCACCCTCACTCCATACACCGTCGGAATACCGCCGCCGCCGCCTCGTCGCCGCCGTCTCACCGCCGCTGCCGCCTCGTCGCCGTCATCTCACCGCCGCAGCCGCCTCATCGCCGCAACCGCCTCACCGCCGCCGAATCTATATGAAGCCGTAAGTCAGCTCGCAAGAATGGATCTGAGGCCTTCGCCGCCGCCGAATCCAAATCACCCAATCTACTACTCCTCCGACGTTGATTTCAGCTCAGCAATTGAAATCCATCTGCTAATCCGGGCTTAGGAGATGCTGACCTTCACCCCAACCTTCACCATCCGCTAATTCGGACCTTCACCGGCATGGTTCTCGGCCTCGGAACTGGTTCCACCTCCGCCTTCGTCGTTTCCAAGCTAGGAGAGCTCCTCAAGTCCGGCCAATTGAAAGATATTGTTGGAATCCCTACTTCTAAGCGAACAGAGGAGCAAGCCCGATCCCTAGGGATTCCTCTCTCCATCCTCGACAATCACCCGAAGCTTGACCTCGCTATCGACGGAGCCGACGAGGTTGACCCCGATCTCAACCTGGTTAAAGGCCACAGAGGTGCCCTGCTCAGAGAGAAAATAGTGGAAGCTTCTTCCGACAAGTTCGTGGTGGTCATTGACGACACAAAGCTGGAGGACGACCTCGGCGGGAGCGGTGAGGCGGCGGCGACGAGACGGCGGCGGCGGCGGCATTCCGACGGTGTATGGAGTGATGGTGGGGAAGAGGAAGGAGGAAGGAGGAGGAAAGAGGGGTTTGATTTGGTTTAGATTTGGTTTGGTTTGGTAATTAGGGTGAGTGTTTGGGTTTTGGGTTTTGGGTTTGGTTTAGATGATGTGGCAATGTAGATGATGTGGCTGCCTTGATGGCACCGCCACGTATGCAAATGGATGGAAAATTGGATGTCCGTAGACGGTAGTGACTGTTAGGATAATCGGTCAAAGTTGTGTGACTGCTAAGAAATTTTTTGAAGATTAGTGACCACCGAGTTATTTGGTCAAAGTTTAGTGACCTTTTAAGTAACCAACCCCTATTAGTTTGCTAAGATGGCGCTGACAAGGTTTCATATTTGCACTGACAAAGTGTCGAGTCACCCCATTTGTTGTAAGTAGAAGGGCTTCTTTAGCCAGAGTATAGTAGAGGGACTTGTTTGTTATATTTTTAATAGTAGAGGGGCCTTCCAACCTATTATCCCAAATGTTTATTCTCCCTCTACTACTTTGACCAACTTGACAATTTGTTTCATGTTATTAAAAATTCAATCCACTTGTCGTTAACTTTTAACGGAGGAGCATGCATGTCATGTCAGACCATATCAGAATGGAACACTACCGGAGGTTCAAGGATTATCGACGGATTGAGAGTGACAGCAAATCAAGTGTAGTAATATTGAATATATATCATATATAGTAAATATATTTCAAATATATATGATGAGATACTCCTCAGTCAAAAGTTAACAATAACTGAATCAATTTTTAATAAAAGATGTTAATTGTCAAGTTGGCAAAAATATGACAAATTAATAAATATTTTATAGTACATGAATTTGTTCACCAATTTGGCAAGGTAGAGAGTGAAATTAATATTATTAAAAAACAACATCCTATCCCGACTCTTGATAATCTACTCATATGGCGGGAACAGATCAGCGTCCAACCATTTTATGGGTTTGGAAAGTTTCAAACCCATTTCCAATCATTAGATCTAGTTTGACCCTTTAACCAATCTAATGGTCTAGATTTGTTAGGGGCATTTAGGACTTTACACAAATCATTTAATTATTATATTTAATTTAAATATTTTGTATTAAATAATTTAAATTTATGACTTAAACAGTTACACACCGTCTCCGGCGACCGTCTCCGACCACCATCTCCGGCCATCGTTTCCGGTGATTTTTCCGGTGACTTTTCATACGATTTTTTCCGGTGACTTTTTTTGGCAACTTTTCCGGCGAGGACAAGTTAACTAGTTAACCTGCTTTTACTAATAACTTGTTACCACCGTCGCCGGCGAATTTTCGGACGACTTTTTTCCGACAAGTTTTTCCGGCAACTTTTCCGGCGAGGACAAGTTAACTAGTTAATCTGATTTTTACTAATAACTTGTTAACATGATTTTTTTATTGATAACTAGTTAACTTGGGTTTTTATGGTTAATTAGTTAGTTAACATGTTTTTCGGCTACTTTTCCGGTGAGGCTCCGGCAACCGACCAAAATCCGGTGACTTTTCCGGCAATGACAAGTTAACTAGTTAGCAGGATTTTTTTATTTATAACTAGTTAACTAGTTAACCTGAGTTTTTACAGTTAACTAGTTATCAGCAGATAACTAGTTAACATGTTATTTTGTTGATAACTAGTTAACGAATTGCCATGATAGGTAATTGAATTGTTTGTTAACTAGTTATGTTGTTTTTAATTAGTTAACTAGTTAAGATCATGATTTAAATAACGAGTTAAAGTTAACCAATCGAGTTAACTAGTTACCCAATCGAGTTAACTAGTTAACCAATCGAGTTAACTAGTTACCCAATCGAGTTAACTAGTTAACTGATTGAGTTAACTATTTATCAAGTTGTTAACTAGTTATCTACTCTAGTTAACTAATTAACTTATCAAATTAACTAGTTATCTTATCGTATTAACTAGTTAACCAATCGAGTTAACTAGTTACCAAGTTGTTAACTAGTTAACCAATTGAGTTAACTATTTATCAAGTTGTTAACTAGTTAACATGATTCATAGTTGATAACTAGTTATCAAAATTAGTTAACTAGTTAACTTATCGAGTTAACTAGTTAACATGATGATTGAATAACTAGTTAACGAGGTTATTTAGTTGATAACTAGTTTTGACTTTTAGTTGAGTGATAACTAGTTAACTAATTATACGAACTAGTTAATGCGACAAACAGTTTATCTAGTTTAAAGGTTATTCAAACAATATCAACGACATAAACAATAGTACTAAATAGTAATTTTAAATACTAAACAATCAGTCAACTGTCTATAACTAAAAAAGAGGGACTGAAAAGTGAAATAGTTGATTTTCATTAATTACTATTAAATCCCACAATTGTTTATAATTACAAACCAATCACTCAACTAAATTAGGTGACAAAGAAGTCACTCTTCTTCAACCTTGAGATATGAAGAGTGACTTCTACTCCGGCCTCCACGCTCCGCCGGCAGCCCAACTCCGATTTCCGACTCGATCTGCCAGCCTCCGCGTTCCGCTGCTCTTCCGCTGACCCGCAGTTCACCGTCGGATCTCCGAGTGTCGTCCGGAGTTGGTGGAGGGTTTCCAGCGTAATTGGAAGCGTCCTGCTACTCTTCCGCTGGCCCGCCGTTCACCGTCGGATCTCCGAGTGTCTTCCGGATTTGTGTGGAGGATTTCCGGCGTGATTGGAAGGTCCCGCTGCTCTTCCGCTGACCTACCGTTCACCGTCGGATCTCCGAGTCGGCCGGAGTTGGTGGAGGATTTTCGGTGTGATTGGAATTGAAGGGGTGGTAAGAGTATGTAGATCTGCAAGTCCGAAGTCGGGGGGGCTAGGCTGGATGTTGCTCTTTGGTTCTCGACATCGGAAGCAACGACGAGAGTTGGGTTGAATGACGGCAGCCAACAGGGAGAATTAGGGTTTTCTAATTTTTTGAAAATACCTAAAATGCCCCTCCGTGTTTTGGGTTTGGAACAGTCCAAACTCTATTTCCTGGACGCAGATCCTTTGCCCTCGTATGGCTATTATTTATTAATTATTTTATAATTTATATTTCTTCAAAATAACACAATATTAATTCTAACTTTTTTCTTATTTTTTAATTTAATTGATGCACATTCAAGTTACATGTAATTTAATAGTCATGTTTTAAATTTAATAGTACTGTTAATTTGACTGAAATAAATAGAAATATATATAATTGTATAGAGTAAAACTGAAAAAAAAAGTGATATTCAAATCCTTCGTATTTCATATTTACTCTTCATAATATCTTTTTAATTTACCTCTCCTATACTTTTAAACTGTGAAAGTAAGTGCTGATATGTCTAAGCGGCATGCGAATAAGTCCAACTTTAAATTAAATAATTTCTGTATTCGTGCTTATCCAACAACGTTTGTCACATAATCGTCTTTTGTCTTTTAGTTAGGCCAAACTTTGCATGTTTTTAGTATGAGAATTGTATTAGTACTGCTTTATTTATTGTACTAGTTTATGGTGACAATTACAAGTAGCCATTTAGAGCCAAATTAAGAAGCGGGTTGCTATTTATAGTCCGTGTTTTACCGTACATACACTACAACATAATTTGGCTACGGAGGCAGATTCATAGAGGCACATAGAATATTTGCCTCTAAACATACTTTTAAAGAACAAATACTATATGTGTCTCTATAGATGCAAATATCTGCCTCTAATTGTATTTTATTTATTTAATTTAATATTAATAATTAATTTTTATAGTTTTAGAGGCAGATAATTTATAATTGCCTCTATAAGTCATACGATTACATCTTTTAGAGGCAGATAATTTATAACTGCCTCTGTAAGTTATATGAAAAATTCTTTTAGAGGCATATAATTTATAACTGCCCCTATAAGTTTTTTGTCTTATACAAAAAAAACTCTTTTTGAGGTAGATAATTTAGAACTGCCTCTATAGGTTGTATGATTAAATTTTTTAGAGGCAGATAATTTACAATTGCCTCTATAGGTTGTATGATTAGCTTAGAGGCAGATAATTGATCTATCTCTATATGTTGAATGATTAAAATTTGTAAAGGTGTCCTTTTACAAATGACACCTTCTGCATGTCGCCGTTGGTGGGTGATAACCATCCGATTTGGCTAGATGAGACTTTGTTGGAGTTTTGTTAGATTTCTAATGAGAGTTGATGAATAAGATTTTGAATACTTTCAAAAAAAATTGTAAAGGCAGATAACTTGTCAACTTTGTACTATTTTGTGTAGATAAATGTTAGATACTATATAATTAATTATATATATAATAACACTAATGATTTTCACATTCGTATTTTCACATAAATGGACAATTATATCTTTGTGGTCCGTTTTTACTAACGCAGTTCATTTTTTACTAACGTAGTCTGATTTTTACTAACGCAAGTCCATTTTTTACTAACGTAGTCCATTTTTATCGAATATCATTATTCATAATATATTAAAAAAATGGGCATAAAAATACAAATAGCACTTTAAACATTTAAAATAAATTAATAATATTGATAAAAATACTGGTGAAAAAATATAAATGTAGAAATTAAATTAGTGATTAATAAAATTTATTGTTGATGGTAAATTATAAATGTTTAAATAAATTAATAATAATGATGCAACATTGGAGTTGAATTTTACGGTAGCTCCGATCCTAAGTTAACTGCAATCATGACATTGCACCATCAACTCAGGCTTGGTAATTGCAGGGATTTTTTTCGGTGACAAAGTCTAAACTTTGTCACCTATACAAAGTTCAATCTGGGCCCTTGATCCCTATCATTTTTTAAATTAATGGTTTAATTGAATTTAATAATATTATTTAATAAAGAAGATGCGGCTGTTGGGCTGTTTCCATTAATGTTATTTAAATAATTAAATTAATTGAAATCAAAAGGATGTGGCTGTTTCCATAACCGCATTGTTTGTGATTTTTGTCCATTATTATATTTATGTTTGATTTATCTTCTCCTCAAAATTTGCTTGCAAATATTCTCTTAACAATTGTAGATAATCATAATCTTTCTTCTTCTTCATATGCTAACGCCATTAAAAAGAGAACTTCTCTATCATTTTTTTAATAAATCAGACCCTAATCATTAACAAAATCCATCCCCAAGTTCAAGTTCTAGTTTTATAATGGATGAACCCGGTTCTAGTTCCCAAGTAAAAGAACCTTCTGCATCACACAACTTAGTTCATGACAGCTACTAGTACAACAATTCTACTAGTACTTATGTACAAAAGTATAAAAGGTGTAAAAGCAATTCAAATGCATTATGAACACTGAACACTAACGCATACTAGTACAGTGCCCCTACAAGTATTCTGCATCACATTACTTTCAACTCTGTAACTCTAACTATCTATTCAGCTCCACCATCTCATTCTTGGTAGCCTTGGCATATGTAAGTATGCACTCCCTCACCATGGAATCCATGTCGTGCCTCGATGTCTTATCAATATTTATCGTTGTTGCACCCCTCGGCAGATCGTACACCTTATCCACATCTTCTTCAGTTAGCTTCAGTGTCATCTCCGGCCCAACTCTGAATGTCTGAGAACTCATGTCATATATGGCCAAAACCCACTTCCTCATCTCTATTGGCAACCGCGTAATGCGAATTTTTGTGGTGCCTCCAAACCCCAACTCGTTGATTCTGGTAATCTTCTCCGCAGAACTCTTTGAAACCAGCTCAGTGATTCTATTGGGGCTACACCTACAAGTGAGTGTCCCGTCACCCCTGTAGTCAGAATTATGAAGTCAAACGTCTGTTAGATTCGGGAGTGGAATGTACAATAGGGTTTAAACTCAATAACAACAATCATAACTACCATATTACCTAGTGTTTGCTTGCTGCTCCTCCATTGTCCAATAGTAGTTAAAAATCACCCCCCAAAAACACTGTAGCACAAAATCAAAACATCATAATTCAGTCAACAATATATGTAAACAATAAACAAGTAATGCCATCCACCTAATACTAATGCATCACATACTAGTACTACGAGCATACAAGTATTTTGTATCTACATGTATTGATCCACTATAATCATTCATCACAATCCATGAATGAACTAAAAACCACCACAATCATGGATAAAAACGGGGACTGACCTAAATTGCACAACCGAAAGCAAGAAAAGAGTTTTGTAATCAGAATTTCCTGTATCTTTCTACTTTGGTAATTGAGTCAACACTTGGCCATGGCTGTTATTCACTCGGAGAAATCAGGGATAGAGACTGTAATCCGGCTTCACTGATGTGCAAAGGAGAAAACAAATAGTCAGGACAAAACTAGTATGCATGACATACTTGTTTAGTACAGTTACTAGTAATATAGGATGGATTGGCGGCCAGGCCCTAGGTTAAAACTTACCGGCGGCGAGAAGAAGATGGAGACCCGCCGGCGCCGTCAAGTTCCACCGGGAGAGCAGCGATGGCAGGTGAAAGAGCAGGGGAGCGATTGATAGGGGTCGCAGCCAAAGACAACCGCCGAACTGGAGAAAGCACCGCACCGAGAAACCGCCGCACCGGAGACAGCCGCTAGATCGGTAAGAGGACGACGTGGGAGGGAGTTCACCGGCCGGAGAGGAGTTGCCGTCCGGGAGAGAGCCGCCGATTTGTAACTTGCGGTTCAGAGGATTTGGGTTTAGCGAAATTACCTAGGTAGTGGGGGCTGGTAAAAATTAGAAATAAAACCAGTAATTTCGCCCCCTTATTTATATACTAGTAATTACGACCGTTAGATCTAATTGGCCAGATCTGATGGCTGCAAATGACCTTTGTATAGGATACAAAGGTTCTCCTTTGTCACCCACCAAGCTCCCGTAATTGCATATATGTTTATATTGTAAACGTTTTAGAGTTGGTATTGTAACAAATTAGTGATATAAAAATTTGGCAAAATTATTGCTTATCCAATTTCTGGCCGGCCGTATATCTACAAATCTATATAAGCATTTTAGCTTTTTTCCTATTGCCACCTAGATTCTCCATGCCTCTCCTTAATTGTAGGAAAGTATCCAATCAATGAATTTTATATAATTTAAATTTATTAAAAATATTTTTGTAATAAAGGTGATAACTTTTCAGTAACTACGAGACTCGAACCCACAACCTCAAGGATAAAAGTATGTGCTTTACCAACTAAGCTAAGTAAACTAATTTATAATTACATTAAAACATTAAAGCACATTGCTCCTATGTATTTTACTGTTCAAATTGAAGCACATTTCACACTTAATGGTTAGCACATTCATTAATTTTATGATAACCAATAGTTTATTGTAGAAATACACTAACAAGTTGAATAGATAGTAGAGTAAATGAAATTATGGTAATAATTTATTAATATAGTTTATTCTGATATGATGATAATTTTTTTAAATGGGCTCTATGTTTTTTAATAATCGGGTTCGGCGCTCTGTGTAGAATAATTAAATCATTATATTAGATAATATATTTGCTCACACGAATTTTTAATAGACATTCAAGATAACTAAGTCATTGATTAATTCCCTTTAAAAAAGTGATTGATTAATGGTCAATGATAGATTTGCATAAAGCTTGAAAATTTATGAATATTTAAGAGAAGTATTTTTCAATTAATATATATATTGAGCTACAAAAAGCTGAAGAAATAAAGTTGTACCTCAGTGACATCAATTGTGAGTGTAGTCATTAGTGTATATACGAGTATGAGTTATGAGATCGTAAGTGAAACAGGTTACATGTCATTAAGTATTAACAAATTCAGAGTATTGATCGAGTTGTGTTCAGTTTGAATTGGGCGTATTCATTAAACATAAATACATTCATATAATATGATCCTTATTTTCAAACTGTTTTAAGTTTTAGAGGGTCAATTGAACTTTCATTTTTCATTATGTTTAACTATTCCTCAATTTTTTTATAGTGATAGTTTCTTTACTGTCCACTTTATTTGTTTGCATATGTTTTGAGAGAATTGTAATTTTTTCTTCCATTTGTATTGAACTAACTTTTGTTGGTAAATTATTTGAAGGACTCCAAGTTTGGTAAGTCATAATTTCATTTGATCAAGGATCAAACTGCTAAAATTTTAAAATTTATGAATATTTAAGATAATTATTTGTGATTTAAAATATTTATTGATCAAGAGAAAACTAAAGAAATAAGGTCATACCTTAGTAAGATCAATGGTGAGTGAGACCATAAGTGTATAAGAGTATGAGTCATAAGATCATAAGTAAAGCGGGTTACAGTCATCAACTATTAACAAATTCATATTATTTATTGAGTTGACTTAGTTTGAATTAGGCGTATTCATTAAACTTAAATACATTCATATAACATTATCATTATTTGAAAATTATTTTAAGTTATAACAGACAAATTGATGTTTCATTTTTAATACTTTAACTATTCCTTAAAATGATTTTTTTTACAGTAATTGTTTCTTTAGTCTCAAATTTATTTGTTTGCAAATGCTTCGAGAAAGTTGCAAAAAAAATTTCCATTTGTCTTGAATAAAATTTTGTTGATAAATATATTTGAAGAACTATATCTCTTCGGGAGATATCCTGAAGAAAAAATATATCTATATGGAAAACACTCCGGTGCACCCACTTAAAGTGGGTGCACTGGGTACACCCACTAACGTTTGTGCTATCTAGAGTGATATTTTCATTGAACTAATCGTTTATATCAATAGATTTAGTCTTAATAAGTCTAAATTGAGCTTAGTTACAATTTTTAGTCATCATAGTATAAGATTATACCTAATGTTCTTCAGGTTTCTTTCTACAACTGCTTTTTTTCTCAATATGATGGATTATCATCTCTACCAAATTAGTTTTTTGTTCAAATCGTCCTACATATCCTTTAACAACATGTTGATTCTTATACTCGAAAAAAATATTAAAACATGTTTATCTATCAAAACGTTAGTGGGTGTACCCGATGCACCCACTTTTAGTGGTGCACCGGAGTGTTCACCCCTATCTATTATTTATATATATAATATATAATATATATATTATAATATATATATATATATTTGAAGAACTCCAAGTTTGGTAAGTCATTAATTAATTTGATCAAGGATCAAACTGCATAAATATTAAAAATTTATGAATATTAAAGAAAATTATTTTCAATTGATATATTTATTAGGCTAGACAAAATTGTACAAATAAAGTTTTACATTAGTAAGATCAATGGTGTTGAGGTCATGAGTGTATCGCAAGTAAAATTGTCATTAACTATTAACAAATGAAGAGTATTGATTGAGTTTAGTTAGTTTGAATTGGGCATATTCATTAAACCTAAATACATTCATATAACATGATATTTATTTTTTAACTTTTTTTGAAGTTTTAATGGGCCAATATAATCGAGGTTTCATTTTTCATTATGTTTAGCTATTCCTCAAAACAATTTTTTAACAGTGATGATTTCATTACTCTCGACTTTATTTTTTTGAAATGCTTTGAGAAAATTATAATTTTATTTTTCATTTGTCTTATAATGACTTTTATTGGTAAGTTATTTGAAGGACTCCAAGTTTGGTAAGTGATTAATTAATTTTATTAAACTGCATAAATTATAAAAATTTATGGATATTTAAGTGAATTATTTTTCAATTAATATATTTATAATATATAGAAAACTGAAGATTATTAACAAATTCAGATTATTGATTGAGTTGACTGAGTTTGAATTAGGCATATTCATTAAACTTAAATACATTCATATAACATTATCATTATTTTCAAATTATTTTAAGTTATAACAGGATAATTGAAGTATCATTTTTATTACGTTTAACTATTCCTTAAAATAATTTTTTTTTCCAATGATGGTTTCTTTAGTCTCGAATTTATTTGTTTACAATGCTTCGAGAAAGTTGCAATTTCATTTTTCATTCTGTCTTGAACTAAATTTTGTTGATAAATTATTTGAAGAACTCCAAGTTTGGTAAGTCATTAATTAATTTGATCAAGGATCAAGCTGCATAAATCTTAAAAATTTATGAATATTAAAAAGAATTATTTAATTCATATATTTATTAGGCTAGACAAAACTGTACAAATAAAGTTGTACGTTAGTAAGATCAATGGTGCTGAGGTCATGAGTGTATCGTAAGTAAAATTGTCATTAAATATTAACAAATGAAGAGTAGTGATCGAGTTGAGTTGGTTTGAATTGGGCATACTCATTGAACATAAATACATTCATATAACATTATATTTATTTTCAACTTTTTTTTTAAGTTTTAACGGGCCAATATAATCGAGGTTTCATTTTTCATTATGTTTAACTATTTTCGAAATAGACAAGTATCCCCAATTCTCTAGCTATTCTAATTCTCTAGTTATTTCAATTCTCTCTGATCCAATTCTTGGCAACAAACGACCCCTTAATGATTGGCGGCATTAAGCAGCATTTGTCCCTTTTTTATATATTTAAGAGCAAAACTGTAACTCATTATTATTTTCATTAATCTAGTCTACTATTCTACAAAATTCTGACAATTTTATTATATGATTAAATATGTGTATGTTCTACACATACCTAGCTAGCTAACATATATATAAATGTTATTTAATACTGATTTTTTATTTTGTAATTTAAGGTGAATACCAAAGTTATTGCTCTCCGCAACATGGGAAACCAATTATATTGCAAGAGATAACCGGTATACCAGATAACAGTCTTAGTGCCAAAGACTCTGAGATCACGGGGTATGCCCGACTCGAACTCACTGAGTTAGTCACTTCCAGAACGATCCATGATTTCGTTTTCGACATCGCCAACGGTTGGGTCGACAACAAAACCGAAAACGTAACATTAAACGGCGAAGGACAAGTTGTGATCAATGAAACTGACCAGACTCGTATTATCGACGCAATGATATATTACAAAGACACAAAGACATCAACTACTTGGACGTCGGCCAGCTCATCCCTCAAGGTGGGTCCCACTGTCACAATCCAACCAGACCAAATCCCCGTCATCACAGATTCCTCTGAGATTGTCATAGTGATCCGTTTCAGAAATCCTATGTATGGGGAGAAACCACTACACAAGACTCCGACCAGTATAAACACCATTCGATCACATTGCCGCCATGGACTATGGCAACGGTCGAGTTGAAGGCTAGCTTTGCCATTTGTCACGTTCCACTTGCTTATACTCGACATGATGTTCTTGATGAGAGTACTGGACAACCACCGGAGAGGGAATTGGAATTTTGTAGCCTAATTTAAAATTGTCATGTACCGTCAGTAGCCAATTGCGTAACTATGTCCAAAACTAGCACAATCTGACCCGCAGCCAGCGCGTAGCCAGCCGGCCAGCGCATTGCTGTCCAGCCAGCGCGTAGCTGGCCAGCTAGCGCAGCGCTGGCCAGCAAGCGAAGTCAAAAGAAAAGTTTGTTTCTTCTAACACACTAACACTAACACAATTGTAAAATATAGGAAAATAGCAAATTGGTCACTTTTCTTTACATTTTTTATAAATAGATTATTATTATTATTATTATTATTATTTTTGATAATATAAGTCGGCCTTGATAAAATGATAATATATATAAACTAGGATTAATTACAAAAACTGAAGAAATATTTTTATGGATATTTAAGTGAATTATTTTTCAATTAATATATTTATAATATATAGAAAACTGAAGAAATAAGATTCTACCTTAGTAAGATCAATGGTGAGTGAGCTCATGAGTGTATAAGAGTATGAGTCATGGGATCGTAAGCAAAGCGGGTTACATGCCATCAATTATTAACAAATTCAGATTATTGATTGAGTTGACTGAGTTTGAATTAGGCATATTATTAAACTTAAATACATTCATATAACATATCATTATTTTCAAATTATTTTAAGTTATAACAGGTTAATTGAAGTATCATTTTTATTACGTTTAACTATTCCTTAAAATAATTTTTTTTCCAATGATGGTTTCTTTAGTCTCGAATTTATTTGTTTACAATGCTTCGAGAAAGTTGCAATTTCATTTTTCATTTGTCTTGAACTAAATTTTGTTGATAAATTATTTGAAGAACTCCAAGTTTGGTAAGTCATTAATTAATTTGATCAAGGATCAAGCTGCATAAATCTTAAAAATTTATGAATATTAAAAAGAATTATTTAATTCATATATTTATTAGGCTAGACAAAACTGTACAAATAAAGTTGTATGTTAGTAAGATCAATGGTGCTGAGGTCATGAGTGTATCGTAAGTAAAATTGTCATTAAATATTAACAAATGAAGAGTAGTGATCGAGTTGAGTTGGTTTGAATTGGGCATACTCATTGAACATAAATACATTCATATAACATTATATTTATTTTCAACTTTTTTTTAAGTTTTAACGGGCCAATATAATCGAGGTTTCATTTTTCATTATGTTTAACTATTCCTCAGAATAATTTTTTTAACAATTATGATTTCTTTAATCTCGACTTTATTTGTTTGAAATGCTTCGAGAAAGTTACAATTTTATTTTTCATTTGTCTTTAAATGACCTTTGTTGGTAAATTATTTGAAGGACTACAAGTTTGGTAAGTCATTAATTAATTTGATTAAGCTGCATAAATTATAAAAATTTATAGATATTTAAGAGAATTATTTTTCAATTAATATATTTATAATATAGAGAAAACTTTAAAAAAATAAAATTCTACCTTAGTAAGATCAATTGTGAGTGAGGTCATGAGTGTATAAGAGTATGAGTCATGGGATCGTAAGTAAAATGGGTTACATGACATTAACTATAAAAAATTGAGAGTATTGAAGTTTAAATTCGGCATATTCATTAAACCTAAATACATTCATATAACATGATTCATATTTTCAAATTCTTTTAATATCTAACTAGCCAGTTGATGTTTCATTTTTCATTGTGTTCCACTATTTCACAAAATAATTTTTTTACGATGATTGGTTCTTTAGTCTTGACTTTATTTGTTTGCAAATGTTCGCGATAGTTACAATTTTGTTTTTCATTTTTCTTGAATTGAATTTTGTTGGTAAATTATTTGAAGTACTCAAAATTTGGTAAGTCGTTAATTAATTTGATCAAGGATCAAGCTGCATAAAACATAAAAAATCATGAACATTTAAGAGAATTGTTTTCAATTAATATATTTGTTGATTTAGAGAAAGCTGAAGAAATAAGGTTGTATCTTAGTAATATCAATGGTGAGTGAGATCATGATGAAAGAGTATGAGTCATGGGATCGTAAGTAAAATGGGTTACATGTAATTAGTTATTAACAAATTTAAAGTATTGATCGAGTTGATTAGTTTGAATTAGGCATATTCATTAAACCTAAATATATTAATATAACATGATCCTTATTTCCAAATTATTTTAAGTTTTAACAGGCCAATTGAGGTTTCAAATTTGTTTATGTTTAACTATTCCTCAATTTTTTTTTATAGTGATGACTTCTTTAGCCTCGACTATTTGTTTGCAATTTTTTTGAGAGAGGTGCAATTTTTTCCATTTGTCTTGAACAGACTTTGTTGGGAGAGTATTTGGTTTAGAGAACTTCACTCATTTGAAAAGTCTGTTTGAATAAAAATTAAAATTTTAATGTATTTTCTCCTTTGCAATGATCATAAATGGATCTATTTTATTTTAGTATGTAATTAAAATTAATGACTGTCTTAAATATCCTATGTTTAATCACAATATTCAAATTAAATATTATATTTTGGTATTGTATAAAGAATTATCTAGCTATTATATGAGCATTTAAAATTAGAGAGATGTAATTTAAAACTCTCTCTTTAATAATAGGATATTAACTTATCATATCATTTTGTTTCTTCTGATTTTAAATTATTCAATAAATTAAATAATTTGTAAATAAAATTTCAAATATTTATTAAACATAATAAAGTTTAGGAAAAAGTAAAATTATTCATTTAAATTAGTATAATAAAAATTATTAAAGTATATTTGAAAAAACTATGTGCGATTCAAATTTTAATTTTAGTTTATTTCTATATTTTCTACTTTAAACTATTTAATTTCTCACTATGTAATATTGTAACTAATTTGACCCACTGGGTGTTCATTTAATTTTAATCATTCAATTCAATTTTTTTTTTAATTTACAATTTATTAAAAAAATGTTAAATCTATCATTATAAAATAATATTTTTTACTAATTATACTATAAAAATATAACATATCGGCCAACGGGCCGAAACAATGCTAGTTTAAATTAAATATTTTGTTTGAAGTAGCGTCCGTCTTTTGTCTTTTTATTTATCCATTTTTTCATGTTTTTTGCACGACAATTGTATTTAATTTATTGTACTACTTAATTAATGGGAAAATAGCATTTTGACCTCTCTACTTTGTCAACTTAACAGATAATCGTTTGTACTATAAATTATTCTTTTTACCCCTCCTATTTTGACTATTTTGTTGTTCGGGTTCTTCCTGTTCCAACTATCGTCTTGTTAACATCAAATCTAGACACATTGATACACTAACGAAGAGAGATATAGAAGGTAGGAGACGAAGAGTTGGTCAGAGAGATAAATTAGGGAGGTATCGTGAAGTACACGGTGAAATACGAAGGATTTTAAAATCGCACACGTTTTATTCGTCGATTTCATCCAATCCAATTATATACATTTAAATTCCCAGTTAAAATGGCTATTGGATCTAACGTGAAGAAGACGATAGTTGGAACATAAGGACCCAAACGAAAAAGTGATCAAAATAGAAAGGGGTAAAAAAGAGTGATTTATAGTATAAGGATAATAGGAGACTATGTCTTAAGTTGGCAAAGTAGAGGGGACAAACTGATGTTTTCCATTAATTAGTTTATGGGACGCTGTCAACATCTTTAACGTGAAGAGTTTTAAAAATAATCATTCTGTTATGAAAGTGATGGAGAACTATGAACTATGAAGTAGAGAGAAAACACAAGAGAGGAAGAGAAGAGAATTGCTTCTTCTTTTTCATACAAATAGATACAATGATGTGCTCTATTTATAGGCACATAATACATAACTCCTATAGGCTAATGTAATTACACATGAATAGGGAGAATAATGAGTCATGAATGGGTTTCATATAATTACACATGAATGGGTTCATATAATTACACATGAATGGGTCATGGAAGACCATGATTCTTTTGATCAATGTGATAATAGCATCCTATGTGAAGATAGCATCCTATGTAAATTCATTACATATAATATTATTCATAACACATTCTTTATTATTCGTGGTTTCATAAATAGAATATGCCAAGTTTGGTCTGATATTGATTCCTATCCATAATGCGCACATTTTGACGTATATTTTTAAAAAAATTGCGAGTACAGTACATGTTTGTATTAGACGTTCGATCTGTATGTGTTGTGTTCTTTGTTGAGTGGGCAATTCGATATTTAAATAGTCACTGTGGTATGAGGCAGAGTTTCACATGTACTGTTAATAATCCAGCATGTATTGAAACCATTAAAAGAATACCTCGATTTCCGAGTGGCGTCTTCGTGTGGCGCAATCCAGGCTGCCAGTGAAGGCCTATTCATAAGTGGGTAGTTGGTGTCAGAACATGTAGAGAGAAATGCCTCTGATTATATGTTGGCAGGTTTGCGGACAGTGTTGTAATGATCAGTGACGGGTGATAGGGCAATTTCCTAGCTGCTGAATTGACTTAAGTTGAGAGGTCTCCATCTGTCCTGTTAGGTTAAGTGGAGGGAGCGAATGAGCCATCCGCCTAATAGTCATTGGGCTTAGGCCCAGGACCTATTAGTTACCCCATATCATAGGTTAGAGACGGGGTGTGGAGTAGCCTTTGAATCGTGCTATGGATGTTTTGGCGATTTGTAATTATCAAATACAAAGTAATGTAAAATGCACAATAATACAATGTACATTTGCTGAGCTGGGTAGATAAGGTGTCAAGGAATGCGACGTTAAATATTTAAATGTACTCTAATTACCTTTTGAAAAAAAAACACATGTAAATCACTAATAGTTGAATGAGATTCATCAACACCAATACAATTGTATCTCAGAAAATACGTAAGATTAGCATCTGTTTCGAAATCAAGTGGGCACCCTCCGAATACTCGTGGTCAATACCCACGAGAAAATTCCAATGCATGATTCTCCTCGCTGTAGGTCATGTGCCGAATCACATCCTAGTTCCTTGTAATAAGCTCTTTGAGCACGAAGACCTCTATGTCATGTTGGTGCACTGACTTCCCAAATTCTTCTTGCACACCGGTTTATAATGGTCCTTGAGTCAACCTGTAACTCACCTTAACTCCCCGATCCTAGAGAAAATCGAAGGCCCGTGATGGTCCACCTCAGTTCCCCTCGAGTGATGAAACTATTACAACCAATCTGAACTCTCCCCAACAAATTGAATAATTGGGATGCAACGATTCATGACATGGTATCATAATCTTTGATGACCGAAATTCTTGGCATCGAATCCCCTACCCTCAATATTAGGGCTGGTAATGGAAGTGGGTAGGGTACCCCGATCCCACCCGAACCCATTGGGGTGGGGACCCTTACCCAACGGTTGGGTACGATGGTTTTTGGAGGCTTATGGGTACCCCACCTAAACGGGTAATACCCTGGGTACCCTTTTAACCCCGTTTACCCGATAAATAAATAATAATAAAATAAAATGCCAAAACCTAATTACTTATCAATTTCCAATTGGGTCATTCTCATTTTAATTGCTAAACAACACTTTTAGTCATTCATTCATTATCTCTCTCCTCCTTCATGAAACATCCCCTTTCCATTTCCCACAACATTCATTTTTAAATATTTAGGCAATTAAAAAAAATTTTTAATTTTTATAATTTTTTTTTATTAGTGGGTTTTAGTGGTACCCCCGGCCCGATCCCATTATCATTAAGGGTACCACTACCCAACGGGTTGGGCTACGGGATGATTCAAATCTAATGGGTACCCATTTACCCGTTCTTAATGGGTACGGGACCCAAGCCCCCCATTACCCCCAATAAACAATTTAACTTGTATAAGAATTGAAACCCTAAAAATCAATTTGAACACCTCCCAATAACTCAGTTATTAGATGCAACTGTTCATGGTAAAACTGTTAAAACATCTCCCCATATTATTAGAAAAGGGAAAAAAGGAGGGTTTTGGCAAGTGGTCGACACAATCCAAAATTAATTTAATAATTATGAGACAAAATTTTAAATAAAAAAAATATTTTACTACATCTTAAATAGGAAAATTAGGGCCCCAATTCACAAACAATTTCCAAAGTAAAAAAAAAAATTTTAGGGCCAACATTTCCAAACATTGGGGTTTGGGACTCTGAGGCTTGGGGAAATACGCAAACTTCTCCGCATTGACCAATCCAAGGAAAGGGAAAAAACCCTGGATCCCACTCGAGGTTCGAGGGAGGCAATCCACGCCCCACCCCCACTTTTTCACCTCCGATCCCTTACAACAAAATTTTTGCAACCCGGCAAAGACATTTCTATACCCACACATCAACCCATCACACCAAACCAAGACACCTCCACCGGTTCATACCGGATTTTCATCAGGTGCCCGGGTTCTCGTTGCTTCAGGTTAAAACTTGGCTCTACTACACTATACAACGGCAGTTTACTGTCTGAGGCGTTTCTCTGACACTTCGACCCAAATTGTATGTTCAAATTCACGGACTGAAATCTGGTCCGCGCCTAAACACCTTTCTTTTAAGGCGACAATGGGTCATACTTGGCCTTGTTAGGGATCGCTATTATGAATTCCGATCGATGATAAAGCAACAAAACATTGTTCATGACTTGCTCTTTGTCAGATGGAAATGTGCGATCAAGAACACATCAGGGTGTTTTTGGACTCAAATCCCAATGATACATTTTGCTGATGATTAACCACCACCACTACTCCTCCAACTCCTACTTCTATCTTTCAACCATATAAGGTTAGCTAATTAATCCTATAGGCTTCATGTATTTTCCGCCAACCGAAAACAGATTATTTTGGGTTTTTGTTCCCAGAATTGGGGGGGGAATTTCCAAATTGTCCCCAACTTGGGTTTTAAATTTTTATGAAATTTTATTTGGGGTTTCAAAAAAAAAGGGGGGGAATTGGAGAACAATTTCTGGGGGCCCTCCCCAAAAATTGGACCCCTTCCCAATTCCCCCTGTCAAGGGGAATTGTAATTTTAGGGGGGTTTGGAAAAATAAAAATTTTTTAAGGGGGAAGGGGGAAAAGTTGGGGGGAATTTGGATTTGTCAAAAATTCTTAAAATTTTTTTTTTTTTAACTTTTTTTTTTTTTAAACCAAGAATCTCCCAATTACTCTCCAAACTCTTTTTTCGAAAAACAATTCCCCAATTTTTTACTTTCAAATTTTCTATTTTTTCAATCCCACCAATTCTTGGCAAAAGACCCCTTAAAAATTGGGATAAGGGGGCATTCCCTTTTTTAATTTTTTAAAAGCAAAACTTAACCTTTTTTTTCATTAAACTTCTACATTAAAAATTCTGACAATTTTATTAAAAAGATTAAAATGGTATTTTACCATACCCGCTACTTTTCCCTAAAAATTTAAAAAAATGATTTTTTTTTTTGAATTTTAAGGGGAAAAACCAAAGTTTTTTCCCCTCCGCAACAGGGGGAAACCAAAATTTATTGAAGAGATTACCCTATACCGATAACATCTATCCAAAAACCCCGGGGGCACGGGGTTTTCCCACTCGAACTCACAAGGGGACTTTTCCAAACACCATATTCGTTTCGACATCGCCGACTTTGGTCACAACAAACCGAAAAATAACATTAAAACCAAGGGGAAGTTTGTCAAAAAAACGACCAAACTCAAAATTTCGACGCAATGATATAAAACAAAACACAAAACATCAACACTTGGGGCTCCCACTCATCCCCCAAGGGGGTCCCCCCGTCAAAATCCAACCGACCAAATTTCCCCCCCCCCCACAGATTCCCAATTCAAAAGATCCTTTTAAAAATTTTATTATGGGAAAACCACTACACAAGACTTTTCCACCAAAAAACAAAACCCCGTCACATTGCCCCTGGCATGGGAAACGGCAGTTGAAGGCTAGCTTTCCATTTGCACGGCCCCCTTGGGTTAAAACTCACAGGTTTTTTTTTATAGATCGGGCAACCCCCCAGACTCTACATGGAAAATGGGGGTTTTAAAGGCACCCCAATTTTTCCCCTTTACCTTTCGGGGTTTGAACCATCCCCACTAAAAAAAAAGACTACAAATTGGGGTAAAAAGCACGCTTTCCAACGGGCCCTTTCCAAACCAACCTCCAAATAAGGGGTTTTTTTTTTTAATTTCTTTCATCAAAAGGGGGGGTCGTGTATTCGGGTTTCTTTGTATGCGGGGTTTAAAAACATTAATTTTGGGTTTTTTTTTTTATTTTTGGTTGGAATTATAATCGAATGATAAAAAAATTTTAAAAAGGGGAATAAAATTTTAAAAAACAAAACTAGGGGTTTTGTTTTGAAAAACACAAATTTTTTTGAAACCCCAAAAAACATCCCAATTTTTTCACACTAACCCCTTTTTCCCCCAAAAATGGGAATTTTTTTTAATTTTTTTAAAAATTTTTTCTTTTTTTACTCCCGAGCAATGATTTGGGGCCCTTTGGCTTTTAAAAAAAAAAAAACCCCTTTTGGGTTTCCTTTCATTTAACCAAAAAAAAAAATTGGTTACCCCCCCCCCCCCAAAAAATTTAATACAGTAAATCGTGGCCCCTTTTAGGTTAAGCGGGAACGATTTGGGAACGAGTTTAAAAGGTACTTCCCCCATATCCAAACCCGATGGGCACCCAATATAAAACGACGTTATGTTTAACGGACCTACTGAATTTTCTTCTTCATAATTCAGTTTTTTTTACTTCAACTCTTTGATCGAAGGAGTGTATCTTTCCCTCACAACCCTAATGCTTGAAAATGGAGCTCTATCTTGAAAATATCTTTGTAACCCCAATAAAAAAAAGAATTCGGGGTTCACCCATACCCTTTCGGGGCGGAATTTTTTGAATTTTGTACATGTTTGTCTCGTTGGACATACAATAATACCCATTTAATAAATGAGTGAGTAATGATGCGTATATCCAACTCGGAACAAAACCTAAATAGTTTTTAAAATTTAAATTAAAGAAATGTTCTCATTAACTCAAAAATGGAACCAACTAAACAATTTTAAAAGGGACCTCGTCCAAAAAAGAAAAAAACTAGTACAATAAATTATCAAAAAAAAAAACGTTTTTTTTTTACGGACAAATAAACTAGAATTAATTTATTGAAGACTAATTTCATAGACTTCTTTAATCGTTTCTAAAGGCCACTTGTAATTGTCACCATCACCCCCGCCCAACCATTTTTGTCGCACAACATATTAGGAGAAAAGAAATTTTTCAACTTTTCTCCTAATGACCCCAAAACACTCACCCACTAACGGCAAACCCTTCCATTCGGTCCACACCGTTTATTATTTCGGCTCATACGGATTCACAGAGCACTTAAATTTGCAAGGCTGTCTTTTCACCATTATTTCTTTATTGGGTTTTTTGTACGGAATTGTTTTTTCCCCCTTATCTTTGGGTAAAACCCTAAGCATATAAGCCCATCAAATTTAAAAAAAGCTTAACCTTTCTTTCTAAAACCCAAAACTCTTGAAACAACACAAACACCCCTTTTTTACTGGATGGAATTTAACGGACGGGAAAATTTCCGTTTCTAAATCTCAAACTTCCACTTCTATTCCGGAACAAAGATAAAAAATAAATTAAGAAAAACTAAAAAATTAACTCAATTTTATAGTATACCGTACCTACTTGAGAGTATCAAAGAACATAGTGTGAGTCAGTGATTGCACTTTAATCAAATTGCATATATACAAATAATATTCATAAAAATAAAAAATTAAATAATATCCAAACTTTCCAACTCTGGAGCACTATTAAAGAAAAACAAAAAAAAGCCAAAAAAAAACTAAACGTTTAAAATGGGTGCCAAATTATCAAATAGGTAGATAGGAAAGATTTTTTAACGGGGTGCTGAGTGTCTAAATATATGGTACTACAACAAATTGTTACAAAAGCAGTAATTGTAGTTTCACAACACAACTATTTCTTCAAAATTCTCTTTTTTTGTAATTTTTAATACTAAACTTTTTGTAAAGACAATATGAAATCTTGTCAGCTCAAAGCATGTTACTAACAAACAGATTTGGGTAAAAATATAAGGTAATAGTATGTAGTTAAACAACTTGTTTACTATTATTATTTTAATAGGGGAGGAATCTCCCAACCTATCATCCCCTAAAAACATTTCATTAAAGTAAAAAGGATTGTTGGAAAATTTGGTAAAATAGAAGGGCAAAAGTGCAATTTCTTTTTCTTTCTTCTTTATAAATAGATCAAGACAAGAACCAAAAGAAACAGGCAATCCAACCACACACACACATATAAAAAATGCCGGCTACTACATCCCAAAGTTTGTTTAGTTTTATTCGGCGACTAGAACATTTCTAACATATTTGTCAAACATTCTCACAAAGACAATTTTCCACAGGGACAACATCCGATCCGGGTTCGAGATCGACGTCCACTACAAAAAATTGACATTTACTACTGCAAAATTACAATGGTAGAAAATGCATACAAATAGTTATATTTGTTACCAACACTATTTATGTAGTAATTTGCATAGCAAATACTATTTGCCACACCACTATTGCGAGGGGAGCTTGTAGCAAATAGTGGTGTGGCAAATAGTATTTCCCATTTCAAATTACACATGAAATAGTATTGCCGTACAAATACTAACTATTTGCACTGCATTTTCATCCTTTGTAATTTTCAGTAGCTAAAGGTCAATTTTTTTTGTAGTGTTCCATGATCCACCTTCTATGACCCCATATCCGCTGCTCTTAAAAACCACAAACAAACTATAACTTAACATATAAGCACTACAAACGACCCAATGACCAAACCAATTGACCTCCACTTTTCCTACTGGAGTTCATCTCCTCTCATCACTCCTCCCAATACTTCTCTTTTTTACCCCCAATCTCACCTCTATTTTATTTGACGATAACAATCACGTAAGAGCACTGCTACTGTGACGCTAGTTTTCCCGCGTTCATCTCTCCATTCCAAACATACTTCATCCTTTTTAAAACACTTATATGCATAATTTTGAGGTAATTCTTCATTTTTTCAAACACTGTGTTTTAGGCCCTTGACCCGTTTGGGTCTATTTGATTTCATTTTGTATACTTTCATGTGAGTTACAGGCAATAGATGTCAAAGGAAGTCAAGACGAATTGCACATTTGGATCGCTTTGGGGGCACTTGGGATCGCACGGACACTTTGACGCTTTGAAGGAAAGAAATTCAAAGCTGAAAATCAGTATAAAAGGGGGCCCCAGTGCATTTTTGGGGCACTTTTAAACACTCGGTTTTGGTCTATTTTGTGAGGAGAGACAATTAGGATATCAGACTTCACTTTTCAGACTTCATTCTATTTCGACGAACCCAACACTCCGGAGAAGGCTTTTGAAGCTTTGAAGGGACATTAAGCGGGAAAGCGGGATTATCTCAGGATTTCGAAGATTCATCCGGATTAGGTTTTCTCAGAGTAAGATGTCTTCTTTCCCGTTTTTCTTTTGTTTTTGTGATTTTTCTGATGATGTCAAGCTAAACTCCTAGGGTTGTTAGTTTGATGAAGCGTTAGCTAGGATTTTTGGGTGGATTTCGGGTTTCTAACCCGTTTATGTTAACGATTTCTTTCAACTTAAAGCATTTCTCCTAAACCCTAATTTAAAATTTTGATTCGGCAACCTGATCAATTTTTAGTTTCTGATTTTATCTTTGATTTGCGGCTGACCAGAACGCATTTCATTCTAATTTTTGGAGGTCGTTAGGTTCCCAAATCTTGACCTAGGATTGGAAAAAACCAATCTCTTTTCATATCTTGTGCTTTCACTATTCTTGTTCGTTCTTGATTTCTCAATTAGCTTGACCATAGGAGCTTGTGGGTTTATAGAATTGAATCCACGCCGACCATGGAGTAAATTACAAAAAGAAATGCGATCATCTAGTCTGTTGAATTTCTTGATTGCATAGTTTCATCCATCTTAACCGAAAACTAGGTGGATTCGAGTCTGAACAACCCCCTTAGCTTTATTCAAAACCCCAAATTGTTTATTTCTTTGCTTGATTTAAATTGCTTTCTTGGTTTTTAAATTTGTTCAAACCCTTTCACAAAACCAAATGACAAAAACCCGAAACTTATTCCACATTCGCTGAGAATAGAAACAGAAAGACCCTTGGGAAATAATATCTCTTTGGAGAAATTATCAGTAAAACTATTTTCATTATTTGCCACATTTTTGGGGCCGTTGCCGGGGACTTTTTTTTTCTAGAAAAGGCATTGTGCATTTTAACATTTTCATTCATTTTTTATCACTCTTTTCCCACATTTTTATACTACTTGGTATTTTTTTGTTTTTGGTGTTTCAGGGAAGATTGCAGGTACGGAAGAAAGAAGACCGAGTAAGCCATAGCTGACAAGGGCAAATTTTCTACACTCAGTTCGGCACTACTCCTGTACCTCCTCCTGCAAAGACACCTAAGGCAAGGAAAACCCTTTTTGCATCCTCATCTACATCTTCACCTTCACTATCCACCATTGACCCTCCACAGATCCTCCTGTTCCTCCTGAGATAGAAATTATGGGGGAGAGGACATTGAAGAATTATGATTGACCGACCAATAGATGGGACAGCTTCGTGCATTCAGATTCCCAACACGGGAACTCGGAATCTGCACATCCCATCTCACTTGATCAACATGATTCAAGCAATCGGGGAAAACTTTCTCTGGCGGTGTCAATGAGGGCCGAATGCTCATGTGAGAAACTTCTTAAGACTAGCTCATACAATCTCAAACAATGAAGCGGATCATAATGCAGTCAAGCTTCAACTTTTTTTCCCTTTTTCTCTGAAGGGTCAAGCAAAAACTGGGCTGTATGATCACCCGGCGAATCACTTCACTACTTGGGACGGTCTGGCTAAAGCATTCCTGGAAAAGTTCTTCCCCCTTCTAGGACAGATGCACTCAGAGCACAGATAGCAGGCTTCGAGAGTGGTTTGGAGGAGAACTTCTATGATGCTTTGGGAGAGATTTTAAGGCTTCTCCGGGCTTGTCCTCACCATGGGTGGGATGACTACAACAAGGTCTCTACATTCCTCCGAGGCCTAGACTATGAGAATAGAAAGGTTTTTCTTTGCAGCTGAGTATGGACTTAAACGACATACCGCGACCGCGACCTGGATGCTTTGCAAGAGTTTTGCCATGAAAATCAAATCTCTCATGCAAGCTAACCCATTGAAGATGAAAAAGCAACATTCAGAGATTAAAAGGTTCTCTATTGATTCATCATACCCTGTTCCCACGGTTCCTGCACCAGTGGATGCTGTTAGAAGTTAGTTGGAGTTGGATAACTCGAACTTGGAGATGGAAGTGCAGAGATTAAAGCATGAGCTGGAAAGGCTAAGATAACTCCTTCACCGGGTGTTCCTACAGCTCCACTGTCAGGGTTCAAGGTGCTTACTCAGATAAAGAATGTATCAGCTGTATCTACTCCCTGTTCGAATTGCGGTGGTGCAGGTCATTCAGCAGAGGGTTGTACTTGGAAGTTTGAGAGTAACCAAGACTAGCAACAAGAGGAGATTGCTTATGTTGGTTGCCCAAACCAAGGGAATAACCAGAACCAGGGAGGATATCAAATCAGAACTCCCAATGCAGAATAGAGGGAACTGGAACAATAACTGAAACCAAGGGGTTATCAGAGGAATAATGGAATCAGAATCAGAATTCCCAATGGCAGAACAGAGGAGGCTGGAATAACAATCAGAACCAGAACCAAAATCAGAACAACAACGGTGGTTCGAGCTCTTCTGCGCCTAAGTCCTATTCCGATATCATGTTGG
This sequence comes from Linum lewisii, assembly GCA_034768395.1. Taxonomy (NCBI): domain Eukaryota; kingdom Viridiplantae; phylum Streptophyta; class Magnoliopsida; order Malpighiales; family Linaceae; genus Linum; species Linum lewisii. The sequence continues at coordinate 70,778,779 of CM068297.1, read as the reverse complement.
AAAAGATTCTTGCTGAAACTCAATCCAATAAGAAGGACATCTCACTCACCGAGACCTCTATCAAAAAGCTAGACAATCGGGTGACGGCAATAACCAACTTTCTGAAGGAGAAGGGAGTTGGTCTTCTACCTATCACATCTCCCTCCTCTTCATCCAGCATGCCGGAGCAAGCAAAAGTAAGGAAGAATTTTGTGGAGCAGTTTCTCTTCAGGATGGCATGGAGGAATTGGAGAAGACAATGGAGCAGTTGTGTCAGAAGGAGCAACAAAGAAAAAAGCTACTCCACCAGTCGCTCCTTACCGACCAAAAGCACCTTATCCTGCAGCCTTGAACAGACCTGTGCTAAATAAGGAGAATTTGGGAAAGACTCTGGTGACAATTAATAACCAGAAGATGGAGTTTGTTTTATTGGAAGAACTTCTTGCAAACCCGGATTATGCAAGCATATGAAAGAAATTCTCTCCAAGAAGAAGAAGCTGAAAAATGCAGAAGCTGCTGTTGTGGTGAAGGAGCTGAGAAGCATGATTCCTGACAAGAAGAAAGACAAGGCTGTCAATCCTCTTCCAAAGAACTCCTCTCAAAGACGAGAGCAGACGAGATAGAGGAGATAGCCTCAGTTACCCTCCATGAAGCTGCGAGTCTGCTCCGAAGCAGAGCCACGTGGTGCCAAAGCGACCTGATCCAGGGAGTTTTTCTTTCCCTTGTTCTATTGGCACTTATTTGATTGATAGAGCTCTTGCAGATTTAGGGGCTAGCATCAGTGTTATCCTTACTCGTTGTTTGAGCGTCTAGGACTGCCTAAGCTAACCCCTACCACCATGAATATAAACCTAGCTAATCAAACTGTTAGACATCCTAGAGGTATTGCTGAAAATGTTGTAGTTAGGTGCATGATAGATACTTCATGACTGATTTTGTGGTTATTGATTGCATGGAGAGTGTTAACATTCCCCTTATCTTGGGACGACCCTTCCTAGCCACTTCTGGTGCACTCATAGATGCAAAGGTTGGGAGGTTAACCTTTCGGGATAAGGAAAAGTTATTATATTTGAAATTCCTCCACTCGATCCTAATGTGCACTCTCCGCTAAGAACCCATGTCGTTGGTGTTTGAGAATGCTTCAGTTTATATTGTATTTACCGATATGGATCCTCCTTATTCATCTTCATCTTTGCAGGATCAGTAGCGGCGATGGTATCTACCAAGATACAGGTGGAGTTAAGAAGAAAACAAGTCTCCAAAGGGAGCTAAGGCACCGCCCCAGGACAGTACTCCTACCAACCTCCAATGTGGTTCTGGACAAAGTGGAGCTATTAAAACCCTTTGAGGTAGCTGGATTGCGTGCGACGGTTCATTGGAGCTTTTCCATGCTACCGAGTAGAAATTTGTGCTTCAGAGTGGAGCAATGAAGGTATTCTTCCAGGACACGATGCAAGTCTGAAAGAAATTCTGAGCTGGATGCCACACCTTAGACCAGGTATCGTCTAGCTAAAAGACGTTAAAAGAGAGCGCTTCTCGGAGGCAACCCGAGCTGGAGTCTTTAATTTATTGAGTCCAGTCTGTGGTAGAATCGTGGAGTCAGTTTTTTAATTTTATTTAGTCATTTCTTGCATGATTGTAGTGTCTAAGGGCAATTTAGGGTGTTCGGGTGTCCGTAATTAGTTAGAAGGTTATTTTCGAAAAAAAAATTCAGATCTGAAAATGCGCCCAAAAATGCACTCCTTTTTGGTGCATTTTTGAAAATTCAAATTTTCATCCTTCTGTAATTTTGTTTAAAATCTTCCAAAAGCGTGCTTTTCAATACATTTATTTTAATTTAAAAAAAAAAAAAAGAAAATAAAAAATAAAAAAATAAAAAAAAAAGAAAAAGATAGTTGGCGTTAAAGAAAAAGGGGGCACAGCTTGCTTTCTCCCCCCGCGTGCCCCTCGCAACCCACCAACCCACCCGGGCTAGCTAGCCCCCCCCATCCCCGGCCCGTCATCACCCCTTTTCCCCCCGGCCGAACCATTTTCGGTTGGTTTTTTTTGGTACAACCCGTTTTTGACAAAACGTTTTCGGTTTTTGGTTTTTTCCGTTTCTCCGACTTTTTCGAAAGAAAAAACATGTAATGTTTTCTAAATCTTCTCACTTTTTCGCACACTCCATTTGTTTTTGTTAAAAATTTACAATTTCAAATTTTGAACTTTGAACCAAATTTTTAATTTTTGGGGTTTTTTTAATTGATTAACCTGACGAAAGATGATTTTGGGTGCTATTTGCAATTTGAATTATTTGGAATTTTTTGAGTAATTTTTGGGGCTTAAATGTTTTTTGGGTTAAACTTTGGTGCTTAGTTTGCAAATGCTCTAATGGGGGTTTTTTATCACATTCCTGCTCCCTTATCTTATTTGATATCTAAAATTTTGATTCCATTTTTATGCCTCTTGAACTTTGATTAGAATAAAAGGGTTTTTCATTTTAATTTTTGGGGTTTATAATCATAATTATAACTGGGCACTTTTGACTATTCTATTATTTTTGATCCCTTGTTCTTTTTTTTATAACGCGCGGGGGCAATAACCACCATTCCCACCCCCCTGACGCAACATTGGGGTAACCGTATCTCCCCATTTAGTTTTTTTCTTTTTTCTTTTCGTGTTTTCGGGGGGCTCCTTAGATTAAAAACCACTTTTTTTTATGTGTGGATCCAACACTGTTCATGTTCCTTTTTATCCTTTTTTTTGGTTTTGTTACCTGATCAATTGTATTTTGTCTCTATTGCCCTTCCTCTGTCCACTTCCACACCGGGATTCTTATCATTTTTCCCCTCTTTGGGGTCCAGTGCGGACACTGCCCTGTTTAATGGGGGGGGTGATTTGCATATATGACTGAGTTTGGCATTAATGGGGGTGTTTGCTTTTTTTCACTCTTTCACTGCTTCCCATTCCTTTTCAAGTATCTCTTCCTTGCTTAATATCTTCTTTGCTTACCTTTTTCCATATGGTGAGATTGATGGGGTCTTTAGCTCCCAAAATATTTCGAAAACCCATATTATGCCATCTCCTTTCTCTTGCTTGTATTTTTTCAAACCCCCCTTTTCGTGTTAGTGAAAAACTGACTTGGTAATGTGAAGACTTTGTCTACTAGCTCGAATTCTCTATTAATCCATGATCGAGTCTAATAAAATTTTTTAATTTTCTTTTTAAATTGATTTGATTTCCCAACAAAAAATCTGAAAATGAATATTGGGATTGAATTGTGGGGCGTTCACAGCTGCATACGTGCCCCCCCTTCTGTATCCCAAAGGGGAAACTCAAAGTGGGATTTTTCTTTAACCTACTCCCATCGTGGTTTGGGGGGTTAGGGAAAACCGAATTTTCCCAAAGTTTCCGGCGTCCATACCCGGGAGTATCCCACTGTACCGACCATTCAGAAAAACATGTTTGAAAAAAAAAAAATCAAAAAAAGTAAAAAATTTTTTTATTTTGTTCAAAGTCGGCCCTTATCTAGCAATATCAATTGGGGTCCCAATAAGGGAGTGGAAAAAGATTGTCTTTCTTTACCCAATCAGTTGTTCACTAGCCATAAAGTCTTTTCCTCTTTTACTCCCAAATTTGGGTTTTTAATTTGGGCATCAGTAATCCCTTTTTGATAAAGCACCATAACATCATTTAAGAACCAAAGGTTTTCGGTTTCTCATTTAAGGGTTGGGGCATTTTTGTGTTAGAGTTCTTGTTTGAACAAACCCTACAAAAAAACCTAGATACGGAGGACACGTATTTGCCTCTAAAAGTCAAATTTTTTTCCTCTAAAGTTTTAAGGGAGATACTTAAGGCCACTAACCTGCTTTCGGCTAAAAGTCTTTTAAAGGGAAATACGGGGGACATATTCATCTCCTTAAAGGAAGAATAGTGGCAAAATAATTGTTTTAATTGCATCTTTAAACAGCCCCTTTCTTCATCTTACCACCTTTTTAAACCCCTTATTTTTGTTTCTGATAAATCTTTTAGAGACACATATATGGCGCAATTTTCTTTTGAGACACATATATATTTTAAAAAACGTATTGAAACAAAAATAATTTCTCTAAAAAACCATTACACAAAAAATTTTTCTCAAAAGTACTAATAAACAAAATATTTGAATTATGCCACATATAAGGCAAATATGAAGCCTTAACAATATATTATAGGGGACATTGATTGTATTTTTCATTTTAAAAATTATCGAATAAATTTTTAACATAATCTAACCCAAATGTTTGTAAAGTATTTCATAAACCAAATGCAATGAAAAAAAAAAATAAAAAAATTTCAAGAAAAAATGTCATAAATTATTATATAAATATCCAACCCAAATAGGTTCATAAAAGAAAATAACATATAAAAAAACTATACAAAAATTTTTAAATTTACCACATAACCGGGCTGGACAGACTCCTGGCACCATTCCTATTTTTCACTTATCACCCCAATTTCTATCCAGTTCAAACACAATTTCACTTGTGTTCTTTATACTCGACCTGAACTTTCTTTTTAAAAAATTCCCTGCTTTTCAACAATTAAAGAAATGGGTAAAAAAAACCAAAGGGGACTTTAAATACACTAAATACTTAAGGGGAAACAAATAAGCTGAAGGAGAAAAAGTACATATCATTTTTAAAGTAAAAATTTAACACCCCCAGAATTAGACTTCAAAAACCCTTTCCCCGCTTTGATAAAATTTACGGGCCAAATACATACCTTTTTCCTATCTCACAAAAAACCCAAATAAATTTATTAACTTACAATATTTTCCCATTGGGCATGTCCAGGGATTAATCATAAAAAGTATTAAAGGAACAACACATATTAAATTTCTTGGCTCAAACATTGAACACAATCACCACTACCCCAAGAAACCAGCATGAGGAAACCACCATATCCCAAAGCCCACTACAACTCCTTCTTCTAAGAAAGAAATAAGAAAATATAAACAAATATGTCAACCTGCCAATGAATGTCACATGAGTATATACAAAACTACTAAGAAAATTTTCCCCTACTGTAATTTTTACATTTTTGCTAAAAGATTAAGAAATTTTGCACTCGCATAATAACCCATTCTTCAAATATTTACCTAATTGTTACAAAAAGGGAAAAAAAAATTTCCCAAAATCCTTTTTTATAACTGGGCAACAATTTATGTACTAGTATAAGATTTACTAGTAAAAATTGCTTCAATACCACTATTCAGCAACAATAAAAAAGGTGATGAACCCTTTGATAAACAGATATCTATCTAGCAGAATTGATAAAGAATTAGGAAGGAGAAGAAACACCTCGATCAATAGCCGATTCTGTCGGCCCCATTGCCTAATTTTGGGCCCACGTTGAGGGAGCCGGGAACATCACAAACGAAAGACAATTCAATATGATATACGACTTTTTTGTACCTTCTCTTGTGTATCTTCAATCATAAAAAAGACAATTTCTACAAGCAAATCGCCTTTAAAAGAAGGGGAAACTTTGGGCTCAAAGTTGTGGCGGCCAAGAGTCACTTCCTAGCTTTTTAACTTTGGGTATTTTGGGTTTGAAACCCTGTTTAGCCTCTAATTATCTTATAAAATCAAAGTTTAGGGCAATTTAAATAAACTAATTTCTCATTAATTATTGCGTCGTAATATGAATTTTATTTTTAAATAATGTGTATTTTTTAAAAATAAAATAATAGATTTTTATTTTGCTTAATTTTTTATTTATTACATGGAGCATTTACAATTTATCTGCCTCTAAAAATCATTAGAATAACTTATAAGGGAGTTAAAATTATCTGCCTCTAAAACTATAAAATAATATTTTTTTAAAATTAAAATAAATAAATAAAAAACAATTTGAAGCATATATTTTATCTAAGAGGCACAATTTTTTTGTTCTTTTAAAAGTAGTTTTAACAAAATTTTTTTTGCCCCATGAATCGCCCCCGTAGCTCCTAGGGTTGTTTAGATTAGATGAAGCGTTAGCTAGGATTTTGTATGGATGATTTCGGGTTTCTAACCCGTTTATGTTAATCGATGTGCTTTCAGACTTAAATGTGATTTCTCCTAAACCCTAATTTAAGCTTTTTGATTCTGCAACCTGATCAATTGTTAGTTTCTGATTTATCTTTGATTTGCGGATCTGACCATGAACGCATTTCATTCTAGAGTTTAGGAGGTCGTTAGGTTCCCCAATATCTTGACCATAGGATTGGAAGAACCTAATCTCTTTGCATGATCTTGTGGCATTTCACTGTTCTTGTTCGTTCTTGATTTCTTGCAAGTTAGCTTGACCATAGGAGCTTGTAGGTTTGATAGAATAGAATCTCTAAGGCCTGACCATGGAGTAGAGATTACAAAAGGAAAATGTCCGAGTCATCTAGTCTGTTGAATTTCTTCAATTGCATAGTTTCATCCATCTTAATCCGAACTAGCGTGGATTCGAGTCTGAACAACCGCCTTAGTCTTTATTCAAAATCCCAACTTGTTTATTACTTTGCTTGATTTAAATTGCTTTCTTAGTTTAATTAGTTCAAACCTTTTCACAAAACCAAACGATAAAAACCCGAATAGCTTATTCCACATTCGCTGAGTAATAGAAACAGAAAGACCTGGGAAATAACGATCTCTTTGGAGAAATCCATCGAGTAAAAACTAGTGTGCATTAATTTGCGCATCACTAGCAGATCTGCAATTCCTGAGTGTCGGGTTTAATTCCTCGACTGGGAAACCGTGGTCACGGGTGCCTAAACGCCTAACGTTTCGTGGGGACAATGTGAAGTACTTCGGTCTCCTTCCGGACGAGACTGGTGCTGGTTTACATTTTGAGATGACGATTCGACAGACAAAACCATTTTCCATGAGGTTGTTTGTTTGCCGGATGGAACTGTACGTAAAAAAAATGTCTCTTAGGGCGGTTGCTGGAATCTAGGTGGCTTAGATGGTTACATTTTGGCTAATGACTCAACTGCTACTCCACCCTGGATTCTGTCTTCCAACCGGTTAAGGTTAGTACTTAACCCGTACTACTGACTATATATTACTTGGCAATTACCCTGTTATGTAAAAAATTCAGTCACTATATTTTTTTGCCATTAGCGACTGTAAATTACAAGGTACAAAAAATGCAGTAACAAATAGTTGATGGTTGCAATGACAATCACTATTTAGTATATACTATTTTTTTAGCAAAAAATTTTAAAAAATCACTATTTGCGCGGGG